>CM073132.1:36808365-37188918 GCA_037039145.1 Fundulus diaphanus
AGTGCAAAGGATGCTGGGTGTGCCTCAGGATGGGGTTCCTCCAGTACGTCTGCTCCACATCATCCACATTCAAACTGCTCTCCTGTTCCACCAGAAGAGCAAAATTGTTATTTTATGCCTTTGTTAACTATCCGGTTCTTACTAAATACACTTCACAGCATATTAAGAGCGCCCTAAATTCTCCAGGACAATCCGAACTTGGCTGGACCGCGTGGAAATATTACTGCACTGTAAGAGCAGGCGTGCGTTGATTATGTTCAAAGCATTCGGCAAATACATCTCCTGTAATGCTTTCCTGGCAATCTTACCACAGTGATAGAGCCACTGGTATCACGCCTGAATCAGGATGTTGCCAAACATTGTTGCAATGTGATACATTTACCTATTCGTATTAGAGGTTTCTGCACCCCTACACTCATTTTTAGCCTTGCTGAGAATTTATGAAGCAATTTTAAGCAGCTTTCTGTCTGGAGGACTGATGCAGATAATAAAAACTCAAGTCTTTGTATTTGTCTCTGATTATAGTCAGCCAGCCACCTCAGGGACTCAAAGACTAAAGTCGAGTTATGAGTCAACGTGTGGCTATCGCAAAAATACATGATAAAACCTATGATTTGCGGCTTGTGCTTTCTTCTCCTTCCTCGTCGTTTTTCATGGCTACTAATGAACATGAGGCTGTAGCTTTGACAGCATGAAAGGTATAATTTCATTTGAAATGACTCTAAAAACACTTCCTTCTGTCTCCCAGCAACCAGCACAGCCAAGTCTGGACACCATTCGAAGAGAGAGACGTGCCCTGGAAGCCCCTGTCGATCGGTAAGGCTAGTGCATAGTAATTTCTACAAAGTGAAAGGTGCCTGAGGGTAGTGCAGCATTCATTGTTGCAGAGATTGTTCATTGCAGCACATAGCAGCCGCGGTGCCAAGAGTGTTACAATAATTTTCTTGGAGGGCCTCCAGCCCAGTGTGGGTGTGATGAGGTTATAGCCTTGGGACGAGGCCAGCGCCGTCCTGCTTTAACATTTTCTGATGATTAATCTACACCAGAGCACTGCTGCCATTACCTCCCACACAGCTCACCCAGTACCCCGAGCTACCCCGATATTAAGCCAACGCAATCTCTGAATGGAAGGCATGTGCATGCTCAAAACAGTCAGGGAGCCAACACACAGAAAGGAGAGCGCAGTAGAGGACTTCCCCAGGACCCTCTAGAGACCCTCCACGTTCTAGGTAAGTTTTAAATCAGGTGTAAACACATTTGTGCCAAGTTAAACCTAAAAGGGTTACTACTGAATTTCATGTCAGAAAAGTCGGAATTTATTGAAGTGTGATTTTGTTGTGGAAAAGAAATGCACAGCACACAGTTCAAATACCTCATTTCACAACCGTGTGTGTCCCTGCCAAAGGTCTGCTAGACTAGAGAGAATATTTGTCATTGCCCATATCTTAATGAAATGTTTAACATGAGAATTCTTAAAGCCATCAGTCCTCATTAAAATCAGGACTGCGTCACAAAAAGAGAGGCAAACGGAAACGTTTATTATACCTTGATGTCCCTGATGAGTTGCTGAGTTGGCGTTTCGATGGGAACCTTGTTGTCTATCACTCCCTGTATGGCGTTCGCCCACCGCATGGCTTCATTCAGCATCTTAGTATACAGCCGGTAAGAGTGTTTACGCCCAAACACAATAAGATTCCAGTAACCTGAGAGGAAAGGAGAGAAGAGACACAGGATGCATGCAGGAGTGAGAGATCAGGATGTGCAAAAAAAAAAAAAGAGAAAATATGGAAACACTGAATTATTTGTATCATAGCAGCGACTGATGTTAAACTGACCAGTGTCCTTGAAGACTTTTTCATCCGGTTGCACCACAGAACAGAGGCTGTTCAGGACCAGGGTTCCCAGTTTAGTGGCGTTGCGCTCTGACGACTTGTAATAGTCGAGGGAGTTTGTGGTGAGAACAAACCAGCGCTTCTTCAGCTTCAGGGAAGTGCTCTTCGCTCCTGACTTCATCTCTTTATGCAGCCAGCCTGATAATTAAAACCGACATGGACCACTACTTAACTAGGAACTTATTTCAATATTAAAGAAGATTCCCACAATTTCAATCTGCTGCATCTATCAGTACGCGTGAACACAACTCATCTTGAAGCCCAGACTCACCTCGGACTAGGAACTCCTGCCCATCAACTCTCGTGTCTCCTTTAGATTTTTGCAGCAGGCCGATCCAGTGGTGCATCTCCTCAGGCGTGTCTGTGTTGCAGTGGATCACTCTGTTGGCCGTGATGATCACAAAGGAGTTTGGTCTGGAGAGAGAAAATGTCACTTTGGGGATTTTTCTTCAAAAATATAATGGCGTTTTGCAGAAGTGTTAAGCCACACCTCAGATTTATACATCTTCCCTCCAAGCAGCCAGACCTTTCTCAGCCATTTTAAATGGTCTCGTGATAAAAATCCTTTAAGATTTCTGGAGGCTTTTGGCTTCTTATCCATTTACAGAGTAAATGACCATTTACAGAGGAATGTCTTCAACTGTTAAACCATTTAAGGTGCTGGTCATTTGATTACTTTGGCTTTTTGTAGTTTCATAATAATTTTGTACCTGAGATTTTCTGGAATGAAAATGAATTGCTTTGAAATATTTTCTCACCTTGGGTTGGGAGTAATTCAGACCCAAATTGACATTTGGCAAAATACAAAGATCTTCTCAAATCAGCTTAAAGGTTTTTGCTTAATTTGGCAGCAATATAGGGATTATATACAAAAAAATATGTAAGATCAACTTTTCAAAAGGTAATTTGCAACCATAATAAAGATTAGAAAGATTCGATTTTTTCCCGTCTATTTTATCAAAAATTCTTAGTTATCAGGAAAGATAAACTGAAAATCCATTTAATGTCATGTGAATTACTTGGAAATAGAGGAAGGGTATGGAATAAGGATAAGAACTGGTGAAGGCATGAATTGACTTGGAGGAACTATGTGATCTATGACTTATTGTGGCATAAAAAGGCTATTAGGAACAAGAGATGAACTACAAAATGTGTTACTTCTCTACACGTAACAGCAGCCTGTCATAAAAAGCAGAACCAGATTTAGTTTTGTTCCAATTTTTCTTTAAAGACATGGTTTTCAGATAGTGGTGCCGCAACATTTTGTATAATCAGTTTTTTCTTTTCTTTTAATCTAATTTTACAAGTAGATCTGTAAATGTGTAAACCAGGAAAACTGAAGTTCTGGCTGCACACAACTTGCTGGTACTGCACTGAAATAACTGCCAGATAATCAACGAGTCATTAAACAGAGAGGAACCATCATGCTAATGCTAGCATTAGCCTCAGCATACTGCTTTGGAGGAAAACATTGCCAGCATTCGACAGACATGGGATTTTAAAAACTGTAGCTGTATGTGTTGAGTTATACATTTGGAAACAAGTATATTTATGTTAGGATACTGTTAGAAAATGTAAGCATTCCTGCACTTTGAACAAAATACCTGTCCAGATCAATAAAAATAGATAGTGACTCCAGTCTAGTAAATAAAATCAGGTGAAATAGGAAAGAATCCCAACTATATTTAACTAATATTAACTATATTTAAATGCTTTTTTCTTAAATGAACTGGACCTTGACAGTCCTGCTTTATCTGCTATTATTCTCCAATTGTCTTCCCCACATTTTTAACAGGCCAACCAACCACAATGATGTCACAGAGAGGTACTAAAAACGCGAGAGAGTGAGAGCAGCCAAAATCCAAAGAAACATTCGGAATACCTTCAAAAAGCCTGGAAATCTGTTGGTCAGGACTCAGTTAAAAGAGCAAAGAAAGTCCGATTTTTTGGAAGCAAAATATGAAAAATTTTTTAAGATGTGTTTAGATGAAAGAGTATTTAGAAACTCACCTGTCTGGGTTGTCTGAGGCACAAACAGAATCAATCAAACCCACATCTAGTGTCCCCTAGAAAGAGAAAAAAGTGGTATGAAGGAAATTATCTGCTTTTTAAAGTGCAAAACACTTCAGCTATTGTCTGCTATTAAAAGGGGGCAAGAGAGAAGCTGTAGGTCAGGTAAGTTAACCTTTGGTACAGATCAGAGAGCTACAGTTTCTAATTTTCTAAATTACAATCCAACCTCAAAACGGAACCAGATCAGAATCAGTTACATGTTCCTTCAGCGCTGTCTGTAGAATAAAATAAAACGAAATAGCTGAGGCTGGAGCCGAGGCGCTCACCACAGCATTCTTTGGGTTGGCCTGTTCGTGGTGCATCTCCAGGAGCTGCTCCGGGCTGGCGCTGTGGACCCGACTCAGCACATTGAACCAACCACTGAGTGGGTCAGAGGGAGTTCAAAAACACAAAGTCAGCAAACACATAATTGCAAATTAAACCGTAAACTTCCACCGGGCAACCACAAGGGGCAACTTAATTTCTACACTTTTGGGTTGAGCCAATAAAAGAAAGTGCCGCTTGGAAGAGAACAAGATGTTTGGGAACGACGGGAATATAAATTCACCTGGCATCTTCAGGGGACTCTGCATAGATGTGATAAGTCCTCTCCTCCGTGACGATATTCAGCGCGTTTTCCTTCTCATGATTGTCCAAAATCTCCCTTTATAAACACCCAGAGTTATTTATTTTTTTTAAAAAGTAGTATAATCATCACTGCAGGTGCTTGCAAAAATAATTCATTCATGTTGCAGCTTTTAACATTTTGTCCTATTACTGCCACAAATTTCAACAAATTATACTCAGAATTTTATGCAATAAACCAACTCAAAACGGTGCACAATGATGGACAGAAAAGTGCATAAAAAATCATTTGAATTCAGCATCCTTGAATTAATGTTTTTTAGAATTAACATCCCCACAGCATGATGCTGCCACCACCGCATTTCATTTAGGGCAGTGTTTTTCACATAACCCTCGGCATGTTGCCTGAAAAGTTCAGCTTTCATCTTATCTGACCAGAGCACCTTCCCCTACATGACCTGCGGTATCCTGCAAAGGGGGCTTCCTTTCCTTCAAGGGCAGATTTGTGACTGAACAATTTAATAGTTTACTAAAAGTGTGTCTTGAGAAGAGAATTTGTTGCACTTGATTTAGGGGTACTAGATGAAAAGGGGCCTGAATACAAATGCACACCACACTTTTCAGATTTTTTGGGTAAACTTTGTAAGCCTGTTTATCATCTCCTTTCTACCTGGTAATTGTGCACCACTTTATGTTGGTTTATCGCTAAAAATCCATCTTGAGCAAATTAAATGCTTGTGGTTGTAGTATGATAAAATGCAAAGAAAAATTGTGTGTGCGAATACTTTAGATCGTATGACATTTATTCAAGGTTTCTCACTTGGCTGCACGGATGTCTATCGTTCCCTTCAGCTTCTCCTCGCTGTCGTTCTCGAAGTACGTGAGTTTCGCCTCACGCAGGACAAACCAGCGCATCTTCCAGTTGCGCCGAGACAAAGTGGACATCCCTCCTCCTTTTTTGTAAAGCCAGCCGGACTTGAGGGAGTCCTGTTTGGCCCGGAACCACATGAAGGTCTCGTCTTTGAGCACGCACCAGCGCCGACGCCACGGGATCATGAGTCCCCCTGACGGGTTAGTGAGTTAAATGCACAAAACTCATCATCTGAAGAGATATTTGGCGAAAAATGTTTCTTCAAGTAACTAAAAGTACAAAATATCAAGCAGCAACAGAGTCTGCGAGACAGAGACAGACTGCACGTTCAAGCTGTGCTGAGCTGTGCATTAATGGTTTGCATGCCTCCTGGGCAGTGGCTCGGTACTCACCCTTCATGTAGAGGTAGCCATGGAAATATGGAGGCCCGCTGCCATTCAGTAAAGTCACTCTCCCATTAGAAATCTCCTCATCCGTGTCCACGTAGCCGTCGTTTTCCTCCTCGCTGTCAATGAACTGAAACACAGCAGCATTGTGACGTCGCTTGGCCGTGGGTGAAGGTGAAACACACAGCAACACGCATAAGGTGAAAAAAAAAAGGCTAACGCACGTATGTGTAGACCCCCGTATATGAGCAACAAGTATAATGACTGCCTAAAATTTCGTAATTTCACTTCTGACATTCTGCCCGAACTCGCCGACAGAAATGTTTAAAAGCCATCGCTTCACACCGACACAGATGCACGTTTCTACATGCCAACACACACACCATCTTTCTTTCCCTCCGACATTCTGCTGATGGGACAGAGTGCGGACGGAGGGCTCTGCTAAGCCAGCAGTATCTTGCGTTTCGGCTCAGACGCACATCCGCAGAGCCAAAGCAAATGATTTCTCCTCGGTTGTTATCAGCCTAGTGGTAGCCGCGACAGACCACACAGCAAAAAGACCACATGTGGAGGAGTCATAAGTGAAAGCAAATGAATAAAGGAAGGACTTCCGTGGCGATTCTCGTCGATTCATGTTTAGGCAGGTCCAACTTTAGGATATAATTCTTAAGCTAATTTCAAGTTTCTTCATTAAAATCATTTGCTCTTTTGGATTGACTGAGTCTACTTGCCTCAGACACTACTCTGACCTATTTGGATTATAATACTATGACTCGCAAAAGTTTACAAACCTCTAGGACACATTTAGTCACGTCCCAACGACAAACTTCTATGTATTTTATTTCAATTTTATGACAAAGACAAAGCAAAGCATCGCTGCTACTTTTAAAGGGCCGATTTGTTGAACGCACAACTAAAAACTGGCCTAGAACTGTCCTAGAAAGAGATACTCCCACACTGCATAAAATTTTGGTTTTATGCAATAGACGAAGCAAAGCATCACTATGAAGATACATTTATTTAGTACAAATAAAAATGCTCATGTCATTAAATAATATACTTTGCAACCAGTTAAGTCACCTAGTTAGTAAATGAAGTCCACAACTGTGCAACTTGATCGCAGTGTAAATCCAGCTGCTCTGTGAAGGCCACAGGGGTTTGTTGGAGAACATCAGTAATCAAGATGTAGATGTAGAAAAACACCAGACAGATCAGGGATTAAGTTGTTGAGAAACTAAACGTAGGGTTCAGTTTTTGTACTGTATGCCAAAATTCGAACATCTCACGGGGCACTGTTAAAAAAATAAACATCTGAAAATGAAAACCAAGGGGGACAATAGCAGCCAAGAGGCCCATGGTCACTCTGGAGGAACTGCTGGGATCCACAGCTCAGGTGGGGGTATCTCTTTCTAGGACACTTTTTAGTAGCGCGTTCAACAAATCTGCCCTGTAAAAGTAGCAAGAAGAAATGTTATTTAATTTAAAGAAACGCCATAAGAGGTTTGCCACAAGCCGTAAAGGGTAGGGTTCTCTGGTCTTATGAAAGCAAAACTGAATTTTTCAGCTTACATTGAGAAAAAACTATCACTGCACATCCCTGAGCACAGCTTCCCCCACAGCGAAACATAGTGGTGGCAGTATTATGCCTTGGGGATGGAAGGGAAGGCAGGCAAAGTTGAAGGGAGGATGGATGGAGCTGATTGCAAAGCAATTATGGAAGAAAACCTTTTATCCCTTTTGGTATTTTTGAATTGAATTTGAAAAGACTGTGGTGGAGGTTAACCTCGCAGGTGGACAACAACCCTAAACAGTCACCCTCTCAGATTCTTATCCGTTAAAAAAAAAACCTTTCATAATAGTGTGCTATATTCCTTACAGTTCACAAGTATGCACAACTTGATGTTGGTCCTTTATGTAAAATACCAATTAAATACATGGACGTGCGTCTTTGCAATCAGACAAGAAAGGAAAACGTTAAATAGGTCAAAACTGAAGAAGGAACAGCGCCTTTTCTTACCGAGTCGGAGCTGCCTCTGAAGGAGTCCAGGCTGTTTTGGGTGCAGGAAGATTCCCGCACCACCTCCTCATCTGTGATATGGCCATCGTTGATGCTAGCACCTGAGCTCCCGTGAGCCTCCTCAAACTCCTCCTGGTCATAGTCTGACTCTGCGTCCGGCAGGTTTGACTGCGATGGCACGTCATTCAAAGGCACAAAATCTGTTGTTCTGCTGTTTCTCTGGCATGGCTGCCTTTCTCCGTTAATCGCTACGTGTGGAGAAGGAGCAGGGTGGCGGGTTTGGGGGTCTGTCAAAAACGAGGTTTGACTGAGTCCGTTTGTGGGGGCCGGGGGGAGTTTTTCTGGAGCGGAGCGAGCGCCTGAGGATGGGGACACCAGGACGCCCTCTGCAAATGCAGGGGGAGGAGGAGGAACACTCCGGAACACGTCTTTATCAAGAGGAACCACAGCCGGCGGAGGAAAATCCGGTAAGGGAACGCACTCGTCCTCGGTCGGGAAACCCTCGTCCGCCTCCTCCTCGGCCAGAGGAGCCGCCGATTCGTTTGCTTCGTGGAGATTTTCCTCGCTTGAGAGCGACGGCTCTAGCCCTCCGAAGTCCAGCAGCTCCAGGAACTCTGTTGCTACGCGAGAAGCCTCCTTCTCCAGCCTGTAGATCTCAGCGTCCCTCATCTGACGCAGCTCCTCGTGGGAAACATCCCCAAGGAGGGACACGCCGTCCTCCTGTTGCTTCTGCAGACGCTCAATCTCCCTCTCAAGACGCAGGATCTCCTCCATCTGGCGGCTCTCCTCCTCTGAGGTGTGGTTGTAGGATGGAGTCGGGGTAATCGCCTTCTGTTAACGAGACGAGTTCAGAAAAGTCAAACCTCTGCACTCGCGTCACGTTTGAGTTTGTACTTTAGATGCAGAAGATGAAATGGAGTTACCTTGGGGCAAGCACCATTCACAAGGGAGTTCCTAAAGATAAAATATGAATTTATAAGTCAGGGCACAAAGTAAAGAAAGCTACATAAAAAACTAAAACCAGACACTACCTTGTTTTATCCCCTTTAGCTGCCAATTTCTGCTGTTCTTCTTTGTCCTTCAGTCTCTGCTCTTCCTCCTCGGCCCTCCTCTTCCTCTCCTCCTCCTCTTTTTGTCTTTCCTCCTCTTCTCTCCTTCTCCTCTCCTCCTCCTCCATCCTTTTCTTCCTCTCCTCCTCCTCTAGCCGCCTCCTCTCCTCTTCCTCCTCTCTCCTTTTCTTCTCCTCCTCCTCCTCCCTAAGCTTGCGGCAGAGGCACCGGGCGAGTTGTCCCCTGCGGTGTTTCTGCAGGACGACGGCCGCCAAGCGCAGGCGCAGGAAGGCACGTCTCCAAAAGTGAGCACGGTAGTTCTTCTGGATGGTAACGACGCTGGACAGGACCTTCTTGTATTGTTTCCTGTAAGCGGAAATGTTCAAAGAAAAAGAAACAGATGTCGGAAAATGTCACCTCACACATTTTTGTTCTGTATGCATCACTGATTGTTGACCAGAATCGGACAATTTTCAGCTTTCGCACTCTTCAGTCTGGTACTTGTTACCGACTGAAAACTCGATGTTAGGTATTTTCAGCCTTTAACATGACATTGTAACCCGGCTGTGGTAATTATGCTTGTAAGCAGGCTTAGACTCTGAAGTAGGAGTTATCTAAATCTAGATTTGATGAGGAGGTTTTGTCATGTAGGTGTCTAGTAGTCAGAAAACACAGATTCAAGCCCAAATTATGCACAGGACAAAAAGAGTTTGATTTATGAATGTAGGCTTATTAATCAACTCAGAAGTTGACTTAAGTCACACTTACAATGCATTCACAAATCGCCAAACCAAAAATAAAACAAATATCTGAGATCTCAGGAAAAAAAGACAAATATGACCGGATCTTATTCAACAAAATAACGACCCTTGAGTGCTCTCAACAACTCAAATCACCCAACCACCTGGAGTTGATTTCCGGAGGGTGGAGCTAATCGGACTTATTTGAGAGATGCCCTATAGATGACCAGACTGTTTTGTCTTTTCTTAGTTCTTACAAGCATTTTCCACAAAGTATCAGATTAGTTTATCCTTGAGAATACATTTTTTCCAAATCAGTTTAAATTCGTATATTTGCTGTCTCTGCCTTAGCTTGTGCTAATCGCTTTTTTGCTGCTACTGCTGCTTCGTGCAACATGGGGGCCAAGACAGCTGAAGATCATACTATTGCTTACTGTCACCCAGTGGCGAAGTACAGATTGCACTCGACATTAGTTTAAATGCTTTGATTTAAAGCAAAATGTTCAACTATAATGGGGCAAAATTAACACCCTCTAAACCGCATGAGTCGCTTCAAGCATACTGAACCCCACAGGGCATTTGATGGACAGGAATAATTCCTTGGAGTTTGACAAAAAACTGACTGAGGGCCAGAATCAGGGGTTTTCCTAACTCGTCATAGGTGAACTTGGGTGGAGGATGCCTTTCTCTGCGTGAACGTCTTAACTCACCATGTTCAACGACATGAGTGACCTCTGTTTGCTGTGTAGGTGTTTCAGGGGAACAGTCCGGAGCACTGTCTACATCACAAACTGGTGCTGAATCTGTGGCTACTGTGGTTTGCATTGGTTCACTTTCTGCAATGTCTATGCAATGTTTCTGCATCGGCTTGGAGAACGATGCACAGCTCTGTTCGTGCCACATGGCACAAGAGGTGTGACTGACTGATCAGGACTTGTCTGGAGTCCCAGTGATCTGAACCCAGGAGCCATGAGGTTCAAAGAAGACTGAGGGACAGTGACAGGGAAAGTTTCAAACTCTTGTACATACGGTCCCCAGGGGTTGAACTATGAAGGTACGTTCACATAACCATCAAACTCCTCTTCTCTGTCTGAATATTCAAATTCCACCTCCTGGTTTTGAACTTGTCTGCTTCTCAAATGCATTGAGGTTTGTTTACTGACACAAGTTTTTGATGTAGTCCGAGTGAGTGGTATGAGCATCAGTTGGAGGTCTCAGGCCAAGTATGAGGTCATTTTGGAGGGTTGGTTGCCAACCGAACATCAGCTCATATGATTAATAGCCTGCTGCATCATTCCTGGTGCAGTTATATGCATGTACAACAGGCCTCACAAAATCCCGCCAATGATGTTTGTCTTTTTCTTCAAGGGTGTCTAGCATGCTGATAAGGGTCCTGTTAAAGCAGTCCACATGATTCCCGAGGATGGTACGGGGTAGTGCGGACTTTCTCTGCCCCTATCAGGGCACAGAGCTCCTTGATCGTGTGTGATTCAAAGTCACGTCCCTGGTCACTATGAAGGCGACTAGGGAACCCATAGTAGACCAAGAAGTTTTCCCAGAGAACCTTAGCGACTGTTGGTGAGTGATGATCAATATGTTTCTGTATGTCGTGGTTGTCAGACTCTAGGGACAAGTAGTCCATGCAAACAAGCTCTAGCAGGAAAGTTGTCTTAAAATTCACTATGGGTGCTGCCCTTTGTGGCTGAGCTTTACTTCTGAAACAATGTTCACATGTCTGACAATTCTTTGACTGATTCTTTCATTCTTGGCCAATAACATCTAGCCCGAGCAAGACTGAGCACACCTTCAGGCCCTATGTGACCAACTTCATCGTGAAAGCCTTTGAGAGCTCTTTCTCTAAATCCCACAAGTAAGACGAGCTAGTGAATTCTCCTTCCTTTGTCAAAACATTTCATGTAAAGCACACCATTGATGAGTTCAAGCTTATTCCACTCTCGAAGGAGCAACTTATCTTCATGTGGCTCAGCTTCTACAGATTTGGAGTTGGGATTTTGTCCTTTTTCAACTAGGGGAATAATTTACCCAATGCATGTATTGTTTTTTCTGTGTCATGCCAGTTTTCCTTTGTCATGCCAGGTAAGGTATCTTGTCCGGTTTCAGTGAATAGGTCAGGTAAGGAGGAGGCGTCAACAGCAAGGGAATACGCAAGGACAGGTAAGTATGTGGTTACTGAATGGCATTGACATACAGCTGAGACTACACCAGATGGAATCTCCCCCTCTAGAAGCCATCACCGAGAACTACCTTGCTCTACTTAGGGCAGAAAATGTCTCCTCAATGTTAGGAAGCACATAAGCTTCCTTAATGGTATGGTTGTTTAGCTTCCTATAGTCGATGCATAGTCTAATCTTCCCATTCTTCTTTTTCACAACGAACAATGGGGATGCAAAGGGACTCTTGGATTCTCTTATTACGCCTCATCTAGGAGCTCTCTAAGGTGCTGTCTGACAGCTTCTCTATCACTGGGATGTACTAGCCTGGACTTTTCCTTGAAGGGTGTTTCATCTTGCAGACGGATGGTATGTTTCACTGCAGTGGTATGGCCAAATGACCGCTCATCAAGTGTGAATACCTCAAGGATCGAGTTCAGCTTATCTCGAATGTGTTGCTTCCACTCTTCAGGCATTGGGGAGTCATCTAGATTGAATGAGTCTCAGTATTTGCAGTTTAAAGCCTGTGTATCATCTTGTGCAGAGGTGATCATGGGCATGACACTTTGAAATGCAGACACTTCACCAATAACCCACTTTGTAGGTAAGGTGACAGTGTGATCTGTGGTATTGTTGAGCACTACAGGGATCTTATTTGAAGCTCTTGTGTTAATGTTGATCAGCGCACACTGAAAAAACAAGCCACCCAGCAGAGAGGGACTCTCTCATTCAATGACAAAGGTTGTATTAGGATTGGCTCTCCCCACTCTAACTTCTCCAAAAAGACACATTTTGTGTCTAGCCGGGATGGTAATGGGCTTATTCCCATGTAATTTTACATGGCAAGCTCTGGCATCACTCTTGTACACTTGAGCCACATGCTGAAGCAGTACTGCAAGACTGTCTGATCTCCTGAGAAACAGATTTGTCATAGCTTATTCCACGTTGGTATTATTTTAGCAAGACATTTGTGCCAATTAAGACCAGAATCTTACTCGCGTACAATGAGTGCCAAAACAGGCATTTGTTCTTCTGTTCCAGTAATGTTCTCAGGGAGGGTGAGGTGTACTGCTACAAACCCAAGCTAAGGTACTGCTTGACCTGCAGCCCATTTGACCTCGAGAAGATTATGTATCGACTGAACAGGTAAGTTTGACAGGTATTTAGAATGAAAAGTCTCTAGAAGAGATATGGTTGTTACTTGGGACCCAGTGTCAAGAACGGATTCAAATTTCGTGTCTCCAATGGAGATGGTTGAAGTACAACAAGGTCCTACAAGTCAAGGGAGCAGTTTACTACTGGGAGTACCACTGCTTCTAGAAGAGCACTCATCCTTGATCATTGCTATGGGATTTGTCTTTTCTTCATCCTCGACTCCTGGTCGTCCCATGACAGGCTTAGAGGCTAAGAAAGCTGAAGAACATACTATTGCTTACTGCCACCCAGTGGCGAAGTAGAGGTTGCACTCTACATTGGTTTAAATGCTTGGATTTAAAGCAAGTTTTTGAACTAAAATGGAGATAAATTAACGGGGTACAACATCATAAGCAGCACTAAATAATAATATAAAACGCTAAAAAGGCTTATCTTTGCTTTAAAATGGTACGACTCGTTTTTACATCAGTTGCAGCCACACACATGGCGTGATGTCGCCTCTGCTCCTATTTCAAAATAATTGCACTTAGTAGTTAAAACCTTTTAAAGCTTCTTATCTTATTGTTTTGAAAGAGAAATAGGAACAGGATATTTCAAAGAAAACTACAGTACTTGCTTCAACATGTTGAAACATGTCAAAATATCTCAACACATTTCTGTCATTCATTCCTGCCGTGAGAGAGCAAGACGTTCAGCAGATAACATGAAGGTTGAACTACAAAAAAAGTCCAAAAAGCAAATCTTTTTTCTCCTGAAGTGCTTTCAGTTTTTGTCTGCCATGAAACATGCTGGATTTAGACGTGGTGGTAGCCTTTTGAAAATCGTAGTTAAGGTAAGTTGCATCTGAAGTCTAAGTCAGGTCAAAAGCCTAGTCTTCTTGTAACACTGCATTGCTGTATGTTAGGATTTCAGATTCACGTGGAAAACAACTCGGTTGATTTAAAATATTCCGTAAATTGATAAAGCATGATATTTTCCAAATTTAAAATATAAATATGTATTTGTTTTTAAAGGGAAACGATAGAAAGATTAACATCTGCTAATCTTGAATTTCTGAACTAATCAAACAAAGCGCTTTTAAGTTTGTCTTTCTGATGTAGTGAAAATCACTATTCAGTCTCCTACTTCACTGAATACTGCATATATTACCATAGAGGGTTTTTCTTCTCCTTCCTCTGAGTCTGAGCATTTTTAAGATTATTAAGAAAACACTTCCTAAGGGTAATTTAAAACATGTATTGCCTACTTTGTTTCTGTGACTCAAACTCAAATTAAAGTCTGAAAATCCAGTCCCAATCAAGTGACCTCACAGAGGAGCTGCAGTTTTAGTAATACTAGCTGCCCTTAATGCTAATGTTAATTGCTAAAATGGCTTATCTTAGTTTTAAAATGGTAAGACGCTTTTTTTTTTACAGCAGCTACACCCTCACACATCGGGTGACGTCGCTTCTGTTATAAATGAATTGTAATTAATAGCTAAAGATTTTTAAAGCTTCTTCTTATTTTACTGTTTTTAAAGAGAAATTGGAATAGGATAAAATCTGAATTGGCAGCTCAAAGCCAACACTGTTCCGATGCATCTTTGTTTCTGCTGAGGCTCTCTCTTTAAATAAACACCCTGGAAAGAAAAAGGCTGGTAGGTCTGATGAGGCTGTGCCAATCCTCTGCGGGCTGCTGTGTCTAGCACTGTGACTCAGCCCCAACACCCACACACCGCACATGCATTAGATGCACATAAACATGGACACATCCAAACAGTGCAGGACTTTCTGGGGACCACACACACACACACACACACACACACACACTGCCTCAACCCAGTGACCCTCAATCTGACCTATCCTCCACATTAATCATAACACTGGCTTCCTCTAGTGTCAGGACATACTCTGAGCTGATATAGTGTTACGTGTAATAACACAAAGGCAGAACTTGTGTCTTTGGGGAACTTCCAGAGTCTCTGCCTTCAGTACAAACGAGTCAGAGGGGAAGGAAACCCTCAACCTGGATGCTGTCATCAGCCCCATTATACTCTCCCAGCAGAGCTTTAGACGGTACTATGTAACCTTATATTCGGCTGCATGCAGGTGGAGTACAGTTAGTTTAAATGCCTATGGGGAGCATGCATGTGCAGATGTTTAACAACTATTGTGAAAAGAAGAGACTCGCGTTATGCAATTAGCAAAAAACTTTTGATGTATTTTTTCTTTATTTCTGCTTGAGACAATTAGCTACATTTCAATTCCCCTTTGATTTCCATCATAGAGAAATCCATAGTAAAAATCAGAATATAGAGGAATTTGTAAATATGTAATTACAAACCAAGAGGCGTTCTTTAAGCCTTCGCCACACTGTTCTTCTCTTACCAAGTTTTCTGTGCGTAACGGTCAGGAGATGAAGTGCGCCTTTTAAAGACATCAAATCCATGAAGTATACGTGTCACTTCTACTGCGCCCCCATTTTGTAAATAGCATGCACAATGATTTGATGGGTGTAAAATTCACAGAGTTGTATAGTGTTGGGACAGGTTACAGGTTATACTACTTTTTCTGTGATATTGTTTTAGTTTTTTCAAATGTAACTTTCAGCTTATTATCTGAGGATGAACGTTTAACGCTCAATAGGTGCACCGACATTTCAAGATAATTAATCAGAAAGTAGGTCAGGCTGCTGTCAGGTGGAGCCACTCCAAATCTCTAGGGCTGCACAATATCAAGAAAACATGTAATTGTGATACTACTGCTGAGTATTACAGTGTTGATGTTGATTATTATAAACCCACAGTTTCCTGGTTCTTCACAATGTCCCACTACTCTGGGTGAGGTTTAGCATCTCACCGGGCTGAAAAAGTACATCCCAAGCAGGAAGGGCATTAAAAGTCAAACCTACAGGTGAACTATACCACTAGCATGTAGATTTTTCATGTTTGGCACTAGGAATATAATATTGTACCCAATATTGCATCCAAGCAGATATTGCATGGATAGATATTATGATTGTGATTCAACTTATAATGGACAAGTTTCTGGCCAGAGGTTCAACCCATTCTTTGCAAAGTTGGACAGAGACCATCTGTGGACATCAATTTTCAAATCTTCCTCACGAGATTCTCTGTTGGACTTAGCTCAGAAATTTGCTTCCTTCTAAGCCAGGGGTCACCAACATGGTGCGATTACCACACGTGGTGGCCAGGAGCCTGTTCTAAAAAACAAAACAAGAACTCAATCCACCACCAAAACTTCATTTTATTCAGTTACTCCTCTTGTTTAATCACAACTGCATTTATATAGATTTAAAAATGACAATAACTATAACAAAAGCATGACATTTTTTGTTATTTTACATAAAGTTAAGGCGAACTTTGACTCTTCTAGTTCAAAGGTTAGTACTGGCAGCCCTTCGTATGACACAACACCAATCAAATAGCTCTCAGTTTCAAAAAGGTTGCTGACCCCTGTTCTAAACCATCCCTTTGTAGCTCTGGCTGTATGTAAAGTTATTGTTCTGATGGAAGGTAAAACTCTGACACTGTCTCAAGTTGTTCCCAGCCTCCAGCAGGTTTACCTCCAGGACTGTCTTGTATTTAGCTCCACCCACCTGCCCACCAACTCTGACCAGATTATACTGAACCTGTCACGATTTGGGTTTTGTCTTGGTTTATGTTATCAGATTTATTAGTTAAGTTTCTGATTTTGGGGTCTTGTTTGGTTTTGATTTAGACATGTTTTTCTGTTTAGGTTACCTGTTTTCCACCTGTCACTTTATCAGCTCTGTTCGGTCTCCCCTCAGCAATCTGTCAGCTTTCTTGCCTTGATTAGATCCACCTGCTCACTTATAATTAGCCTTCACTCCTGTTCACCTGCTCACTCCCCTATATAGTCCTGCCACAAACCTCTGCTATCTGCCAGATCATTTAACGAGCCACGGTGAGTTTAGTTCCAGCATTCTTTATTCTGATTGACCTGTTGACGATAACCCGAGAGCCTTTTTGATTCTGAGCCAGCCTGTTCCCTGATCTGTTTTTCCTGCCCTGTCTGACTGATTTACCGGTTTACCGACTAGTTTCTGTCCTATGGTTATCCGAGCTTGCTTTGCCCTGTCTGTACCTCTGCCTATTTTGGACTGCTTTTTGTGTACCGGATTTTGGACTGCCCTTTTGACTATTGAGCCCGCCTGTTCCTGTTTTCATTATTAAAATCCTGTTTTTTGCCTTAACCTCACTTGTTGGGTTTGAATACTGGGTTTGCCTGATTCACGATCATAACAGAATGATCTGGCCAAACTAAAACCTATCGCCCAACAAGTTTTTTGAAGTTTTTTTTTTCCCCTCCACACGCTATGGCTTGGGAGGGTTCCAGATTGGCGTTCTGTCCCCCTGGTATCGGTCCCAGACGCCATCTCTCCAGCAGCCGCAGCAGCAGTAACCCGCTGCCTGCTCCGAGTTTACGATTGGGAGGGCTCTTTGTCACAAATTCAGATTCAACTCAGAATAGAAGGGATCACTCACCCAGCGACACCGCTGTCGGCTCTGCCCATGGGTTTTATCCAGAACCAACTTTGTTTATGGAGGTCGAAGCGGAGGTGGTGCGGGATCTTCGCCCGGATTTTTTTTTCTCTCTCCCTCCAGAGGAGGAGATGCAGGGAACGCTGTGGGCTCCACCGATCCCGGCTCTACCGACAGGATCAAACCTCCAGCAAGTCCTGCCGTCCCGCCGTCGGAGGAGGGGACGGAAACCTGTGGGTCGCTCCTTCACCCGTTCTGTTCGGCCGACAAGCGAGTCAGTACCGCGCCCGTCCGTTGCCACTTCCTGCCCAGTGGATCGGAGTCCGGTGCTTCCCAGAGCTGAGCAGCCCACAGCGCCTCCTGTTGGCGCCCGTGATGCTGAGGATCTGGCTCTGGAGGACCAGTTAAGAGCTTTTGCCCCTATTATTAAAGACCTTAGGGAGGCTCTTTTCTGCCAGTATTCAGAGGAGCTGGAGGCAAAATTAAAGGAGGTCGAGGGGCACTATAGAGCGGCTCTCCAAGGTTTCTATAGTGGACTCAATCCTGTCCCCAAGGGTCCAGCCGACGCCCCGGCACCTGCACCTGTCCCAGAGGACCCGCCTCCTACCTCAGCTCCAGTGCCGGCCTCCGGCAGCTATAAGGCAGCACTGTCTGCGCAGCCGGCCCAAGACGCTGCAACCCCGGAGGGTCCGCAGCCGGCCCAAGACGCTGCAACCCCGGAGGCTCCGCAGCCGGCCCAAGACGCTGCAACCCCGGAGGCTCCGCAGCCGGCCCGAGACGCTGCAACCCCGGAGGCTCCGCAGCCGGCCCGAGACGCTGCAACCCCGGAGGGTCCGCAGCCGGTCCGAGACGCTGCAACCCAGGAGGGTCCGCAGCCGGCCCGAGACGCTGCAACCCAGGGGGGTCCGCCGCCGGCCCGCGACGTGGGAACCCAGGAGGGTCCGCCGCCGGTCTGCGACGTGGGAACCCAGGAGGGTCCGCCGCCAGTCTGCGACGTGGGAACCCAGGAGGGTCCGCCGCCAGTCTGCGACGTGGGAACCCAGGAGGGTCCGCCGCCAGTCTGCGACGTGGGAACCCAGGAGGGTCCGCCGCCAGTCTGCGACGTGGGAACCCAGGAGGGTCCGCCGCCAGTATGCGACGTGGGAACCCAGGAGGGTCTACCACAGGCCCACGATGAGGGGGTTCAGACGAGCCCTCTTTCAGGCCGCAACTCGGGGGCTCATCGGGACACTGGGCGCCGTGGCCCTCGCCCAGACGACAAGCGGCGCCGTGGCCCTCGCCCAGACGACAAGCGGCGCCGTGGCCCTCGCCCAGACGACAAGCGGCGTCGTGGCCCTCGCCCGAACGACAAGCTCCGTCGGGGGCCTCGCCGAGAAGACAAGCACCCAGAGCCCCATGGAGACTTAGAGGCCCCTGGACCTCTTCGGAAGCTCTTACCCCCTCATCTTTGGCTTGACAGCCAATTTCCCAAGTGGCTGACCAAACTGTCTTTGTCGGAGGTTCTGGAAGGGTTATTGATGAGGTTCTGGGTGTTAAAGGGTCTGGGAGCATCTGAAGCCTGTAGCCAGGCCCCGTCTGAACCTGAAGCCTGTAGCCAGGCCCCGTCTGAACCTGTAGCCTGTAGCCAGGCCCCGTCTGAACCTGTAGCCTGTAGCCAGGCCCCGTCTGAACCTGTAGCCTGTAGCCAGGCCCCGTCTGAACCTGTAGCCTGTAGCCAGGTCCCGTCTGAACCTGTAGCCTGTAGCCAGGCCCCGTCTGAACCTGTAGCCTGTAGCCAGGCCCTGTCTGAACCTGTAGCCTGTAGCCAGGTCCCGTCTGAACCTGTAGCCTGTAGCCAGGCCCCGTCTGAACCTGTAGCCTGTAGCCAGGGGCCGTCTGAACCTGAAGCCAGTAGCCAGGGGCCGACTGAACCTGAAGCCAGTAGCCAGGGGCCGACTGAACCTGAACTCTGTAGCCAGGCTCCTCCTGAACTCTGTAGCCAGGCTCCTCCTGAACTCTGTAGCCAGACACCTCCTGAACTCTGTAGCCAGGCTCCTCCTGAACTCTGTAGCCAGGCTCCTCCTGAACTCTGTAGCCAAGCGCCTCCTGAACTCTGTAGCCAGGCGCCTCCTGAACTCTGTAGCCAGACGCCTCCTGAACTCTTTAACCAGGCCTCTCTTCTAGCTCTTAGTCCGGCGTTGTCTCCAGCCTTTAGTCCGGCGGCAGGTTCTGTTCTTTCTCTCTCCAGACGTCGGTTCCTGAGGGTCCGGTTCTACCGACGGTCCCCGAGGTTGCTGCTCGGCCGCCGGCCTATGAGAGACCTGCTCCGCCGCCGGTCTATGAGAGACCTGCTCCGCCACCGGCCGCCGGACATCGTTGCTAACCGGGGCCGTCCTTCAGGACACCCGCCGGATTACCTGTCTCACAGAGGTCGTCCGCCGGAGAACCTGACACGCCTAGGACGTCCGCCGGAGAACCTGACACGCCTAGGACGTCCGCCGGAGAACCTGACACGCCTAGGACGTCCGCCGGAGAACCTGACACGCCTAGGACGTCCGCCGGAGAACCTGACACGCCGAGGACGTCCGCCGGAGAACCTGACACGCCGAGGACGTCCGCCGGAGAACCTGACACGCCGAGGACGTCCGCCGGAGAACCTGACACGCCGAGACCGTCCTTCGGGACGTCCGCCGGAGAACCTGACACGCCGAGGCCGTCCTTCGGGACGTCCGCCGAACAACCTGACACACCGAGGCCGTCCTTCGGGACGTCCGCCGGACAACCTGACTCGTCGGGGCCGTCCTCCTGGACGACCGCCTGAGAACCTGACTCGTCGGGGTCGTCCTCCTGGACGACCGCCTGAGAACCTGACTCGGCGGGGCCGTCCTCCTGGACGACCGCCTGAGAACCTGACTCGTCGGGGCCGTCCTCCTGGACGACCGCCTGAGAACCTGACTCGTCGGGGCCGTCCTCCTGGACGCCCGCCTGAGAACTTGACTCGTCTTGTTTTGTTTGAGTTTTTATTTGGACATTTATTTGATTCTAGCCCTCCATCCTGTACCTCCCTCCACCCACCCGAGCTAGTCTGTTTTGTTTCTGAGGCCGTCTGGAATCCGGCCTTGAGGAGGGGGTTCTGTCACGATTTGGGTTTTGTCTTGGTTTATGTTATCAGATTTATTAGTTAAGTTTCTGATTTTGGGGTCTTGTTTGGTTTTGATTTAGACATGTTTTTCTGTTTAGGTTACCTGTTTTCCACCTGTCACTTTATCAGCTCTGTTCGGTCTCCCCTCAGCAATCTGTCAGCTTTCTTGCCTTGATTAGATCCACCTGCTCACTTATAATTAGCCTTCACTCCTGTTCACCTGCTCACTCCCCTATATAGTCCTGCCACAAACCTCTGCTATCTGCCAGATCATTTAACGAGCCACGGTGAGTTTAGTTCCAGCATTCTTTATTCTGATTGACCTGTTGACGATAACCCGAGAGCCTTTTTGATTCTGAGCCAGCCTGTTCCCTGATCTGTTTTTCCTGCCCTGTCTGACTGATTTACCGGTTTACCGACTAGTTTCTGTCCTATGGTTATCCGAGCTTGCTTTGCCCTGTCTGTACCTCTGCCTATTTTGGACTGCTTTTTGTGTACCGGATTTTGGACTGCCCTTTTGACTATTGAGCCCGCCTGTTCCTGTTTTCATTATTAAAATCCTGTTTTTTGCCTTAACCTCACTTGTTGGGTTTGAATACTGGGTTTGCCTGATTCACGATCATAACAGAACCAAAGCATCCCCACATGATGATGCTGCCACCACTCTGACACAATGTCATGGATGTCGTAAACGACCGCTGCAAGGATGTTGTGATCAGGATGAGTTGCAGTGTAATGAGTCCTTTCGCAAAGGAAATGTTTATAGGAAACAACTTTTTTATTATTCACGAAACACATAGCTGCAAGATATATTTTAAAAAGTATGATTGTTTCAGTCTCTTGTACTGTGAAAATAATTCCTCCCTTCTTAACGTCTATGTCTCTGTTCCCTAGGAAAGTGAAGGGAAAGTACTGGCACTACATTTTATAAAATTAGCTGTTCCTGTGAGTCATGCTAATACAATAAAAAAACACCAATAACCATGTTATGTCATTAGGTTGTAAAAGCTTCGTTTCTTATAACGTTAGAGTTTAATTGTACCTGAGAAGATCCCAAACGATGGCTCTCAAGAGACAACCAGAAGTTCTGCAACAATGACTGGCTGTCCAATGACGGGGCCGTGTACAGCTCAGCAAGATCCGAGCCCACAAAGAACGCATGTACATACAGGGGAGAGATAACTCTGCCAGAGCCGTGCACGAAAGCACCTAATCCACCCTCAACCTCCATCGTGTATACACAAACACACCGACACACAAGCTGCATACCTTCCGCCACAAAACAAACACTGACAACTGCTGCTGCCACTCAGCCATCCAAGCCACATTCTCCTCCTCCACCCCCCACCCCCCTCCTGCCCAATCACTTACCTTGCCACATAGCTGAGGATGTGGGCGCGGATCACCATGCCAGCCCTGCGCCGCACCTCTCCCCTCTCCTTCTCCAGCCTCTGTTCCAGCGCCTCCTTCAAGAACACCTGTAGGACGGGCAGCGCCACGGCCCGACGGGAGGGTGGCAGAGAGGCGGGATGGGGCGGGGGATGACAAAGAGGATGGGTTAGTTCCTACTCGTGGTAAGGTTGTAGGTTAAAGAAAAGGGGTGCCCACAGAGATGTGAAGGGCCCCTGTTTTCTGCTGGTCACTGCAGAGGAAGCTGTGGTGCAGCTGCAGCTACCAGGCAAGCTGGTCCTCCTGACTGCAGAGCAGCACGGCCAGGAAAACTGACTGACAGAGTGCAGCGGTACTGCTGCTGCAGAGCCTCATTGTGTTCACGGCGTCCTTCCTGAGCCTTCCTCTTCTGCTGCTACTGCTGCCTTGGTAGCTTGACTGAGGTATGCAGGCAGAAAGGCAAAGAAAACAGGGAGGGGAGAGGCAGGGAGAGAGAGGGATGAAGGGATATGAGGGGGAGGGATAGTGGCTGCTGTCCAGATAGAAAGCCACACCCCTTCTTGGTCTCATGAGGGAAGGAAAAAAGTGCTTTTGTTAACCCTTGCCTCACTCCTGGAAACTTCTTTTCAACATTTTCACTTTTGCTATAAGAGATTAGGGCGGCTTGTGTGACCATTTTACTCTCCTGGAGAAGAGCTTTTTTTGTTCTTTCTTTCAGGGGCATTCCAAAAAAAGTAAAAAACAAGGCAACTGGACTTGTTATCCGTAGTAGAAGACGATTCTTTCAGGGGGGACCCTAAAGTGTTTGTGTGTTTGCTTCCCAGATGTTCTACTAATCAAAGGATCTCACAGCTGCAGCTCTGCCCGACTCTGTGAAAGCCTGCAAGAGGAGGAAGCTTCCCCTTCGTCCACATCCTTCCCCCGTCTGTAAAACAAACGGCTCTCAAATAAATGCACAAGGCGGCAAACATCAACCCCAGTCCCCTAATTCAGGGCGCACACTTCCCCTTGCACACAATCAGTGCACACGTAATTACACACAGCTGGTCCCACCAGAAAGAACCGTAGACCGTCAGCCTCCATCCCACAACGCACACAACATTACCCAGAACCCAGGAATAAAACACTGCCGCCAGAAACACAAGTTCCTGAGCCGGGGAACGTAGTCTCATACGGTGCATTGCAAAACTATTCACACCCAACTTTTTGAAAATGATTAAACTTTAGTACCACAAACATTGATGTACTGCACTGGAACAATTAACCAACACAAAGCACTGCCTAACTGTGTAGTAACTGTCAGGCTCCTCTGTGGAAATCCTGTCCCGTAGTTGCAATTACAGCTGCAAGCTTTTGGGGAAATCTTTGCCGATTCATTTTTTTGCGACACAAAAGCTCTTAAAACGGTTTGTCAGCTGGATTTAGGTCTGGACTCTGAGTAATATATCAATATACTTTAATCAAAGCCCTTCTATATGGGAGCTCTGGCTGTATCTGTCATTTCCCGGCAAGAAGGTGAAGCTCCGCCCCATTCCCCAAGTCTTTTTTCCACCTCTAACAGGTTTCTTCCAGGATTGTGTCAGATTTAGCTCATTCCGTCTCCTCGTGAACTACAACCAACATGCGTCTGCTAAAGGAGAGCAGGCCCACAGCATAATGATGCCCCCACCATGTTTTACCGTTGGGGCGATGGGTTCAGGGTTATGTGAAGAGTTAGTTTCCCCACCACCTCCACTTCACAACTGTGTACTATTTAGCGTTGGTCTATGACAATAAATCCCCAATAAAGCACATTGAAGGTTGTGGCTGAAATGTATATAAACGAGGAAAAGTTCAAGCAGTACAAACACCTTTGCGAGGCAATGTCAGCTCAACGCTCACCCGCTCTGTCTGTGCGTGTGTGGGGCATTTCATTTACACTGGCATGTGCAGATTAGCAGTCACGCACCACTTATGTACTCAAAGCAAGCCGTACATACGGCTTGCATCACTTCTCCTGTCTCACCATATATTTTGGCGTGCCATGTGTGCAGGCTGACACTGTTCACAGCGTGCCAGCCAAATGGGATATTACAGGAAAAGTGTCCAAAATGGAAACGGCAAATGTGAAGTCTCAGCCACACAGGAACCACATCTGAGGGCAGGAAGGAACAGGGGGTCAGATGCGGGTTTAGCTGATTTCAAAAGAACTCCATAAAAGCTGTTTCCTTTATAACTTCTCTTGGCTTTGTGCACCCCGATCGAACAAGTCAGTCAAAGCTGATCTTTCTTATAAATAAAGAGCCGAATGAGCTTCACATTGCTACATAGAACTATTAAAATTCTTCTTCTTCAAAAAAAAAAAAAAGGCATGCCTCGACTGTAAGTCTGCATCCTTATTACCCAACACGGAGAGTTGCTGGATTAATGCACAGGTCGGTGAGTGTAGGGAGGGGAAACACCGCGGCTCATACAGGATTGTCTTGAGGTTACGGCAAGTCCCTGTTCTGAGTTACAGTTACAGGAACATAGTCGGTTTTCTTTTTCTTTTTGTCAAAGAGAGCTGCAGCTTGACCACAACCGGTCAGACAAATCTTTGGGACATGACTCACAGAGGCTCTGGTGCATATTAACAGTTTAGGAATGACACAAGCTCAACTTGCTCTCAAAGTTTCACACATTTTCTCAAACTCTCATTTTTTTTAGGCCAAAATGGGGCATGTCTATCGACTCGGTGTATATAAAAAAAGCTCTGAAGCAATGTTTTTGTGGAACGTGTTGGTAACCGTAAGGTATACTGCGGTCTTTCTGTGGCCTTAAAGAAAGACATGAACTAAAGTGTCAACTTCTCCCTGAGCCTACGGTTAAACTCTGCCGTCCACGTTTGAGAGAGAGCAACAACCAAAAAAGTTAAACTTCTCTTTTGTGGCTAAAGTGAAAAGTGATATGAAAACTTAAACTCCTGCATTGTTTATGGGTACTGGAAGAACCCAGGGCATGAGTCAACTGCAATTCACTGGAAAGTGACAGAAAAAAAACAAGTCTGGGCATGTTTTTTTAAGTGTGTGTGTGTGTGTGTGTGTGTGTGTGTGTGTGTGTGTGTGTGTGTGTGTGTGTGTGTATAGGAGCTGCACCTTTGTCTTCCCCAGCTGCCACTCTCTCTTGGTTTTATCGTGAAGTGTGAGGAGCTCTGAACAGCAAGGCTTTTCGTCCTCTGAGAGGTTTCTCCTTTGCTGGATCATCTTGTACCTTTGGAAACACACAAATATGGAATACATTTTTTTTCTGGAACAAAATCTAGCCCCTTTTAGCATTGCATGACTATGTATAAATAAGGAATAATGCCTGACGAGGTGTCTATCATCAGAAATTACTAGACAACACAGATATCTTTTAGAATAAATGTCCATACTTGGTTGTCTTTTCACATAACCCGAGTTCATTATAGTGACTGTTCTTTGTAACGTTCACCAAAATACATAGATGTTGCTAACAGGTAGGGCTATTGCGCAATGCTTCGCATAACAAATGTACGTTCCCTTCACTGACATCCAATTTAATTTGTTAATTCATTTCATTCATTAGTGTTTAGAACGTTCCCTTATCAGCTCAGAAACCCAAATGGAGCTCCTTTTTCAATCATTTACAGTAATGCGTGTCCAGCAGCCGACTTACAATCGACCTGGACAGTAGATGTCTGTAGATACATGGTCTAACTATCTGAGTTGCATTTATGGCTTTGTGAAAATCTGTGGGAAAGTGGATGGTTGACATAAAGCTCATGACTTCTGATTAGGGAACCTCTGGCCAACTTCTGTGCAAGTACTATATTTTCTAATATATGAAAAAGCTATACAAAACATATGGAAAACACATGTTCACATATAATTTACTTATAGACAACATATATAGTTTTCTGTGTATTGTGAAATTCATTATATTATATTGTATGAAATTATAATGTATGCATCAGGAGAAGTGGCCACTTTGAAAGGTAAAGCCTTATATGATGTGCAATTTATGAAACATAAACTGAAGATGGTTGAATGGCTACTTTTTTATATGTTTTTTTTCTATTTCTCTTCTATATGGGAAGAAAAATGATCGAATGATCATGTCAGGTTAACATAACTTCATAGGTAACGAATTAAAAGTTCTAATACAATATGCGCCATTTAAAAATGTAAGGCTTTAGTTCAATCAGAAAAAAGCCTCAGTCGCATTTATTCTAAAACAATTGTTGGAGATACCGAAAACTGTGGTGTTTATTTATACAATACTAACTGATTGTACTGAAATAAAAAATTGGATTTTGCAATTTTTTGTTTTGTTCCAAATTAAAAATGATTCTAGATCAAAGGATTAAAAATTTGAGACAATTTTTTAGTTAAAGGAACTTCTTTTACGTCAACAACCTCTAAAATGCCTCAATTGGTTTAACATCTATGACAAAGTAGACGTAGCCCAGTGTGACTGCGCAGTGTGGGTGTGACTTACATCCAGTTTTCCTACCTGCTGAGAAAGTCTTTAAATGTTCTGCGGACGGGGAACCCGGCCTTTCGAATCTTCACGGTTTCCAGCATCCCAGAATATCTCAGCTGGTTCAGGACGACATCAGGGTCAAACTGATTAGCCTTCTGTCGGAGACAAACAAGCAAGAAAAACGACTTGTTTCACGTCCAGTGATCGTAGCAGCAACAAGTCAGTTTTATCATGTCATTTTAATAGAATAGTGGTGCATTGCAAATGCACAGCTGGTGTTTTAGTAAGCAGACATGTCCTCTTTTAAATATAACCTTCACCTCTCAGTGCAGCTAAAGAGAGTTATGACACAGCCAAACACTGCAGGCAACACCCACTCAAACAACCTCTCTGCCGAGTCAAGTTTAACTTGAACTAGAAACCAAATGACCACAAAGAGCTCTATCATTTAACATTAACACTGGGCTTACTGAAAGGAAACATAAACAACGACAGATGGGAAACCTGAGCCCTGTTAGGCAAGACCTTGGCAGCCTGGGGGGCCTTTTTTTCTTCTTAGAATCCTCTGCTGCGTTGTTACCAATAAGCCTTGGGCCTGCTTATCGCTGATGATCTGTGATGTCTGCCGCCTCACTTCAGAGACCGCTGGATCGCTCGGGTCCATTTGTCACACAGAGGGCCCACACAGGACGGTGCCACTCTCCATTCTTTCACAAGTTCACGTTCATCAGCGTGCACTGCCCGTTTTTAAACGAGGCATCCGAATCCGTCTGATTACAGGCTAACACGTGTAAGCACGGAAAATTGCACCCTTTGCATGTGTCGTGTTCATTATCGAACACACATTTATAGACGCGTGGCCCCCTTTGCCTTCTGAACTTTTGAGTCTCGGCAGAGGATTTAGGGAGCTGAAAGAGGTATGACATGTTGCTCTGACAGCTGACCCTCTCCCCCAGCGACGTTCATTCCAAGAAAACTAGCTGCATATAAATCACGCAAACATGCTGCGTCTATTTGTGAGTCCGAGCAAATTTGCATGCTTGTCATTCTGTTGCAGGGCAGGAATAACAAATAAAGCGCTTGTTTCGTCCTGACCGTCCAGAAGCCAGATAAGGCAAGGCAAGGCAAATTTATTTGTATAGCACATTTCAGTACAGAGACAATGCAAAGTGCTTTACATGATTAAAATACAGGAGAAAAAAAACCAGAATAAAAGCAAGTAGGAATAGAATGTAGAAACAAAATAGAACATGGGAAAATAGAAACTAAAAGCAAACATTAAAAACAGTTGGACTACAAAGTTGAACTGATGATGTTTCAGTAAAACAGTTTAAAACAGTTGAAGGCAATCCTAAACAAATGTGTTTTTAATCTTGATTTAAAGGAACTCAGGCTTTCCGCATAAGGGAACATGAGGCAGGGACAAACGACAGGATGTTGTCTATCAGAGAGCGGAGAGCGTAGGGGAAAGAAAAAAAGGAGAGCAGGAGCGGAGAGAGAATATGCTGAATGACAAACAGGTAAGAGGAAAGCCCATAAAGTTGGGATGTCTCTGGGTTAAACCATCGACACATGAAATAAAAACAAAAATGTAATGTTATTAAGCATCTAACTCTTAGCTACTGGAAATTTTAAGCAGCTTACATAAATTTCCTAGTGCACAGTTTTCCTGTCAAAAGGATACACTTCTCCAGACTTACAATGCTAGGCTTGTCAGTACTTTTAGCTCATTTGTTAAATGTAATTATAAAAGTTAATTATGAGGATGGATGGATGGATGGTCAAGTGAATAGAGAAAAGGAGGGTGAGACGTGACTTATGGATGTAAACACAAATTTTAAAGAAAGGGACATTAGTTAATATATATTTCATGCTCCATTTCATTTTTTCTTACCTATCCACTCTTGGTAAACACTAAAATCCAACTGCAGACATTCACAGACCATTTCTAACTAAGAATGACATAATCAAGACCTTGTGAGTAAGTGTCCTGATATCTGAAGCACAAACTAAGCACTGTGGTTTTATCTCGGCATTCTGCGGATACGCCCAGGTCAGCAGGAGCATCAACTACAGCTGGAGGAGCTAGCTGTAACCTTTGACCTCAGGATAAAAGACATAGCAGTAGGAACGGGTAGGCACAAAACAGTATTTGCACCAAAGCTGTTAGTGGCGAAAATCCACAGCTAAACAGTAAAGCTACTTTTGAGTGAGGATTTTCTTATTTGTGGGTGGAGCCATCAGGGCAGAGAGCCTGGAGCAAAAATCTAAGCTCTGAGTGCAGGGGGGAGCTATGAATAGCACCAAAGAGATTTAAGTTCACATGCGACCTTGACGAGACCTGGCAGGGTTTCAGCCTTTTCTCTCTCTCTCTCTCTCTCTCTTTGCAATTAAATTTGCATGACTTACCTTGTCCATGTTTGGTTTGATGCACCGCACAAAAAAAGGATTAGAGGCGCTCAATGTGGCCATCAGGGAATGGAGAGAGTCCTGAAAGACATCGGCGGAAAGAGAGCAAAGATCAAAACATATTTTTTATCGTAACTTGTATTTTGGGGTCAAAATTAAAAAAAAATTAGGGTAAAAGTTGGGATTTTTGTTTCTTTGTCTACTTTCTACAAGCGGTTTTTGAAGTATAAATTTCTTGAATTATTAAGCTGTTTCACCAATTTCTTAAAATTAATAGAACTGCAAAACCTTAGCAACACCTGATAACACCTAAAACTTTAAGGAAAAAATCGACAGCTTTGCTTAAACTTTTTCTCACTTCTTACAGCGTTACTTCTTTGTTCCATACATCTTGATTGGGGAAATTTAGCCCTAAGATTCAGTCAATGATTGGACCAGTCTCATGTCCACAGTAAATTTGTTTACAGCAAGTGTGTAAAACCAGAGTATGTATCCATCTCACCCTATTTCCTGATTGTGATGTTATAGCCTTTTACCTGGCTATCAGTTAAAAACAAGGCTCAGTACTTTTATTCATCAAATGATGGTTAAAAAGAAGTCAAAAATATAAAATATGAACAAATGAAAAGTGTGTGGAAATCCAGCAAATAAAACGATCAATATATCTATCAATTATTTGTTAATCAGTTTGTATTAGATTCTAAATATACATTATGAAAGGCATATGTGCAATTATACCCTCTGGTGATTCTTGAACCTCCCAGACTTTTCTCACTACTTCAGACACTCCGTCTCCAGCAGGACCCGGCCTGGCAGAGCTGAGCGTGATTGGCCCCTGGTTGGCCCCTCTCTGCCCAGCCGTCAACCCTAATCCTCTGGATTTTTGGGCCTGTGTGCAAGGGCGACCTGCCAAATCCTCCCCAGCTCGCTCAGTCCACGCTGCAGTTGGGACATGTTTAAACTGAGTTTTCTGTGGCATTCCCTCCTCCACACACCGCACAGTTTATAGCCGTGTTTTTCCTCCAATTTATAACCCATCATCCTCTGTGGATATAATTCAGACACCATTCTGCTTCCCTACTGTGGGTTTTACATATCTAGTACTAATCAGTGCTGCCATTACACTCCTTACATTATGGTTCAGGAGAGATTATTATACAATAACCAAGGAAAGATGCGGCAATCACACACTTTTGGCCTGTTTCATGTTTCTGTCTTTTGCAAAACCTTGACCCGCCGGTAACAATTTTAACTGATTCCAGTTCGTAGTGAAAGAGCATTTCCTACCTTACAGATTTCTCCTGCTTTCTCCTGTTTTTTCTTTCAAAACAAGTTTTAATTTCAGACATAGATAACCTGAATGAAAATAAAAAGTGTTTTCAAATGATTTCCTCTTTTAAGCAAAATGCTTCTCAAACCAACCTTTGAAAATGTAACTGCCCCCACCTTTAAATAACAAATTCACTATTGTAAACCAATTTTTTAGAAAACAGACCCCCACTTGATTCCTGCCTGACCTGCAGAATCAAGAAATCAATTAAACAGAAACTGTCTGACAACATGAAATAAGCTAAAAGATCAAAAAGCAACACATAATACCCCGATCCAACGCGGTTTAAAACAAAGTCACTGACATTTATCGGTCTCAAAATGGTTACAAAGCCATTTTTAAGGTTTTAGGACTCAAATGAACAAGTGAGAGAGCCATTTTCCACATTTGTAAACACAGACACGGAACAGCGGTCAAACCTCCCAGGAGTAGCTAGCTGACCATAATTACTTCAAAAGCACGTCCTTGACTCATCCAGGAGTTCACATAAGATCCCAGAACAACCTCCAAAGCACAACAGGCCACGTTTGCCTCTGTTAAGGTGTTTGGGGGTTCAATTTCAACAATAACAAGGAGACTGGCATCCATGGGAAAGCTCCAAGAATATCCAGCCACAAAGACAAGTGCCTGTCTCACATTTGCTGAAAAGAGAAAAACAAAACAAAAACACTTTTGGTAAAATATTCTGTGGACCGATGGGGCAAAGAGGGAACTTTTTTGAAGGTGTGTAAAACTAACACAGCATTTAAAGAAAAAGGAACGTAATACATGCAGTGAAACATGGTGGAGGTAGTATGATGATCTGGTTGCACTTTTGTTGCTTCAGTTCTTAAACAAACCATAAATTCGATTCAATGCAATCCAGTGTTATTTAAGCTAGCTTTATACTCGACACCTTGAACAGAGCGCGAGGGTGCGCACGCCAAAAGTAACGCCATCGCGCCATCTCCGTCTCCTTACCCAGGCCACAAGCACTGTCGCGAGGACCAAGTTTGATTTAAAATGGCGGAGTTCAAAGGAGCCCTCGCCAAGCAAGTTCACCTGCACTGACCTCAGAAGGCCCAGAAGTTTCAAGCGGCACCACTTTGTTAAATGCTATGTTATAATTGTTTATTCTGTGACTGAAAACAGCATACGCTAATTACTGCCCTACTTTCAGGGGTGAGTTTATTCAATACACTTTATAAACTTTATTGGCCATGTTTGTGGGTACAAACAATGATGTTGACTTCTGTTTTCATCACTTGCTGCATGAATCAAGACTAAAACAACAATCCACATTATGTTAAGATATCAGCTTTCATTTAGTAAAGCTAAATGTTTTTTAAACCTTTAAAAAAGATCCCTATGGGCTTTGCAGCAGGCTGTATTCCCCATCTTCACGTCTTCCTTTGTGCAACGGGTGAACGTACCATTTTCTTCTACGTTTCAAACCCTTCGTTTATTTCTGTCTAGCTGCCATAAACACATCCGCTCTTCTTAATGATTGTTTACAATACTGCGCATGGCCATTTTGGGTGTGTGACATCAGCTGTTTCTACTCGTTTTCTGCATATCCACTGGTTTTGTTGAGTATTGCCCCCTAGTGTTTTTGGAGAATACTGCACCTATGTCCGTGTCAAGTACAATGCCAGGCTCACACCGAATACGGTGCAGATACGGTTCCGGCGCCACAAGGAACCCAAATCATTTAAAAAATCAATGTGTCCATTCACATCAGCCATGTGCGGTCTGGTTACCAAGACAGTGTGGTGCTGCGAATATTTCGTAAGAAGGAAGTTTGAACGAACGCCGCAGCGGTCCCCTGATCAAGCTCCTGAATTTCATGAGCCAAACAGGAAACGTCAGCCGCAAGACAGGATAAAGTTCCACTGAATTTCAGAATAAAATCAACTTACGCTAATTCTACTAGTGTAAACAAATATTTATGGAGTCTTTATATAGCGCCAGTTCACAATTTATGTCAATTCAAGGCACTTTACAAAGTCAATTCAGTCAAACCATACAGACAAATTGGTAAAAATATTTTCTATCTAAGGAAACCCAGCAGATTGCATTGAATTCTGCTCTCTAGCGGAAGATCCTGAAAGAGAAAATTAAGCCATCAATTTGTAACCTTAAGCTCAAATGCACTTGGACAATGCAGCAGGATGTAGATCCAAAACAGACCAGCAGGTCCACATATGAATGGTAAAAAAAATCTAAATGAAGGCTTTGCAGTGGGCTAGTAAAAAATCTAGATATAAATCCTATTGAGATGTGGTGACATGAGCTTAAACAGGCCATTTTTACAAAACAAAAAAGTCTCTGAATTAAGACAGTTCTAAAAAAAAGAAGAGCGGGTCTACGTTCCTCCACAGCAACGTAAGAGACCCATTACCAGTTATCACAAGCATTTGATGGCAGCCGTTACCGTCAAGAATATCACAGTAAGTAGTTGTGACAAAAGCTCCAAAGGATAAAACAGATCTATTCATCTGTGCATGCAACGGCTTAGTTTTAACACATCTGCCTGACACTGGAAGTAACTTTAAGGCTTTTTCCCTTCAATAACAACTTCCATATCAGAAATTGTTGTGGCTAGGGGTTCTGACTGGAGGATCACCGCTCGGATCCAATCAAACTGAGCCTGAGTTAACCCCGGCCACCAGCCGGTGCATCACCACAACATGCTTGTTGTCAGTCAGATAAGCCAACACAACGGATATGAACCGGGAGAACAATTATCCCGGGCCTTAGATGCAGCTGTCTCACCCTGAACTGAGAGCTGACGGTGGGCTTCCGACGAGCGGTCCCCATCTTCAGCGTCTCGTCTCCACTTCTGCTGCCGACGCGCTCAAAGAGGTCGTAGATGAAGTCGAGCCTGAAAACGGAGCAGAAGAAGACCAACGGCTGCAGAAACGTGTTCATGCCAGCTGATGGTACAGCTGTGCCAGTATACAGGATACTAGAGAGGACGTACCTGCTGTCTTTGAGGATGAACAAGATGTCATCTCTGAAGGTGTCCCTGTTCTTCTCCAAGATTCCTCGCACATCATACAGCACCTAAATAATGAAACGACAAAAGATAACCGTGGTAAGAAAGCATGAAACGAGAGGGCATGTGCAATTTGGAAACTTCAGATTTATCCCGGTTCAGACAAATTTTGTAACAGAATATTATAAATTCAGAAGATATAAAAAACTAAAAAAATAGAAAGCAAGACCTTGTTAAGATTTGACTTTAAATTCGTAATAATAAAAGAACTTGGCACCGCGACGTGTCGGGAGCTTTTTGCTTGCTCCTGCAAACTTTGTGAATTATAACTGACTTCATGCAAAGTTGCCTTTTCAGACCCACAACTGCAACACTGAATGTTAAAGGTTATTGCGCAACCAAGTGATCTAAAATCTGCAAAAAAATAAATAAATCACATGTAATGTCTAGCATGCAAGCACAAATTGTTGGAGCTATTTAGAGCGATTAAGTTTAAGGCTTTGCACAAAAAGACAAGAAAGACCTCAGGGCCTAATGTGGAACTAGCCTGCTTTACAATCACAGGTTGAGTCTTATCAGCTTCCATCAAGACGTTTCCACACACACACACACCTTTCTCCAGGTGAACACACTCTGTGTGTGCTCTCTAGAGGGTGGATCTGTTTACTAAAAATACAGGTGCGTGTCACATATTATATGCAAAACAATGTGGGGTTATTGCATATAATATGTGCCTAATTGCTGTGTGTATTAGGGTTTTTCAGGAACCTGTATTAACAAGCCTGGAGGCTCTTTCAGATCCAAACGTGATGAAAGGTGCACACATAAATCACAGAAGCACTAATCCATTTCATATTCACTTAAAGAGAATACACTAATAAATGTCTTTTGTGTCAGTTCCACTATGTTACCTGGCACATAATCAGAATTTCACAATAAAACTAGGTTACATATGCACGTTTATATGCAGCAAGGTCTCTGCAAAGCCGTAATTTTACCTTAAGACAACTTGAGGTGCCTTGCAAAAGTATAAAAAAAAACAGTTGTACTTTATGACATTGTGCCACTTTGAACCCACAAACCTTAAAAGTATTTAATGAAATTCTTCAATATAGAAAAAAATACAGAAAATAATGAATATTGTGAAGTGAAATGAAAATGATACTTTAATTTTTGTTAGTAAAAGTTCAAACGTGGTGCATGTATTTTTATTCAACCCTCCAGAGTCAACACTTTCCAAAAGCACCTTCACGAGGCATGTCTCTACCAGCTTTGCACATATAGAGACTGCAACTTTAGCCCATTCCAACTCACTAAAATTGGAGGTAGCGTATCTCTGAGGAGTAATTCATGGCTGGACCTGTAGATGCTTTGATCTAAACCAGGGGTCTCTAACCTGCGGCTCAGGAGTTGCAAGTGACCTTTTGGACCTTCTACAATGGCTCTTAATAACTTTGGCTAAAAATGTCAGAGAACTAACCAATATAGATATAATAACATATTCAGGTTTTAGCAGTTTTCCACATATTTGAAGCAATGATTGCATTAAATACCAGTAATAGTTTTCTTGTCATTTGGTTGTAAAAGTTACAGACCCCTGATCTAAACCTCTGTAGCTCTGGCTGCACGTTTGAAGTGTTGTTGTCCGGCTTGAAGGTGATCCTCTACCTTAGTCCCAAGTTTTTTCAAGCCTCCGGCAGGTTTTCTTACAGCTTAGCTTCGTGTTTATCTGTATTCACCTTCACAGCTGTGTAGTCGATGCTGAAGAAAAGCAAAGCCACAGTTTCATTTTGTGGAGGATGATCTATCCAGGCTGACGTACAGATGTTCGTTATCTACCCCAAATGGTGTTACGTATGTTGGCCAACGAAGGTGCTGTGGTCTTATCTTCCACTTGCTTGCTGTGCCCCCTATAATTGAGCTAAACACGACATCTAATGGCTTCAACAATGTTTTTTCTTTTGTTTTGCCAACAAGGCAACATTCGTGGAGTGTGAGACTATAATTGTCTCTTGACAGATTTTGTGCCTGAAATATGGATCTTTGAAGTTCCTCCATGGACTGTTTCTCTGATTAATGCTCTCCTTGGTCTTCATGATGCTGTTTTTTGGGTTATTTTTACTAATAATTTGAATTTAACAGGTATTGGTTTCCCTGGGTTTTATTTAAGGACATCAGAATTAAAGGGGCTGAATTCAGATGTAGAATCTTTCATCCACTTTACCTGTAAAATCCAAATTAAAAAAAATTAAGTTTCTGATTGTAACATGGCAAAAATAGGAAAAAAAGGTTAAGAGGTATGAACACTTTTTCTACTTAAACTCTAGTGGGTCTAACGTACCACTGATCACCTTGGTTAAATGTTTGAAGCAGACGTCCTCTAATTAAACAGAATATACTGGTTTCGGAGATCAAGCGTAAGGTGTGTTTTTTCTTTTTTACTGTTTTGTATTAGTTCACAAATTTAGTAAGAATGAATTTTCCATTTAGCTGCACATTTTTCGATAACAGAAAGAGAAAGAAACCGGCTAGGGAATAGGCCAGGTAAGGGAACAGCCTTACCAGGCCTGGCCCGGTATCTGAACCGGGTCGTCACCATGACTATCTACGCCCGGCTTCTGATCGAGCGGCATGTTTTGCACTGAAGAGATCTGATCTAAGACAGGAATCACAAAACCAGTCTTCAGGAAGCAGAAGCCAATCTGATCTCTCTATTTTCTCCTTTTTCACCCTGATCTTCATCCTCTTGCTCTCTTCTCCCCTTACACCAGGAGTAATTTCTGTTTTAACGCCGGCAGAGGAAGAAGCGGCTGACGGTGAAACGGTTTTTTCTGACTCAGGGGGGAAAAAAAGACAGCAGAGGAGGGGCAAGACACCAACATCCTAGACAAGATTTTGGCAAAGAAACTTGTTCTGTTCATCCTGCAATTACCTCACTTCCTCCAAGCATTGAATCAACGAAGAAAAAGACACCCATGTGTGCCTCTGTGTGCGTGTGTTTGTGCAAGAGTTGTTAATCACCTCTCCTGCGTAGTGCTTGATGCCAAACTGGTGGTCGGTCACTCTGGGCTTCACATAGTACGGGTTTGTCTGGGGAAAAAAGACAAGAAGACCACAGATGTCTTTTCGGCATTAAGTCCATGTCTGCCTAATGAGCTGATTAGGAAAGACAGAACACTGGGTTCTCCAAGAGTTCAGCAGACCGTCTGATGATACTGAGGGCCTGCAGCCAGCACAACTGTTTGACTGTTTTCTATTCACTATTTTCTACAACGTGCCTGTGCTTGTTTGGGAACGATACCCTCATGTTCTTTACGTTTTATGGTTTCTTATCATAGCTTGATTTCTGAAATGTTGATAAATTAACGTCGGTTTTGTTGTCTTAGAGGTATAATACAACTTGTCCATTTTGTTTTAGGTTTTGTGTTCTTCTAATAGGATTTTATACGCACTTAGATTTTGAAAAATCTGCACTGATTTCCAGAGCTGGTCAGACGTTTGCATAAATTCATCAGTGCTCTTAGGTTTGAAAGCCTCATCTTGACAGGTCTAAACATTTTTATCGCCGTGTGGTCAAAGAGGCTTAATCTTTGTCTCGTCTGACCATAAAACCCATCCTGCCAGAATTATGCTAGGACCTTGTTGATGGCTATGAAATGTGGGAACCAAACAAAATAAAACTAAGGTTGGTGTGTGTATATATAAATATATATACTTTTGATTGTTTGGACATTTGTGACTCTATACAAATAACAGAGAATCCATAATTGTTCACCCAATTCTTGTTTGAAACACGACTGAAGCTGCATGAAATGAGTCCTTAAAGCCCCAGAATAAATTAAATTCATGCCATTTTTCTGTAATATAATAAAACAATTGAATCCTCACATTTTAAAAGTTTTGGCCTTTGACTTAAAATAAAAACCAATTTCTAACCACCTTAAAAAAAACAGGACAAGGCTCTACAGCAAGGGCAGAGACATCAGAGCTCAATCGGTTCTTACAGATTCCCCCCCCCCCCCCCCCCCCCTCGCAGAACACAAAGCTCATCAGGGCTGGAGAATGGTTGATTGGATTTCAGCATTTATTGTGTGTAAAAGCGTGCAGGGAGGGGTTTGCAAAAGGTGCAACAAAGAAGGACAGCAGATGCACTCCTTCAGCTTCAGCGGCCAGCTCCAGGTGGATCGTTTTGCTCTGCAGCCGTCTGGGAGGGTTCTGAATCAGAGATAAGCTCAGATTTTATTTAACTTTTTGTTTTTTTCTTTACTGTGTGGACTTACTGCGTGTCGGCTGTGCAGTTTCTCCAGAAGGGTGTAGTCGGTGCCTTTGGGGAAGCGGCTCTCCTCGTTGATAAGAGCCAACATGCCCAGTTTCTAAAGCAGAGACAGGCAGAACAAAGAGGGTGAAGCACTCTGCAGCCATGATTGAACTAGTTCTAATCCCAGTGGGCCACATCTGGCAGCCTATGTTATAACAATACCAAAAGGAAACTGTTAAATCATTTCCTGTTCTGTTTCTCTGGCTTGTTTCAAATTTTCACATGCAGCAAAAAAAAAAAAAAAAGGTAAACGAAGCAACAAAAATCAGGGGAATATGCAGAAGAAGAAAAAGCTACACTGTTCCCAGCCAGTTCCAACATCATTTCTATCGCTGGTGGTAAAATAACAAATTGTTGTCGTGCTTTACTTCAGCCCTACCTCCAACCTCTGACTGGTGTGTATTACTGTGAAAACAACGTGCCAACAAAGACGGTGTAATGATAGGCTGGGAGAAGGGAGTCAGTGTATGTAAGCGCAGTGTGGCGTCTGGGTCGGCCCGCTCCGCCATGGCGGGCGGTTAGCGGTTGATGCTGACGGCGACTGCGCTCTCTCACTTTTGGATTGCTTTACCTTCTCTATGAGATCCAGACACTCTGCGTTATCCATCCAGTCTATGGCTTCCCACTGGATCCCCTCCCTGTCAGAACACACACACATATCATATATATATATATATATATATATATATATATATATATATATATATATATATATATATATATATACAAATACAACAACCAGATGACTCGATGGCTGTGTCACATGTGGTGCAACGAGCCATGTCCAAGCTGCTGGTCTATTATACTAAACGACAGCTGGCTGAGGAGGAAACTGAGTCGGTTCCAAGTGCCTGGAACCGACGGGGACTGCAACCGACGGCCCTGTCTCAGCCTTGTTGTCCGTTCAAACGGTGTGTATCTGTGGGTTATGTGTTGACCTGTTGTACTCCAGCTGCTCCAGCGAGAAGATGTGCTTGTTGAAATACTCCTGCAGTTTCTCGTTGGCGTAGTTGATGTTAAACTGCTCGAATCGGTTCACCTGTGGGCCAGAAGAACGCAATTAAAAGACAAAAAAAACCCCCAAACAGCTCAGTTTAAAACCTCAACATTTCAACAAACAACAAACGTTTGAAAATGTATTTCATTGGGATTTTATGTTGTCAGACCAACTCTATGAAATTATGAAAAGTGTTGCATTGACAGTAAAAGGAAAAGGTATTAGGATCTTTTTACAGGTAAAAATCTAAAAATGTATTGTGTATTTGTGTGCAGTCCTCTGGGGGTCAATACAACCACCCCTTATTGCAGCTGCAGCTGAAAGTCTTCTCCACATCTTAGGACTAAGATGTATGTCCATTTGTTTCTATGAAAGACATTAAGTATCTGTGGACATTTATTTTCAAGTTTCAGGTCTGTATCTGGTCAAAAGCCTGGTAGTGACCAGGACTTTGACTGGGCCATTCCTGCATTTCAATATGTTTTGATTTAAAAACATATTGGGAACGATCTGTTCGCGTGATGTGCAGCGTCAGTTCTTTTTTTTTAACATAGCCCAAAAAGTACAGTCTCATCTAACCACTTTCTTTCACATGTGTTGCTTCTGGCAAAATTTCAAGCAGGACTTTCTTTCAACATTTGCTTACCTTCTGCTCCTCACCCATTGTGGTCATATTTGTGGAGTTATGGGCTTACAGAAACCCGGTTTTATGATCTTAAACCTGCTTCAGAATTCTGACAAACCTTCTTCTTGACCTGTCTGCTGTGTCCGTTGATCTTCACAAACCTGTTTGTTCACTAATGTTCTCTAACGAACCTCGGACCTTCACAGAACAGCTGGATTTATACTGGAATTACAAAACACGTGGGTGAACTCTTTTAACTAGTTAGGTGACTCTTGAAAGCCACTTTATCATTTCCCTTCTACTTCTCAATTACGTACCACATTGTCCTGGCTTATGAAACTTGATGAAGTGCTGCCTAGTTTTCCTTCATCTTGTTGATTTTAGTCCCTGTCTATGTTGTGCAGCTGAAAATGCAAATGGTTAGAGCTAATCTCTGGACCGGCTTTACAGTTTCTGATCCTGGATTCCCTGCCTCTAATGAAATGTCAAAAAGTAAAAAGGGTATGTGCATCTTTCATGCAAAAACAGCTAAAAAGATATCTGATTTGAAAGAACAAATTCCAGTTGTTCAGATATTTATCATGAAAAAGGGAACAAAGTTTGGAAATAAATATATATCTCCATTCTCCATTTTCTTTTCCCATACCTATGTGAAAAGAATACCTATGTTAGTTTAATTATAGACATTAAGATATTGTAAAAACGTTTTTATGGACTCTGTGGAGGATTTGGTTTTAATAAATGTGGTGCAACATTGTTGATTTTACTGTTTTGTGAATTTCCTGACCATTTCTTTCTGGTGTTAATCATGACTGGTAGAAAGAATTAGAAGACATTACATCTTCTAAATGATCTAAAACCCTTTGGAGAAGGATAGAGGAAAACTGAAAAAGTCACCAAAAAAAAAAAAAAGAGTGCCGCTCTTTCACCTCAAAGTTCTCAAAGCCGAAGATGTCCAGGATACCAATGGATTTGAAGTTGTCCTTCCCTTTGATCTTCTGATTGATCCTCATTATGATCCAGGAGAAACACTGAGAATAAAGAGCCATAGCGACAGAGTCCCGCGAGTCCACCGCCTGCAGAGGATAACCCAAACAGATACCAGGTACGATAAATACCACATGATGCGTACTTTACCAGAAAGAGAGGACTTTGTAGACAGCATCACAAGACAAGATGTAAATCAGCACAGAGAGTATATTTTAAAAGTTCTGTCAGATGGCGGTGAAGTAGATTAAAACAATGATTTGTTAAACTGATGCTGTGTAAGGGCCTTTGTGCTACAGCCAGAAAACAAATAGAGGTTTGCAGAGAAAGGCGTGTTGTGGGAACGTCTGTCTGATGTCTGTTGTCGCAACAGAAACTGTTGATCACCTACATATCCTGGGAGTGACACACTGCAGGCATGTTCTGCTATTTGAAATAAGAACAAAGAAATTCAGAGAAATGCATTAGTGAGCTTTCGTGATTTCCTCCAGTCCTTTTTGACACTTAAATCAGTAAAATTACAGCTCTTTATGTTGATTTCCCGCAGAGACAGAAAAAAGCACGCGATGGCGGTCAGAAATCAGCAGTGCCCCACTGATAGTTGTCCTGTCACCAAATTATTCCACCTGAGCGGAGGATTTCTGTAGCTCCTCCAGAGTTAACAATGGCCTCTTAACTGCTGCTCTGATTTATTCCACCTTTTGGTTTATGGGGACGGAAATGTTTACGTAAACCTGCTTTAAACTTCTTCAAGGCTTCCAACCTGACCTGTCTGCTGTGTTTGTCTTCGCAATGCCGTTTGTTTATTAATGTTCTCTAACAAACTTCTGAGGCCGTCCCCAAACAGCTGGATTTAGAGTTTAAATTACACATAGACGGATTTTGATCAGGCGTCTTCTGAAGGCAAACGGTTGCAATGGATTTTTTTTTTTGATTCAGTTATGCAAGCGACACTTTTTAGATTTGCATTTGTAAAGGAGTGTGAAAAACATGTATAGTGTTCCTTACGTTTCACATTTATACACTACTTTATGCTAATCCTTCATCTAAAATCCCAGTAAAGCACGTTAACGTTCTAGGAGTGCGAATACTGCAGGCACCCTATGATGCACATTTCAGTAAACAGCACAAAAACTTGGTGGCTCTCCTGCAAGCAGTTATCCCAAAATGTTTTCTTCTTTGCAGAGCTCATTCTGGCCTCCACTGTTCCATCTTTTTTTTCCCCCTTAACCACATTATGAACTGTACAAGAACATGGTAAAACGGAAAAATAAACTAAAAGCATAAGAAAATACAGCAGATCCCAAATGAAATTAAACCCAACAATCAAAAATTGGATTATCCCAAGGTTCATTGAACTCGGCCTTCAGCCAAACTCCGTCCGTGCACAAACAACCAAACGCTCGACCTTCCCGCTTACGCTTCCTCCACAGGTATTGTGCTGGAATTGAAAATAAAAACAAAACGGTGGCAGCGTGTACTGTACTGCGCATGGAGCGACAATGGCCCCGGGGCTTCTGAGTAATCCATCAAGCTTCTTGCTGCTTGTGGGTATAAAGAGGGTGCTGGTGGCTCCAGGATCTACGTCAGACGGGTGAGAAGAATGGATGTTTGTGCATAATGGTGGAGACTAAAGACGAGGGGGGGGGGGGGGGGGGAGTGACCTCTGGTCGTTGTGAGAAGAAGTCCTTCTTGTAAGACTCCAGGACAAGAATAATGAGGTCTTTTAGATAGAAGCAGCTTCAAAGCTCAGGCACAACGAGCACAACGAGCAGTGGCAGGGCGACAGTACCAGCTCTTTGTCTGCTCATGAAAAGCTGACTTGTGGCTTTCGTGTCCCTGTGATAATAGCAAAGGTCTGCGCTGCATATTTACTGACATTTATGAGCATGAGTAGGCTGAGGAGGCTCTGCTCTGGCCAAAAAAAAGAAAAGAAATAAAAACGTGGGTTGTGTCCTGGGCCAAAATGTTCTTTTGGCCTATGGTGAATCACATTCGCAACACACTTGGAATGAGACTCGCAATCGACGACTCGAGAAATATTTGCATTAATGAAAGGCGACAGCATGGAAAATCAAAGGATTGGAGGGACATGAGTGAATTATGGTGCCAGCTTTTTGGTGCCTGGCTGCACTGCCTCCAGAGGAGAAGACTTCGCTTTACTTCCCCCCCCCACCCCCCCCACCCCTCCAGCTTCTGGGTCTATTGTGCTTTTGACTCAGATCACTATCACGATGGCTTTATTGTGCTGGGAATCTGGCAGACAAAAAGCAGGAAATGGCTGGGAGTCACGCAAGGGATCTGGAGAGGCATGTGGTGCAGAGGGCAGCAGAATGAGGCTCAGTGTGTTACTGTTTGAGTGTCGGGAGCGAGCGCAGAGGGACAGCAGATTAACAATCATCCCATCCCAAATGCAGACACCGTACAAGCCGACCACGCAGGGTCGCTTAATGGAAGAGGGGTCGGATGTGTCGTTACCTGCTCCACAGTGAGGGGGGAGCAGATCTCCTCTCCTCTTAGGATCATGGAGCGCTGGGTCAACACCTCTGACAGCTGGAAGGAGTCCAGGCCGAGCAGCTCGCTGACATTACTGACCACTGAAACACACACAGACAGCCGGTCATTGAGCTGAATGCAGGACACAGGCGGTTCACTTGTGCTGATGTTAAACAACCAATATAGACCACGATCCCACACAGTCGAGAGGAAACTCTAGTCTGCACCTCTGCAGCTTACAGGTTTCTCAGAAAAGAGGTCAGACGCAGCGAACAAAGGAGCCCTGAGCTCGTGTTACAGCCTGTTCAGGCCTTTGTCTGATGTGCAAAGTCAATCAGACTCAGGGGAAGACTGGCTCCGTGGTCCAACAGGCTAGCTAAACACAGTTGTGTGCGTAGGAAAAGTAAAAAATAATGTCTTGTATTTCCAAAGACATCTAGTAAAATCTAAAATTTGAAAACATTAATCGGTAAGCATGATTAGGGCTGTCTCAGTGCTGTATTTGGGTTTCTGCAACGGTTTTCTTTGAAACTAAGTTCCCGTCTGAAGTAAAAATTCCCTTTACCTGTAATTAATGTTAGCTGCATCGTCAGTGTTAACTCAAGATACGTTATCTATCTTTCACATCATACTTTTCTGTGCACACCTTGCCAAACTTGACAATAAGGTAGGGGTGTAACAATACATCCAGCTCAATCCACAATACTAGGTTAATGACCACAGTTTTGTTTAAATAACCTAATAAGTGTACAATAAGTAATTCCAGTTTTAACTAGTCCACATATTGCAGTTTCTTATCATGGTCTAAGTCCGAGGCGGCCCTAATGCCAGAAAAATAGTGAAAATGCTCCTGTTTGTTATCACAAACTGAAAAAAAAGGTTTTATTTATATAAAACTGTATTTTAAGCAATGTTTTTTTTCAGTGGAGTTCCAGTTTAGCTTTAATCACAAGTATTTCAAATATTAATTGATAGAGGTTGAAAGAGTTTGAAATTTGTAAAATAGGTCATTAATGTTGTGCCGATAAGCTCATTATTAGCAGCTAACAGTTAGCTAGTTGAACTATTCTCAGCCTTGTGCACATGACAGCAACCCATTAAAAGGGATTGCTTTTCCATTTCTGTTAAAGCTATAGTTAGTAATCCTGTTCAGAAACACTTTTTGTAATACTGGGTAAAATGGTCCTTCCATCCTGAAAGTAGTCAATGTAATTATGTATTCACAAAAAGGAAGTTAAAAATGCATCTCTGTGGGAGCTGCAGGCCTGTAAAAACTAAACGATCCATGCTGTTCAGTCCAAAAAGCAGGGATTTGTCTCAGTTTTGGTTCTGCCCTCACCCCCCTCTGTCCCTCAAGTTCCAGAGATATCACCTTGTCTATTGGTTGTCCCACATGCCAATCATTCTGACGTGCTCACATAACGCCAGTGTACATGCTCGTCCCTGGTTAGGTTCCACTTGCTGGCTGCGCGTGTACACTTAAACCGTTTATGTAGCTACCTTTAACGCACCTGACGTTTAAATTGTGATCTCACTAAAAACTGTGTAATTTCCTTGCCCTGCCACAAGTAGGCAATATGTTCTATGAAACTGAACAACATCCACTTGCATACAAAAACTCCCTGCTTAAAGGTGCATAATGCAAGATTGCAAGTTAAACATTATTTACCTTCTTTCCCATACATGCCCTTACAGTACAATTGCACAATGTGTAAAATTAGTTATCGTCTATTTACTGCAGTTGCCTCTATAGGCGCCATTAGTTAGTTCACGAGAGAGTGATTTGGGCCGAATCCTCTGGGCACGTGGGTGTGACGCGCTGCACGCTCACGTTCACCTGGTTAGTTTGTTGAGTCTCCACCATAATCGATGCATTAGCGAGAGAACACGGGCTAACTTCAATATTAATTACTTTTTTAACTAAGAAGACATCACGCCTTTAAACAAATGACCTGTGCATTCGCAGCAGCAGATGCTTTTCCTTTTCACACATGCGCAACACTAGTGTCATTTCCACTTGTTGCCAAAAGGGGGCAGAAGTCTGCAAAAATCCTGGAACTTACGCTATGCTCCTTTAAAAAAGTATCACGACTGATTAAACTTTCAGATGGGCAGGGACTCAAATGTTTACATGAGCGAGCGACAAGGTTCAACTGTCGCTTCAAGTGGCATTGAATTATAGAGCCAACATGGAAGTTTTTAAACTTGTTGACATTCATTGTCAACAAGTTTAAAAACCTTTAAAAACCATGTGCAGTATCAGTCATACTGCACATGGCAGTATGACTTCCAGAGGCAGATGTTGCTTTTCCTGTGTACGCGGGCACAAAAACCGGGATGAATCCTTTTAATCTGAAACCCATTTTTAAATCGTGCCGTTGTCAGAGAAAACACGAGCTGTTGTGTACAAAAACAGTAGAAACGCAGCAAAAAGTTTCCGTTTAAACTAAAAAAAACATAGTTGGGCGCACTGAGTCTGAGTGCCTCGTATCCTGTCTGTCACTTCATCAGTGGTAGGACCGTTGGGGTTTCTTTAATACTCTGCAACCAGTGGGGTTGGCCAGCTCTGACACTTTGTGAGTCGGGAGCAGGTTGTGTCAATATCCACTAAAGCTCTAACTTTAAGATAAGAATCCCAAACAAATATGAAACAGGGTTTCAAGATAAAATATAATAATCACTAATCTTGCCAGGCAAAGTCCCATGATAACATCAACTAAACAGCACGCTAGTTGAGACTGACTTCAGTTTTGTCATGATGCCATTTATATATTGAAAGATCTCAAACTACGAGATCCTGTCACATGACTACTATGAGGTATACTCAATATTTTGTTGCTGTAACAAATCTAGATTTTCCCTAACAATTTAATAATCGTCTCCCTTCACAATAAAAGACCGAATTGGGTGCTACAGCTTCCTGTCTTTCTGTGTCATGTGGCCTGCATTGTGCTAAATCTTTGAGGTGCAAAACACTAAGTTTATAAAATGCAACAACAACCTTTTCTTTCAGTTTTGTCGACCCATGATTAACTGGAACCCCACTGAAATATGTAAGGAGCCAAGCTGCCACTGAGTCATCTAAAAGCAGAAAACATCAGGTGTGAAAACATCATCAGCAGGAGGAAGATGCAAGTTTAACAAAGACAATACCCGTGTGCATAAAGTCACATAAATGTTTAGGAGCCAATAAAGTTAAGCCATTTTAGGTGATGCATTGCCAAAACGTTATAGTAGCGTATATTTGGCCAGCATCTTAAGACCAGAACAACCAACAACCTTCGGTGTGAAAGTTGGAAGAAAGTTCAAAGTTATTTTTAGTTTTAAAAAAAAAATCTGAGGAAACAGGGAGATGTAAAAAGCAAATTAACAGGAAACAGCTTTTTTCTTCTGTAGGTATATTAGTTAATTCAGGCTACTAAAATATCAAGCTAGGCATCTTTGGGTGCTGCTCCTTTCACTCCTTTACCATTTAGCACTTTTGCAGTTTTGGTCATGTCATACGAGGTTTTTTCATGCACATCAAGTTTCAGGTCGGCGAAGGCATAAAACTGATATTAGAGCAAATTTGCACCGTTTACATTTGACCTTTCAACATCTGTCTGTCATAGAAGATTTCTGTGTTAAAGTAAAATATCTGATTTCAGTGTCTAAAGGAAAAACTTTTCACTGTGTTTATAGAATAAAGTGCTAAAGCAGTGTGCTAGAGCTAAACATTCAATACTTCTATTGAACTGCGGTGTAGCTCAGTACTCTCTTGCTTAGTGTTTAGTTGCTTGGTGACTTTAAAAGAAAGTTTATAAATATACTTTTTTTTAAACAAGACACAAACACTTCCAAACCCCCCTATGTGTTCGACAGTTTGAATATTTATAATGACATATAAATATGAAAATGTGTGTAACAATGTTCATATGTCGCCTTGCTCTACCTCCGTTTGAAGTGATCTGAGCTCCGCCAGCAGTCATGAATTCAATGTTTCCCATCTGGAGGACAGCAGAGAGCAACTTGAACACGTCTCTGATCTCCTCCTCACTGAATTCCATCACCTTAAGAGCCTCCTGTAATATAACACAGCATGTTACCGTTCAGATGATTCAGACAGAAAATCTGTCAAGACATCTGCTTAACCCGTCTTTGTGACTTCCTCAGAAGAATCAAGGCACTTTTATTTTGGCTCGCTGCATTTCGAAAACTGTGATTAATATGTTTCCCAATAGCCCATGTTGTCTGGAAGTACTGGCAGGTTTTGTGCGATAGCTTCTCTGTTTATAATCAAGGTATAGGGTGTCCCCTGTGGGTAGAATGAGAAACTGCAGAGAATAAAAAGTTTATCGTCTTCTCACCATCACACTGTTAAAGAGCTGCTTGTCATCCAGACTGCTGTCCTGAACGCAGCCTGCTTGGCTCAGATAGTGATATGACTCTGGACCTTCAGACAAAAGGTACATGTCTGCAACACAAGTGAGAAAACACATGTTTTAACACTTTTTAAATACTTTTTTTAATTGAAACTACAATTAATTTAAAATTTGAAAAGCAATTATACACAAATTATCCACTGACAATAAATCAGTGGATTAGAGTTGTTAAACAGACGTGAGCTAAAATCAGGAGGAACCAACCTCTGTGGTCTTTGTCTGCTCCTGCCAGCAGTGCGTAGAAGATGTGGTAATTTCTCTCGCCTGGATTTTGCCGGACCACACGGTTCTATTACAGAAAAAATGATTAGAATCCAGGTTCCTTTGTTTTGATTATCTCAATTAATATCCGTGATAATCCAAAGAAAAACTTCCAAATACTAGTCCCAAAAAAAAAACTCACCTTTTCAAGTAAATCTGATTATTGTAAGTCAGGGGAAAAAAAATTATGAATCTATCAAGATGGACAAAATAAGTCATTTCAGTTATGTACTAGTTTTGAAAGATACAGTCAATGATGCAGCCTCCCTGAATGTTCCCGTTCTGTGAGAAGTGGAGCTGGATGAACTTCCCGAAGCGGCTGGAGTTGTTGTTGTAGACGGTCTTTGCATTCCCAAACGCTTCCATGATGGGACTGCAGACAGGAAAACAAAATGATGCAGATCAGACATTGCTGTGTTTTTTGTATTAGGATGGAAACCTATGGAATGATTTTAATAGAAATACTTTGTGAATATTGGTTACCAAGAAATTAAACCAATAAAATCATGTGAAAAATATGGATACCTCATTATAAGTTCAATTATGTATTAAGACATGCTCACATTTTGATGTCTAGTCTTTTTTTATCTTTAGAAAAGAAAGAGTTTTTTTTGTTGTTTTTTTTTTTTTTACATCTACTGCTTGTTTCAAGTCCCCCCACAGCATCTCTATAAGATCCAGATCTGGGCTTGGATCCATCCCATGACTTTCCATTTATTAATTCTCAGTCAGTTTTTCAAGGATTTATTCGTCTGTTGGCTCACTGTCATGTTGCAGGGTCCAGTTCTGGTTCAGCTTATTTGTTGTTGCAGATGGTCTCACATTTTGCTCAAACACTGTTTGGTAGAATTCATGTTGCATTTTCTGATGATAAGCTGGCCAGGTCCTGCTGCAGCGAAGAATCCCCAAACCATGACACTTCCACCGCCATGCTTCACAGCTCTTTCTTTTTCTGGAATGCTGTTTTATAATTAATGCCAAAAATCTGATTTGGATGGATCTGCATGGATCTGATTTCAGGGTGAACTTGTTTGGACTGCCAGCCTTGGGCAGTTGTTTGAAATATCCTCCACATGTAGACTATTTAGCATTCAGTGGGATAGCTGATTTAAACCTCCTTAAACCCTTACTGCATTCATTAGTGATAGGAGATTTGTTAGATCAGTCAGCGCTGATTAAAGGAAGCGCACATTACTAATAAGCCATAAAACTCGGACTCACTAGTAGCGCTTTCTAAATGTTCGGCTGTGGCGTAATCGCTGCTTTGACTCTTTTAACCTCCTCAGTAAATATATGGAGAGAATCAACAAGTAAGGATCTGGGGACTGCACCTTTTCAGTTTGAAAGGCACTGACTGGTGACTGGCCAGTTGAATTCTGAATTTTTCTTGCCATTTTTAAGACCAATTAATTCAGAGGAAGCACACAAGATGTAAAAATGTGTGTTGGCTGTGATTTCTGGCAACTACTTTTAAAACTCTGGTCTGTAAAAGATATGCAACAGTTATTATTTTAATTTAAATCGACTCTGAAAGGTCTTGCTTGACTCATGTTTATTTATTCCCCTGGACCGATTCACAAAAATGTAAAACCCAGAAATCCTTTACTTTTGGGAATTGCTTAATAACTGGAGGAAATACAACAAAAGAATGTTTATAACAAAAAAGCCTTGTGAAAAAAGTTTTTTCTGACATTGAATCAGACTACCTAAACATATAAACAGATAAAAAAGGAAGAATAAAAAGACAGTTTTGTTTTTTCAGGGGTTTTTTCCAAAGAAAAGATAGCCCTATTTGTAGGGCTGGGAGATAAAAATAAAATCTCCAATTTTATTAAATGAAATCCGATTAGTCGATTTTTTCCCTCCTTTCCATCTCACAAAAAAACTTGCTTTTATTTCAAGGATTTTGTCTGGGAATTGATCCGAATTCAAAGTGAAACTAAAATCAAGCTGTGAAACATGCTGGTAAAACAAGATGGCGGCCATGCCGTTGTAAACAATAGAAATGTAACAATATGTTTGCTGGTAGTGGTATTACACAGTGAGCTAAGAACCGGCTTCACTTCACTTGTGTAACTTCAAAATAATTTTAAAAAAAGTAAATGAATAAATTAAAGTGGATCAGATTATGGTAAAAATCCTCTTTGTGTATTCCTCTTTACAATATTTTGAAAATATATTTTCCTAAACATGTTGAGCATGCTATGCTCTTCATTGGAGCCCAATAAAGTCCATTGGCAAAATAAAATCCCAATTTTCCAAAAAAATGTATCTTAATAAACTGTAAATTCAAATGAATCGATTAAATCGATTTATCGCCCAGCCCTACTTATTTATAACCCTATTTTCAATAAAGTTTAATTTTTTATGCACAAAAATAATACAGGTAAATTTAAATACATTGACACAAGCTTCATTCTATGGACTCACTGCTTTAAAGAGTGCTTCTGTTCTGGTCTAGTGTATGAATCTGAAAACTTTTACGATGAAATGTGGCTTGGAGTTTCCTTATGTTGACATTCTGGGAAAATATCTGCGAAATATTCCAGACACAAGCAAACTACAGGCATTCATCACGAGAACGTGAACCTGCTGCTTGCTGCGTTAAGGTCTCCACCTGTCAGGATGAGGGACGCGTAGTGCGCTTCAGCCCAAACAGACTGAAATGTTGCTGCAAATCAGGCCAGATGTTTCGGGGGGTGGGAGCGCGCCTCCTTCAGTACCTGCTCTGGACGAGCGCCTGCTCCACGTGGGTGGTCCTCTCCGACAGAGGAGTACCAGACGAGTTCTGACTCATCACTGAGAGGAACTTCAGCAGCAGCTTGGTGCTCTCTGTTTTACCAGCTCCGCTCTCCCCGCTGAAGATTAACACACACACACACACACACACACACACACAAAGAAAAAAAAAACAGTTTTTGACTTATTCGTCTCATCTCACACAAAACCTCCCAGATGAGCTGCTTATTTCTCGGGATGGACCGTCACCGACCTGATGAGAACACACTGACTGTCGTGTCGCTTCCACAGGCAGCGGTAACACTCGTTGGCCACGGCAAAGATGTGAGGAGGCAGCTCCCCCATCTGGTGCTTGCTGTACAGGTCGACTGCAGTGGAGTCGTACAGTCCAGCTATCTGTTTGTAGGGATTTACGGCGGCCAGAATGGAGCCGATGTTGGTCTGTATGAAGGTGAAAGAAGAAAGCAGAGAAATGAATCAGTGAAAGAAGAGTCATGATGTTGGAGACAAGGCTGGATTCGTGGAAATTTTTCGACTCCTAATACTTGGCGGAGTTTTCTGCTTTCGTATGAACGCCAATGAAATTTATTTGCTCTATCTAGATAAGCCCTTCCTCTAACACAGCACCCAAAGTCAGCGAAACTCTCCAGCTGCTCGACGTGACCCGGTTTAGAAGGCTGCTAATATTTTTAGGATCCACCGGTGCCGTTCTGGTACAGCGCTTTGGGGAAAGTGCCTCTCGAAAGTGTGTTTTTGGGTCATCATGCCACAACGGCGGCATTCTGCCGGACAGACTGGTGCTCTGAGCTGAGATTAGAACAAAGGATTTCCAAACAAAAAAAAAAACAATAAAAACGCACCATGTGATTATTTTAATAAACTCTGCAGTGGTTCTGCAGAACCTCAGAGTTTGTCTGTAAAATCAGTCCTGGCACTGAGAGCAGATAAGACACACAAACAAGGAGTTTAGTCATACATTTTCCAATGAAACCACTTCACTGCAGGGTTTGTCTCTTTCAAATGGCCAATACTTTTAAGAGCAATGAAACATACGGATTTTAATTGTCTCTATGCATCTCTTTAAAGCAGGAAGTGGGTACCATATATGGAAGTTGATATATCATCTGCATCAAAATGTGATTTCACTATATATTGGACAGAAACATTTTTGGTCAAAATGGGTGGGTAGCTGCTTGCACTTGTTGCAACGTGGGTCATCTATGCAGGGAATCTGGAAGGGCTCTATAGCAGTAAACAGGGGCAGAGCACAGATTTCTCCTTCTCCAGAAGGAAAACCGTCCAGGATAGCCAAACAACTGGAATATTGGATCTGAGATAAGGGACACGTCGTCGTTCATAACATGACGAGGGCAGATGGCTCCAGCTGGGAGTTGACAGACAGAGCACATATGGTGTTGTTTGTCACCATTCATCAGGTAACTATCGCTTTCTTTCACGTCATTTTTTTTATGTGTCCTCTGTGAGCACAAAACATCTGCCGGTGATCCACAGATTACGCTTAATCAGTAACCATTCTCTCCCAGGGATCCATCTGTATGTTAAGCTTTGATAATTACCTTCGGTTGCAGCTATTTTATTTTTTTTGCCCTGAGCCAGAGCCAAATGACGGAGAGCATGTTCCATGTTCATCAGTTCTGATTTGATCCGTGCTTTAATCTGACTTCCATCTGCCACATGTGTAGCATTAGGTTCAAATGACTTCTTAGGGTCAAACAACATGTTGCTGCGGGAATCCTAACCAGGCGAACCTATAGAGTTTGACTGGTGTTACAGACGGTGTCTTTGGAAACACATTTTTACAACTTCAGCTAGACTCACGAGAATAATGTGGACTGATTATGCACACACACACACACACACACACACACAAAAACCCTTTAGCCTGCTAATATAAAGCAGGCTAATCGGGTGAGTTGTTGGGAGGAGTGTACTGACGAGTGCCTAAGACAGTAAGAGTAAGAAGGTTGATCAGAACCGGAGCAAAAATTACAAAGTTGTAATGTAGAGAGTTACAGGCTGTTCAAAATGGTCCTTTGTGAGGTAGACTGAGTTTATGACAAAGCTTTTTCAAATGTCATGGATATGAATATAACTGCTGCAAAGATTCTACAAAATGGTGATAAATTCCCACTAAGTTCATATACCCTTTTTGCATTGCTTGTCATCATTTCAGCTTTTAACTTTTTGTTCTCTCTCTTTTTGTCTTCATAGTAGGTACATCTGGTCTGGTGTTCTGTTATCTGAGACATCATCCAGGGAAGACAGATCACCCGCTATTACCATCTAATGTAGAACAGATTACAGGATCAATGTTTGCTTCTGTGCTTGTTTGTCTCTCTTGTTGTGTCTCTGCTCTGTCTTCTGTGACCCCCAGTGGGTCGAGGCAGATGACCGTTCATACTGAGCCCGGTTCTGCTGGAGGTTTTCCTTCCCGTTAATGGGGAGTTTTTCTTTCCACTGTTGCTTCATGCTTGCTCAGTATGAGGGATTGCTGCAAAGCCATGGACAATGCAGACGACTCTCCCTGTGGCTCTACGCTTCTCCAGGAGTGAATGCTGCTTGTCGGGACCTTGATGCAATCAACTGGTTCCCTTATATAGGAAATTATTAGACCAATCTGTATAATCTGACCCAATCTGTATAATCTGATTGAATTTGACTTTGGAAAGTGCCTTGAGATACCTTCAGGTTTCATGAATTGGCGCTATATAAAAAAAATTTAATTAAATTGAATTGAAGTTTCTGCAATAACTTCATAAGTACAATTCAATGTTTCCTTCTACAAATCAGTTTACAGTATGTGATGCTCTCCTACGTCCACTAGTTCATGTTGTCCGGCCCCCAAACCCACATATACGTCGTTCTTCCTGACATGGAAAATACAGGCGGGCTCACTGGTTAAAACTCACATAGATGTTGTCTTTCTGGTAGCGTAGAAAGAGGTTGTGCATGATGGCAGCTTCATGCAGCTCTGCCAGTGTGGACATGTCTTCAACTCCATTGATGCTGCTTGGGTGCATTGGGTACACCGTCTCTCTCTTCAGCTCTTGTCTCTGTAGACAGATCACCTGCATTGGTACAAACAAACACACCTTTAGCTTTAGCAAAACTGAGGATTTGAAAGTTTTTACACAAAAGGTTTTTACACAAAAAGGACACGAAATTACGGCAGTTGACAGTCCTGAATGTTCAAACAATTTCCCAGCTCTAAAAGATGGCATTTCATGTTTGCTGTCTCCTGTCTGAAGCTATATGTGATTCATTTATGGACAGAAAATCTATCTATCTATCTATCTATCTATCTATCTATCTATCTATCTATCTATCTATCTATCTATCTATCTATCTATCTATCTATCTATCTATCTATGCTCGATGAACTATGAGCTATGTGGAAAACTTATAAAGGTAAAACTAAAAGGTAGTAAAACTACTTATAAATCCCATAAAAACGGATACATACGTTTTTTCTTTTTACTTTTTCAGCGTCAACTCTTTAAAACAAACTATATAAACATAGACAACATAACAGACAACCCAAAGTAAATGATAGAAAATTCAGTGGATTTATCTCCTAGAAACTACTTTGCAAGTTTTTTCATCTATTTTCAGAAACAGGAAGAAACAAAAAACTAATCCCCATGTCTGGATTTATTATTTTCCTCGGTTGACCTCTGGTTTGGCGATAATGGCGCCCCCCTGTGGTCAGACCCCTCTGATCAGGTAAACCAGCAGCGGTTTATTAAATTGACAAATATGCTTAAATGAGATATTTGTTCTATCAAGTCAAACTGATCCCATTTTCATTTCTCCGTGGTCTATGAATGCAAACCTTTCACAGACCATTTATTATTGCAATCATAGGGGTCTGAAGCAGCAGAGATAACTTATTTTTTGATTAAAAAAAAGTAGGTTGTGTTATTTTATTGAACCTCCAAAATGAAGAAAAACATAAAACATTTGCAAAAAGAAATAAATTATGTAAAAAAGAAGCACATAGTTCCTAACCTAATGACAAGAAAAGTTTAAATTATTTAAATTAATATTATTGATACTTTCCGTGTCATTCTGGTGTGACAGTTTAGTGCAATTGTTACACAACAAAAGGTGAAATTTGCTTAGATTTGTCTATCTATCTATCTATCTATCTATCTATCTATCTATCTATCTATCTATCTATCTATCTATCTATCTATCTATCTATCTATCTATCTATCTATCTATCTATCTATCTATCTATCTATCTATCCACTGTGGCATGTCCATAGCAGCTCCAGACCACTGTCTAAAGATCTTATATGCAAGGACCTTCCCTTTGGGATTCTTCCCTTCCAACTACTTTTGAACCAGAAATCATAATTTTTAGCTAAAGCTGTGATTTCCTCACAGCTTTAGTTAGAGACGTCTCTGCAGTAGACTTCTCTGGAGCTCTGCGCTTAAAATTTCCCATGATTAATAAAACAAAGAATAAGGAATTGTTCAGGCAACTACAGGTAACTTCTAGCAAAGTATGTACAGGCATTATGCAAACCAGTACTTGTGTGACTGGTGTAACTGGTAATTTGCAGTACAAAGAGGAATAAAATGATAATCGGACCTGTCTTACAATAATTATTGTATTGCCCAAATTAGGCACAGTACAAAGTAAGAACAGCCTCTGTCGGTTCTCAGGGTTTACCATATATCTGGTCGACAGATTCATAAAACATGCACTCGAAAAATGCTGAATCGGACAAAACCTACACATGCAAGAACGTGCAAACTGCACACAGAAAGCTCAATCCAAAAAAGGTCAAAAAATAAAAAATAAAATAAAACAACTAGATTCTGAAGCTGAAGACGTTGTGCTTCCCATCCAGGAAGCTTTCTCAATTCAAAATGTCTGGAGAAGTGAAAGGGCCCTAAGATTGCACCCTCTTCCTTTAAAGGGACACCACAACACATGATTGTGCAGCTGCAGACTAATATCATATTCACACACTGCCGATCAAGGGATAACTGAGAAACTATACTGAAAGTTATATTAGCCTAGAAATACAACCAAAAACATCATCATAGTGGGTGGTGCCAGTAAAAAAGTTGTAACGGTTGATTGTTTCTCCAGCACCACCTCCACATTCTTTGGCCTGTATCGATGACGGGCCGACCCACAAGCTCAAGCAGGAATGACTGATGGCAAATAAAGATAATACTTGCAAAGCTTGTTCATACCCACTGTCTTAATTCATCTTTCATAGACCTTAGAGTCTTTGTTAAACAAATCCTACGCTATGTAACTCGGTCCTAACATGCAGCAAAATCAACTGTGTGAGTGTCTGAGACCGTCGCCAGCGAGACACGGCACTAAGTCAGAGAAACGTCCACATCAGCCAACAGCCATCCACAAAGAGTCTTGTGGACTGCTTGGCTACCAGAGCCCTAATGTCCCACGGATGAGATAAGAGGACAGACAGACCATGGCTGTGCTGATGGGAAGATGGGCCCAGATCGATACTGATGGACTTGAGGCTGGGGCTGTGGCATCCCGGAGCATTACCGCTGACTCTACTGAGGTGAATCCCAGTTGAGAAGGGAGGCGTTTCAAGGAACTGCTGAGTCAGCAGCACAGATAGGATGCTGAAGAGCTGACGACGGCTTCTGGTTCAAAAGCTGTTTTTTTTTTTTTTGTTTTGTTTTTTTTTGAAGAAATGATGAATAGGGCTGGGCTTTAGCAATTATTCTGTAACGGGCGAATTATCTTTGAAATGGGTTCAGGCGGACCATCATCTAACATCAATGTGTGTCAAAACATGTTTAACCATCTGGGGGAAGACGAGCACGCATAGAAAATGTATGCCTTGTAAAATCAATGCAATTCACCAGACATGGAGCGGCCTTTCTAGACAGCCAATAAATGTCTAGTATTGACTTCTGTTCATGCATTTACCGCTACAGGTTAACAACAGCCAGCTGTAGTTGAGTGCTGGGCAGTGTGGGTAAAGGTCACGTTCATCAGACTGTTATTTCTTTTCTAATAAAAATATAACTGCTTTGGGTTGCTAAAATCATCTTAAGGGCGAAGACTCAATTTAAAAAAAAAACTTGGAATGGTTCATCAATTGTCAAACATCAAATCAAAAGAAAGTCTCGTATAAATGTCTTTACAGTGCAGTTCATAAAAAAATCTATTTTTAATCAAACTGTACACTGTCCAGTTTAATTAGGTTAATTTCTAATTATAACTGAACCCATTAAAGTGTCCAGAGACTCTAAAAACAGAACTCATTCGTGTGGAAGTTGTGACTGAGTGAAGAAGAACCAAAGAAAGCCATTTTCAGCATTAATGAGGTGTTTTGTGAGACCTAAGAGGTGTTTTGTTTATCCTACTGAATTTCCAACCTCTGTAGAAAACCTTCTCTATTATAGGATACTAAAGTAAGTTTAAAAGCCTCAGCTCTGTGATTATTTTGGATTTGTTTTAAAATAATTGTAAAGACCTGTTTTCAGCGACTGCTTTCTGACACAGTGGAGTGATGCGGCCTGTGCTCCAAAGTAAAATAATCAGACAGCTCAGGAAGGCTAGAAAAAAAAATAATGTTAATGCTTCCTATACCTTTTTTTATAATAGCTCTTAAAGAGAAATACAAATTAGCAATAGTCGGCATCAGCTGGTCCAAGAGTAGAAGAGCGTCTCCTCTTTCCCACTTGTTGCTGTCCACTGTTGATCAACTGGCTGAGATAAGGCAACTACACTTTCCCCTCACCTACAAGGAAAATAAACCTGACTCTTTATAAATGTTTATGGTTGCCAAAAACTCTCCAGCTGCAGTCAACATGTCTGTTAGGAGCTGACTGCTGGTTGGCTACTTAAAATGCATGGTCCTTCTAATTATTCAGCTAGCTCTGCTTTTTAAAATTTGCGTTGCTCAATGAAAACAAAATTGTAAAGGATTCCTGTGCAGTAAGCACTTTAAAAATCTGAATATTATTTTATTTAACAACAGGAGGAAAATATATTCTTACATTTCTGTTTTGAAATAAAGCAATCATTAGATCATATTGCACATTTAGGGTTGAATAGGTTTGTGTAAATGTTTTGAGACCGTGATATTTTTACTTATTTGAGCAGGTACATAAGATTATTTGCCAATGGAATTAGCATTTTGATCCCTAAAATTAAAATAATTAGATATACTGCACTCGAAATAAGATGATGGAGATGAATTCCAAGTTCCTATTTTAAATGCAAAAAAACTTTTTCCGTTGGCAGATAATCTTATTTCATGTTCAAATCAAGGACACATACACTAAAGGGAAAATTCTACTTACTTTTAGTCCCCGTTTTGCAGTGCAAGCAAGAACAGTTGTCAATTTGTTGTTATTTATATTCAACTTTTTGTAGTCGGAAGGTCTCCGTGCCATCACTCTAATCTTCAGCTCCCTTCTGGGGGTGTGAGCGGCACGTACACCAGAGTGATTGACACTGCTGGCAACCAATCAGAGCCAGATATTCCTCCTGGCTCTGATTGGTTGTTTCTAACCAGGAGCAGTTTTAACAAACATGGAAAAATGTATACATTTATACAAACGTTACCTACTGTGGCTTTAAACCTGAATCTGCCAGAAGTGTGAATAAACGTTGGTCTTAATCGTACCTCCATGACTTCTCAAAAACAATTCACTACCAACAACTAATCAAACTGATATAAATAAAGGAGTATGAACGGGTTTGTTAAAGAGGGAGGCTGCAGCAAAATGGCAACACTCAGGTAGCAAATGGTGAAGGGTCAAAGTGACTCAAAGCTAAAACCAACACAAGCAGAGAACATGGTAAACACAGACAGCAATGTCTTTTCTGTTAACATTAACTGGATTCAGATGGCATTAGTCACTGGAGACAGCTGGGCAATAAAAACCTGTCTGCATTTCTTGAACTTCTCCATATATGCTGGGCTTTGTTGTCCATAAATTTCACCATCCATCCAAGTGTGTCAATTCTTTACTTGAGATTAAAGAATAATTTACGCATAAGGTTCTCTGCTTTTATTGTAATTATATATTTATTTATCATCAGACTGTACTGTTTTTTAAGATAAAAAAATGATATAATTATATTTTTTACCATGGGGGTGGGGTGGGGGCAAATGGCAACAGATCTAAAGTATTAATTCACTTCTTCTTAACATGACTCGATTTCAAACAAACCACATAGACCGCATGATGCCTCCACTGTCTGTCGGCATTCTGTAGATTCCTAAAAGCCAAGTATAAAGTGACGCTGGGGTCACCAGCAGCAAAGAAGATTCAGCCTAACTGAGAACTGAAAGCGCTAAAAGGCAAAATTACGCTCTCAGCTTTGGCTCAAGTTTCAGGAATAAGTAGCGGTGACTCCAATGAGTCCCGCATTTTGCTTTTTACTCCATCTCACAAAGACTTAGCTTATATATTAGGTTTCATGCTTCATACAGCCGGTTCATAGGAACATAGCAGAAAACACCCAAATGCACCTGAACTAAAGCAGGGGGGCATAAAAGAAACTTCCATCAGTGGAGGATATTTTCTAATCAGAAAGGCTCCGCTCCACCCACACGCTGTCAGATCTCACATAAAAGATGTACAGAAGCTTGTAAAATAACAAACCCCCTTGACCCTTTCACATTTTTTTTACGTTCACACAAACTTTAGTGTTTTAAATAAAGTCCAGTACAGACAATTGCTGTCAGAAGTCGTGTATTGAGTAAACAGAGTGTGCAATTTAATCTCAGAATAACTCCGGCTGTTCTATGAAGGCCTCAGAGGTTTGTTTGTTAGAAAATATCCAAGAAACCCAAGTAATGGAGCAGGTCAGAGATGAAGCTGTGGCGAAATTTAAAGCAGGGCTAGGTTATAAACAATATCCCAACCAATGTACATCCATTAAGTCCATCTTTTGAAAACTGAACAACTGCAAACCACTCAAGACCTGGTCATCCACCAATCTGACAGGCTGGGCAATGAGCATCGATCAGAGAGAAAACCAAGATGCCTGTGGTAACTCAAGAGGAACTGCAGAGATCCACAGCTCAGATGGGAGAATCTATGGACAGGACGACTCTTAGGGTGGTGAATTGTGCTTGCCTGGCACACTTGCCTAAAGACAACGTTGCGAATAACACTAACACAGCTAAAATCTGTTGCCATTTCATTTTGTTTACATTTTCACGGAAAGGGAAGTTGTGCCGTGTTGCTGACCAAACTCTTTCCTTCTGTGGTTCTTGGTGCAGCGCCACCATAGACGAGGAGTTGAACAGCTTGGGCAAAAGGTTTGGTTCGTTTAACAAAGTGCAGCGTGAAAGCCAGCTGCACCAGCTGAAAATTTACAATTTGGTCCCCAATCGAACCGAGTCGACCGGACTATCAGGTGTGAAAACAACCTTAGCCACGCACTCCACAAGTCTGACCACAGGGGCAAGAAAGAGAGCCAAGCAGTTCTGTCTGAAGTTCTTTACATCCAGGTAAGGCAGCTGTTGTTCCGGTCAGATGAGACCAAAATTGAAAGTTTTTTCTCCAACATGCAAAATGCTAACAATCTACATCACCCACATACAACCCCCAATGTGAAGCATTGTGGTGGCAGCATCATGCGGTGCTTATGCTTTTCTTATGCGGTGCTTATGCAGGGGCAGGGAGACTGGTCTCAACCAGAGTTGATGAGAAGGAGCTAAATACAGGAAAGACTAAAGAGCCATGCCAGGGTTTCAATCGAGGCTTTTTCATGTGTTTGAATGGCTCAGTCAAAGTTCAGACCTCAATCCGAAAGAAAAACAGTAGCACAACTTAAAAACTGATATTCTCAGAAGCTCCTCGTCAAATCTGACTGAGCTCGGGTTATTTTCTAAACAGCAATGAGAAGAAAGATGTGCACAGCTGCTAGAGACCTATTATACCTCAAAAGACAAAACTATTGACTCTGAGGGGCTGAATACAAATAAACAACACATTTTACAGATTATTATTTGTTAAAACTTAACTTTTCCCTTCACGTTAATTTGTTGCTATGTGTCGGTCTATCACATCAAATCCTAGTAAAATACATAGCTTTAGTTGTCATGTGACACAATGTATAAAAAAGTCCTAGAGGTGTTAATGCTTTTGTAGGAGTAGGGAGTATGGCGGACATTTGTAAATAAAGTAGGACATTTTATAACCAGCTATTATAAGACACGGCGCACAGTGTGCGAAAATGGCTCTAAATTAATGGCTGTAAACCTCTTAAAAATCTCCCTGTTCAGATTTCACAGAGCAACCCTCAGGGACCTTTTCATGTCCGAAACATCAGGGACATTCATGGAAAGCGGAGCTGCAGGGTTTCATTTTTCTCTGTTATGCCTCGGAGGGCGTCTGAGTTTCACTGTGGGTGAGATGGGTCGCTGAACTTTGTTTCTCTAGCTAGTCGTTGATCAATTCAAAATATAAAAACTAGTGAACAGGATCCTTTTAGGACTGACACAAAAGTTAGAGCATGTACGACTTTTCGGATTGTAATTTTCTTCGAGCTTGTGGCGAACACTAATGTTCAGTTACAACCATAATAACTAGTTCTAGTTCAAGCTAGAAGCTACCAACAATTTACAAAACATCGCCTGTAACAAATACCTGAACGGCCCGACCCAAACCAGAAACAAATTTAAAAAGGAGCCCGTCTGCCACGGCTCGGACGTGGCTTAATGGATGCTAGCGATTCAAGTTGGTGTAGTGGCAGCCAGAGACTGCTCCAGGCCATTTACAACTACATGTGATTTAGGATTGATTGGCCAAGTTGTTTACTGCACCGCTCAATTCTTGCTGACACTGGAAAGCTATGCTGCAGAACATGTGGCTGCACACGTGACAGAAAACGACATGTCTGTGGAGTTTGGATGCTAATTAAAGCTCTCGTCCATCAAACTTGTGTTTTAAATATTCAAGAATCAATATGTTCCTTTTTCTTTGAAATTATTCATGATTCCTTCAAATATTACATACTATATATATTATCTATCTATCTATCTATCTATCTATCTATCTATCTATCTATCTATCTATATATATATATATATATATATATATATATATATATATATATATATATATATATATATATATAAATCCTACTTCAAGTAATTATTATTTTGAGCACAACTCTAGCGATGCCTTTAAAAATGTGAATAAAATAAGAAAGTTCATTATATGAAATTTCAGTCGTAACCACAGCATTAATCGCTTATATGCAAAGGTCTGTTTGGATGCAATATTTTGGTAGGTTAACCTATTTGCTGTGTGATACATTTAACCTTTTGGTTGCCTGTGATATATTTGGTGAGTTGGGTAGATTTTTATGGGCCTTAAAGCCCCACCCAGTCTAGATTTTAGTGACCGAGGTGCTGAAGCTCTTAGAGGATTGGGATGTCAGCAAAAAATGTGATTAATGGCAGTATAGATTATAATTTATCATCATTTTCTTGTCTTTCTCCTGTATTTTCTATAATATTATCCTTCCACTATTTTCTGTTAGTTTTTTCATGTCAGACACTAAAACTATAAATCTTATGTGCATCAAGGGTGGTTAGACAACATCCAGTTGGACAAATAGTTTATCAGCAGTCATGGTGTCAATGCCTGGCAATTCTAAATATGTTGTCTAGCAAGATATTGCACCCACACCGTCTTGGTCAAAGACAATTGGACAAAGCAGTGTAAACAATGATAAACCCTTTAAGCTGCAACAATATTAGTAACTAGAAAATGTATCTTGATTGTAATTGGTTTGATTCCTGAACATAAACCTCCAGAACAACCTAAAACGCATTAAACTGTGCAAAAATGTCCAGATGAGCCTAAATGAAAACAAATCTTTTATGCCAGGCGCTCCGCGTGCATTTCAACTTTTTTGGAGACTGCTCTTTTTTCTCCTTTTGTTCCCTCTTCTCTGAAGCCCCACCCTGCTGCTGCTGCTGCTGCTGCTGCTGCGCTTTGTTCACCCAGCCCCACTTAATATTCACACATACTGTAGGTGGAGCCGGGGCTCCGCTGCTCAGACATGTTTCCTATGAATTCAGCCCTTCGGGAGGGACACGCGGACAGACACAAACACTAACAGGCTGGGGGGCCACAAAGACAAACACAGTCTTCCTTTGTTTGGTTCTTTGTATGTCTTCTTTTTTAGATTTTTTAAAAGTGTTTCTGTCTTACAGCGAATCCGTCTGCCGCAAAGGGGATCCCGCCCAGACCCCGGAGGATAATGATAATGTTTAGCAAAAGAATAACGATGTTAGAATATGAAATACAAAAATCTAATTAAATAAAATAGGAAAATGGGGAGACTTTACACAGCAACAGAAAACATTTGATTTTACCAACAAATTTACAAAGACCCTGATGCAGGAAGCAAGTTGTTTCTGTGACTTTGGTCATGGATGGACATAAAAGGTCTGATCAACGCAGGGGGCCAATGATCCATTTACTCCACAGAAACTGTGTGTTTAAGGACTGTGGTAACAATTATCCGAAGCAAAATGAAGAATGTAGAACCCTTTAAATTAATTACATTTTGCACAAAGGAAAAATTCTCAAAATATATAATTGAAAGCAAATGGCAATTTAAATTGGTGACAGTTATGTTATACCTTTATCAATCAAACACTATAATAATAATAATAATAATAATAATAATAATAATGATGATAATGATGATAATAATAATAATATTAGTAGTTGGAGTATTATAGTTGTTGTTGTTTAATCGAATAACATAACTTTAATTACAAAACCCATAAAGAGTAGAAAAAGACATGAACAACCACAGTTCTTTTGTTTAGCTGATAGATCTTCTTTTCATTATGCACACGCCTAAAAGAATAACAAACACGCTGTTATTCCAGCTGGATAAGAGTCAGAGAGTCATCTGGCCACGTAAGACATGCATGATGGAAACTGTGAAAAGGGTGAGGTCTGAGGTCTGTTGGGTGGCTAGAGAAACTGGCATCTAACTTAGCATCCAGGCAGGGGTTTCCAAATTAGTAACTCACTCCTCCAAGTTAAGATCTACAAAACACACCTCTGACATGGTCACCATAAACATCTGCACATACAGTAGCCGGTGTCAGGACTTTCCCGTAGACCGCTGCTTGGTTTCAAAAAGTGCTGATAAGTCTGATAAATGTCTTATCAGGAACAGAGGATCACATGAGGTCAGTGGAGGGTCCTGGAAATGGAGACAGGCTGTTGCTCTGTCTTACATTCCTCTCATTCCTGCTACAGGATCTTTATTCCCAGAAACAGCAGAGAAGCCCATATGTTTGGCCTGATAACCACAAGGCTCTGCTCAGATGCTGTAATCATACAAGGCATTCCAGGATCGGGTCAGACTTAAAAGTTTTCCCCCACTTCCTGTCACAAAAACGACACCATTAGAATAGAATAGAATAGAATAGAATAGAATAGTCCTTTACTGTCCCACAGCAGGGACAATTCAGGTCAACCAGAAGCGATTAAGGGGAAAGTTTTTATTAGGTCCTAAATGAGGGTTTTTGAAATTCTTTTCAACTGAGAGAAGCTCAGTTTTACCCTCTTGCTGTCTTCTCAAACTTATTCCCACCACTGAATGCAGGGACATCAGAATAAGTACCCGGAAGGCCGCTAAGATGAACAAGTGTGCTCTCTCTCACAAATCTTTTACGCTCAACCTGATTAGAGACCCTGAGCTCAGAATGCAGCACATCACCCACAACCACAGTGATAACATATTTACAGTATATGACTAATGAGCTTCAGTGTGTGCCTTCCTCACTGTATACCAGCAGAGTGATGAGCATGGATAATTTGTATATTGATAAGTGATAGATCTAAGTAAGAATTTCAGGCCTTTGGGGTCAATGGGTTGCCTCATAAGAATAAAGAAAGTCAGTTCTAGTTCAGATGACCCCCACAACTACTGTTCACTGAATGAATCTCACAGCAAGAGATGTCAGAAGGAGCTAGACGCTCACCGCTGGACCGGTGGTAAAAAGGATGCAGGAGAACATTTCTTGGAGTGCACCATAGAGACAGTATGTAGGGAAAAAAGCTGTGCTCTGTTCAGTCTGGTCTATATTTATTTATCAGATTTTTTTCTCCTGTTAAGACCTCATGAAATTGTGATACCTTTTTTTTTTTTTTTTAGGTTATTACTTTAGGTTTACTTTCTTTTGCTGGACCGTTCTCTCTTGTCCTGTGGTTGTTGTTGTCTGACTTTTCCATTTGCATGAAGTGGGAGGGACATTTGTGCCTGCGTGGCTCAGCTGCCACAGGTGGAACTTTGATTTTACACGAATCATGAATTAATTTGATTGGATGGAGAATGACACAATAACTGCTGATTGGCTATGGACGCAGAGCACTGCGACCCGAGGAGAATCTTAAACTAACCAATTAGAGACCAGCATGAAGTCATATGGTTGTCAATAGGTTACAAGGAAACAAACGCATGTGTCGGCATTAAAAACATATGATCTACATAAAAAAAGTATCTCAAATAAACCAAAATGGAACGGAAATGCTGAAAAATAAAAATGCAGACACATTTTTTCCTGCAATTTTGATGGAGCCGGCATCTGAGTGCCCCCTGTTGACAAATTGCCACTTGTGCATGAACAAGTTCAAATGAATGCATTTCTGAGTGGAGCACCCTGTTTGAGAAATATGAACTGAAAAAAAAAATCCAGTTTTTACATGATGAACTGGAAATAAAGTCAGCTCAAAAGGTGTTAGAGTTCTGGCAAAGCTAACAAACTGTGCCACCATGGTCCTGTTTTCAGATCGTGGGACTGATGCTTTCAGCAGTCAGGACAGACCAGCTTTGCAACCAGATCTAGGTTATCTCAAAACTAAGTACACCTCCGATCTGATGACTTCTCCAGTCTAATAATCAGCAGTATATATTCAGCATTCCCACTTCCTGAGATCCACTCTTTCGTGCTCATTACATTCAAAGTCAAATTCCTGTTCCTGCTTCCGGGCCAGGTACCAAACCTCCCCCTTTATAGACTGATCTATTGTTATCCAGGATTAGCCCAACCGCTGGGATGTCATCCACAGGCTCGATGACGGTTTAAGAGTCATCAACAACTTTGTTTGTGTCTCACTTAACAGACTGGAATGTGTTATTCAGGAAGTTCAGTGTCCAACCCCTGCCAGCGACCTGAAGACAAACATCTCGGGCTGAACGAGCCGTACTCCCACATGGTTATTAACTCAGGACGCTATTGTGGCCGTCTCCCCTGAAGTAATGCTACTGCATTCAACAAATTGGGATGGGTCAAAATGTGAAAGATAGTCCAACATTGTATTAGTATGGGATGACAATGGAGAGGAAGTTGTTGAAGCTCAACACATCACAATCCTTTGGCATGGCATAAAGGTTAATGTTTAATAGCATGTGGAGGCTACAGGCTGGGTCAGTGACAGCCTGGATGTTATGGTCAGGGAGGAAAAATAATGTGCCGTGCATCTTTTCTGTAACTATGCTCGTTAGATATCTTCATCAGATAAATAATACTTCGCTTGATTGTGAACTGGTGCTATATAAATAAAATAAACTGGACTGAACTGAACCTATTATTGCAAAAATATGTATAGCTGTGGTTTTCTACGTTTTTTTCTATACATTTTATCTTTTGCACCATCTTTTTTTTATATTACTTTATTCTTTTATTTTAGAAAAAGTAAAGAGAGAAATAATATTAGACCCTGGCATTAATATTAGGATGATGATAATACAGTAGATGCTGTGAACAGAAAGTCCTATTTCACTGAGTCTGAACACTCAGACTGCGTGGATTTAATGGCACCCTGCACAAAGAAACTTCATAAGATTATTATTTAACGCTTCTGATTTGCAGCGTCTGACACGCAGAGCTCTCTATGTCTCTGCTTCTCTAACAGGATTTCCTCCAGACACAAAGACTACTGCAAACTGCCAAGCAGATAAGCTCAGCTCAATGACTTGTCAGTGGGACTATTCCTGTCATTCTTACTTTATTACAAAACGTGTTGATCCCAGTGCAGAGCCATCAAATGAAACACATACGAGAAAACAATCAGATCGCTAACCACACATGCACAATGGACCATTTCCCCCCTCACGTTTGAACAAAACTGAGCGGAAATGTTTGGTGCACACAATTCAGTAAAGCTGCCTCTTCTATTTTGAGATGAATTGTACATTTTTGTTTCATTGTGGACTTGCAAGAATTTCTTGCAAGTCATTTTGCTAGTGCACCAGACCAATAAACGGTAACATATTGAGTGAGGGGAAAAAAAGTCATCTTACCTTTCCGTAGTCGGAGGTCAGAACGAGGGATAAGTCATCAGAAGAGCTGACGGTGGAGGGAAGCAGCTGCTCCTTGTGTCTCAGCCAGACACGGGCTCCCTGCAACACCAGAACCAACATGGTAAACTTAACATACGCACACAGGGCCTGTCCCTCACGTTTTCTCACAAAACAAGGTTTTTTCCACCTGAAAAAATGAAAACTGGAACTTTTCTTCCTAAAGTTTTAACAAAATGAAATGTCTTCTGATTGTAGTATTTCCATCTACACCAATCAAGCACATCAGTCAATAAAACATCTGCCTTATCCCATCAATCTTTACTTTTATAGTGTTTCAGACCATAGTGCATATAATACTTGATAAAGTGTTAAAGTAATAATATCTCTTAATTACCTTAATTAGATGTTTAAATAAATTACTTGGCAAAAACAAACAAACAAAAATGATTTGGGTGGTTTCAACTAATGCAGATGAGGATGAAGTGCCAGTTAAGACCAGAAATAACCATCAATCCAAAACATTTTAATCTGAATCAAACCGGACTGAACAAAGTTTCTCTAAGTTTCTTTCGCCGCCGTAGACTGGATTGTTGAAGGCTCGGAAATTTGGAGCAAAAACAGGAATCTGAGGCTGATTGCTGAGACGAACTGTCATTTCCTTACAGTGCTGGATGTATAATTATAGAACAGGCTGTGTCTGAATGACTGTTTCTGATGAAAGCTAGAGTCTAGGCGGTTGGAGGACCTTCTCCTTTTTAAAGTGTAAAGTGTTTGTTTGTCAGAAATTAAGAAGGGCTAGAAGTACTGAGCTTGGCAAAAAATGAACCTGAGCACACAAACTTCTCCTCTCCTTTCAGTACTTGTAGAAATCTTGTATGGAATGGGATGAGTACAATTTTACTTTAAGAAGTGTAAAATTAATGATCTAAGTGTTAAACCCTTTTCACTTTCTTCATAATGCCATGATGAAGACACTATGGCAAATCATGCTGTGGGGATGCTTTTCTTCAACAAAGACACGAATACTAGTCAGAGTTGATAGGACGATGGAGGCATCTAAATACTTAATGACAGTGAAAGATAAAACCTGATAGAGGCTACAAAAGACTGGCTATTCATGTATTAAAATGGCCTAGTCAAAGTCCGGACCTAAATCCACATCGGAATCTGTTGTAAGACGTGAAGATTCGTGTTCGCATATGCTAAACATCCATCCAATCGGACTTAGCTTGAGCCATTTAAAAAAATAATAATAATATTGACTGAAACATATTACTCTTTTCTGTTGGTCTACCAGATAAAATACTAATGATTTAATTTGAAGATGCTGGGTGTTATATTACACTGTGTGTAAACTGCATGCTTACTTTAGCACGGTACTGTAAATGTCTTTAAAAAATAAAAAGATCTAGAGCAAAAAATATCCCATCTAAAAATGTATCTTAAAGCTGCACCATGTAAGTTTTGACCCAAGTATTAGTTTAATTCTAACTTATTTTTCAGGTCAATATACAGCACTTGGCACGTATCGATGCACCGTGCGTGCTGCCCTTCTACAAAACTCACCTATGTAATCTGAGAAGGTCGGCTCCAATTTTGAACGGGTCATGTGACCTAGAGCGTCCACGCTCTAGGTCACATGACCCATTCTAGGTTATTATGGCAGCCTGAGCTCAGATTGCCATAACAACAAAACAAAACCGATATGATACTTCCCTGATCAGACACATTATTTCTCTGATGTAGGGTTTAATCTGGAGGAGTGAATGTGGCCTTGTCTTTACAAGTAATTCGATCCCTTCTCAATCTGCTGGTCTAATGTGGCCTGCTATTAGATTCCAAAACACGGAGGGCGACTGTTTAATTTAGCGACAGTGCAGTGTTGCCAGTGGCCTTCAGTGGCACTAAACCTGTAAGTTACACGTCTGGCGCCCCCAGTGGCTAAAGGTTACACAGTGCTGCTTTAAAATGGTCAGGGAAGCGACAGAGTGAGCAAGAAAATCATCAGTAAGGTTCTAAAAAAAAAGTTCTAAAAAGTAAAAATTTAAAAATATATCCATAAATCCTGATGGAATGTTGCTTAAGTCAAATTTACAAGATCCTAAGAAATATGGGCAATATTAAAAGAAAGGATGGGTTAGTTACATCCTAATGGAGTGCAGGGTAAAATTTTACATGTAGGATTTTAGCTGAACACCTAATTGGGGCCGAGTCACAAAAAGCTTGTCTCTAACCAACCATCAATCATCAGAAGTGCTGCCGATGAGGTGGTCGGGGGAGCGAGCAGTGTAAATGAATTGTGTGACCAACAGAGCATAAAACTGAAAAGATCAATATGCATGGATTCCACTAGAAAACCCTAGACGAGGTCACCACTTCCAGACATCAATCCTCATTAACAATTAACAACAGGCTGCCATGGAAGCATGCACTCTCATCCATGGAGTGCAAATGTGTCTAAGAGGAAATATCAAGATGCTTCTCTATGATATGCTTTGAATTTTAGGAAACCCGAGCTGCTTGAGTTATTTTGCAACTACATCCAATCAAATGTATTTCCCTAACAGCTCGGAGAAATGATTGGTATTGCATCTTTGTTTGATCTTGTGATTTAGTCTTTTTATTAGGACAAAGCACCACTAAGTTCAACCAGGCAGCCTAAAAACCTTCTTCCATCAAGGATTTTTTTTTATTTCCTTCAGCCGGCTAATGGAGCAGAGCTAAAAGTGGCCCTCAAGCCTCAGGGGACAACAGCCAGTGGGATAAAGGGGGTTCTATGAATTAAGTGGCGCAGGCTGAGATGGGGAGTGGGGGGGGGGGGGGGGGGGGGGGGAGGAAGGGTGTGGGCAGCCGATAATGTCCCGCCTCCTATTGTGTGGAAAAGGAGACAAACACATGTGTAACGGAGGTATCCTGCAACACGTGGCCTAATGTCAACACATGGTACTTCTTTTTTTTTCCTGACATGATTAGTGAGCTCCACATCAGTGGGCGACTGGGTCTGACTGGTACCGTGTTGGCGCGCAACGCTGAATCTGAAAGCTGCTTCACGTGAAACCAGCGAGGGGATTAATCAAGTTCCCCTGAGGGTTTTAAGTAAATCTGGAACCGTTATGTAACTGTGGAAGGGGCTTAAACCGCGCAGAAAACTATCTTACTTTTCTTCTTGCACGGTTTCTTTGTGCAAATGACCCCGGTCATAAAGCTGACAAAGAGTTATGTTGCAATACTGAATATTACAAGACAGGCGAACAACATCCGTGGGCAAGTAGTAACTTGGATAGCGTCGGGATGGCTCATGGATTTGTAATTTCCCACTACCCATATCCAGGGTTGCATTCAGTAGAAAATTCCAATCATGCAGAGATTTGGGGAAAATTTTTGCGGGTTTTAGATGGCTCAGTTGCTGAGAGACAGACGCATGTGTTTTCCCATCATCTGTTTTGGGTTTTTGTTTTTGCTACATATCATAAATGCCTCCAAATTTCATTCATGTCAGGAACACTTGTCAAGTTTACAAGTGCTCTACTTCTTAAGAAAAGTATTAAGACCGAGGTCCTGATTAAACCTTTGCACTTTGAGTGCCTTGCAAAAGAATCCATATCCATTGATAATATATTGATAATATTTTGTTGCGTTAGAACCGCAAACTTACATTCATCTGCGAGTCGCTTCATGTGATAGATTAAGATAAAGGAATGCATAATGGTGGTGTGATCTGAGAAGCCCGGTGGGTAGTATTTGCTACCCCACCCCATTCACCCCATTTTTATTTAATTTTTTTTACATTTTTTTTTAGATTTTAAGATGTGGGATCACTTCAGCATGTTCAAACGTATTTTTTTTTACTTAAGGATTTAAAACATGTAATATCAACAATGTCACCAACAGGGAAAACAAGGGATTTTCCATCTTATATTCATCACTGCTAAAGAAGAGCATCCTCAGCATGATGCTGCCATCACCGTGCTTCGGTATGGGATCGTTTGCTCAAGGGGATGAACATTGCTAGAGTTTAACAATTAAACACTGTTTCATTATTAAAAGCATCAGTCTAACCACAACCCTTTTCTGCATTTTAGCAAACATCTCAAAGATTTTATCATGTGAGGCCACTTCAAAATGTTCAAGTCACATCATTTTGATAAAAACTGAAACACCTTAAACCTCCGCTCAGTCTCAAGTCTTTTGCGGCCTCTTCCAGGTTTTCTACCAGGTACCCTGTATTAAGGTCTATCCACCACTACATCAGCCCTACAACCCACTTCCCTGTCCCTGCTTAAGAAAGGCATCTACACAGCATGCTGCTGCCACCACCGTGTCCCCTGCATGGCTTGTGGAAAACTGCAACCAGGACTTATCAGAGCTTTCTTTAAAAGGTCACATTTACAGAGGGCAGTATTCCACTGAGCAGATTTTTAACTTGGCCTGTGAGGATCCAGCAGAGTAGCAATCTGTCAGTATGATTTAAGCTCAATTTAAATGTTCGCAAGTGACTTTTAAGTAGCAGTTTTGGAGGCATTCATCCATTTATTGGTGTCTTTGTATGTATGAGTAAGTGTGAGTAAAGAGTCTGAGGTAGGAGGGTAAAAAGTCAAGCTCAACTGTCTCAGCAACAGCAACAGATGGTCCAAACAAGGCAACCCCCCCCCCCGCACTCATCTCTCCATCCTCAGGGGCTCTGTCACTAAGTCAGAACAAAGGCTGCCTCCTCTAACGCCGGGTTCGAAGTTAACCAGGCGGAAATATCTCAAACAAAGGCCAGCCGGGACACAAAGGGGACACGGGTATCAGCTCGTGTTTTTAAGGCTCTGAGACTTGAATTACTTGCTGCTGCTGCTGCTGCTGCTGCTGCTGCTGCTCCACAGCCAAACCACTCTAACCCAGTAAAACGGCAGCTTCTGGCATGATAATCCCTGGAAAGTTCGGTGCACATTTGATAATGACGCAGTGGCCTCTGGGTTTAATTACAGGCTGTCATCTGACTCCACTTCAATGTTTCATGTAACCAGATGTTTTAAATGGTTGCATTGGGAAAAAAAAAAAAAAAAAAAACTGCTGCCACCTTTATTTTCAGCGGGTGCCACGACCACGTGCAGCAGCGCTGAGGCTGGAGCGTTTGACAGCAGTAACTTGACCCACCAAGGCAGGCGTCGCAGCGACGTCCCATCATGCTTTCTGACACAGAAACCACTCTGGCTGAAAGACGCGATGCCAGAGCTCAAGGCTTGAGTTTCCACGGCTTGTATGATGACATCCAGCTCAGAGATTTTCTAATGAATGCCGCTTTAATATTTCAGGCCGTACACAGCACCAGGTGCCACTGCTCTTTCTCTCGCTCTGCCATGGCACGAGTTCAGGCAGTATCAGGTGATCAGAGGAGCCGCAACAAAGGAAAGCTAATTAACTAAACCTGAGTTGGACACGCTTGAACAATTGGTTGTGATGGGCTAATTTCTTGGATCACAGTGTGGATTCAGGGAAGTGATGAATGAGTTCCCTGTTCAGCAAACACCATTCAGCAGCTGTGCGTGCTGCAGGGTGAAGCCTGAGTGCGCACAGCTGGGTCTTTGAAGAAAAAAAATGTAATTTTGGTGCTTAGATGTGGAGGCTCTGCTTCAAATGCATATTTTGGAAAAATTTGAAAAAATGTTTTGACATTAAAGAGAAGAAGCGGCTTTAACTCACTATATTGTAAATTATTCCAGCAAACCTACATTAAAAATGTCTGAGGATCTATCAATCTCTAAAATAATTTATTACAAATCCATTAACTTTTTTTCTTACATCGCCCATGCACAAAGTCAGTGTTAACATTTCATGGTGCAGCAGAATATTTCTGGTTATACTAAAAACAGCCCCAAAAAACCCAGAAAGTAGCAAAAAATGGTTACAGTTGGGGCAGGTGGTGATTTTTAACTTTCAGAAAAATTATTATTATAAGCCAAATCAGAAGTTATTTTAAGGGCAACATATCATCCACTTTTCTAGCCCTTAAGATACATTTTATTGTGTACTTGGAGTCTCTAGGAGTGCAAGAAATTTTAATGTAGTCTGCATAGACATCTTTAAATTCTTTTTGGGTCATATTTTTAAAGCCGTTTTGTTTTCTATTTTTCTATTAGTTTTTTTTTTTTTTAACAATTTTGTCACCGTATTTACTGCAGAACTGCTAAACAAGGTCATGGACTTCTATCTTATCAGTCTTGCAACTCCACTGTTTCTATTTCTCTGAGAGATTTTGTAGTCCAAGCTGAGGGATGCCGAAGTGGATAAGTCATTGGTTCTTTATTATTCCCAGCATCATACAAAAAAATGGCTGGAAAGAGGAGCAAAGTGTGAGGTGGCTCCTTTAGATTTAAAGAGACAGCACCAAAATGAGTTGCTCTCTGAAGCACCTCAGAACAGGGGGAACATGGGGTCAAATTTGCAGCTCCACTTTACATAGACCACAACTGAGTGATTTAAATATGAAAAGGAAGAACTGAAAAGCATATATTCAGTTTAAAAAGTGACCATCTTGCTTTTAATGGCAACCAGCTGTAATTCAGTAAGGGGTTTACCAAAAAGACACTCTGTAAGGCCCAGATAAAAGGTTCTGTTTGTTACTCAGACACCAGCGGTACATTTCAAAGAGAAACCTGCAAAGCTTATGTCCCTCTTCAGACCCCCATTAACATGCTCCTGGCTGATCAGGATGCAAGTAGACGAGCCTTACAACGACCATTCACAGCTGCCATTAAAATCTGTCAAGGGTAAGTTGTAGAAAGAAAGACATTTCGGAAGAATATTGACAAAAAGCCACGTTGACCAATTCACCTCACTGTGTCCATAAGAGTGCGTTTGAATCAGCGGAAAGTCCTGAAAACTGATCCTTGCACAGAAGCATGAAAGACACGCGATTAAGCCGCTTAATTAGAAAAGCTTTCTTGTTGTTTCTTCTCTGTTGGTAACATTTAATCTAAATATTTATGCAGAAAAAATGTTCTTGCTTTTCCTATATGTGTGCTTTAAATTGTAAACAAGAGCAGGGAATGTAATGAGGGATGGTAAGGTCATCTGGACGCTGTGAGAGTGGAACAACCAAAAAATATGCCAAGTAGCTGGTCAGATTAATTAAGTAGGCTGAATTAGGCTAAGAGGGGAATCTGGGCAAAGGTCCCACTGGATTTAACATTGGCACCAGGTTGGGAGCTATATGCTCTACAAAAAGCAAAACCTCTGTGGTTTTCCTTGACGTCACAAAAATAGGATCTTTTCCTCTAACATTGAATAATTAACAGGTGTGTTGAACATCTCTTACATTTTTTTTTGCGTTTCTTTGTTTCCGTCCCGTCTGCCTCCTGCTTTATTGCACCGCCAGCGCTTTTAAGACAGCACGGGGAAGGGGAGGGGGGAGGCCGGTGACAGAGGGGGAACATCAGATGATTAAAGGCAACCTCTAACATCTGTACAGGCAAGACGTATGAATTAATGATAGAGTGAGCAACTGATCAGAAAATTTGCTAATGGAGTAGGAGGAGTCCCCGTGGGGAACAGGGCTTCCCCCAGTCTGTCTGAGAGAAAAATCAGCAATTGCTCGTCATGCTGCGGAGCAGCTATAGCCCCCCTGCTGAGGACACTATAAACATGTTTAGAGGAGGACCGCCTGGAGGCGGCAGCCGTTCTTCTTCTACGCAGACACAAACTGATAGGCGCCTGATCTCATTCAGGAGCAGTTTGGTTACGCCAGAAGGGCAGAAACCGATTAACGACAGTGTGACATGCTGGAAGACAATCAAAGACATTAAAGACAGCAGCATTTCTCAGTCATCTGTATTTAGTGTCTGTGTGTGTGTGTGTGTGTGTGTGTGTGTGTGTGTGTGTGTGTGTGTGTGTGTGTGTGTGTGTGTGTGTGTGTGTGTGTGTGTGTGTGTGTGTGTGTGTGTGACTGTCAGTGAACAGACCCACCCTGTCTGGAGAGGGTGAAAGGCGTAAAACGCTCCACCCCCATCATCATGCGATGGAGCTAATCTACTGTGTTGTTAATAAGTGTATTGCAGCTCATTTGCATCACAAACCATGTCTTTAGAGCATGACTGAAATAAGTGGAGTACTTGACTCCCTGCCAGGCTCCTGGATCGGGGTCCTGCCTATTATCATCTTTGAACATGTATTCATCCCATACAGAACATCAAACTGGATTTATATATATATATATATATATATGCAGCGGTGGGGGATGCGACCAGAAATGATGCGATTACTGTGCGTTTGATTGGATATCCAGCTAAGCTTCATGAGTTCGCCCTATCTAAAGAGCCACCTGGCTGACCCCCTTCCTGCCTGTCCTCTACGTCTCTGACCTCCTCCGGACCCATCTGACTTTTACAGAGGGGTCACACAGCAGGGATCCTGGCGGTATCCCAGGAATGCTGCCCAGCCGGAACTGTCAGAGACTTTTTGGGTGTGTTTTGGTTGACTGAGGGAGACGTTTGGGGCACGATCAGTGGGATAGCGAGAGCTGTCAGTAGAGCCACGAAAGGATATCTAGGCCTGTTCTGTCTATGACATTAAGGCCTAATTAAAGTGGTACTGTTGTTTATATTTTCAAAGACAATGTGCTGCTGTCCAAACTGACTGATTAAACAACTGCACTGTAATCAGTTCAATGTATTTTTAAGGGATTTTAACTGCTAAAATGATAAAGAAGGCTTAAAAGCCATTTTCAAAGACAGCACTCATGTTTCCATTGTTTCAATAACAATAAATCGTTATTGACTACTCATAGCGGGTGAGCTGAAAGGAAACGTGTCCATCAATTATTTTTAAATATTCATTTTACAGAGAAAACATCTTCAGTATTGGTGGTGGAAAACTTAACAAATTCAGAAATCTGCCACAAATCTTTGATTATGCATCTCTAGCTGGTAACTTGCTGATCTAAAACCCACGACTTCAGACAAAAGCTAAGATCTTAACCGCTCACGACAATAAGGAAACGAGAATGTTATACTTTACCTCCTGGAGCAAATCCAACATTTTTAGCCAAAACGGTGAAAGGAAGACATACTTTTTAAAACACATTTGTTGCAATCAATTTAAAACAGTGAGTTTCTACTGTATTTGCTCTTCTTTTTTTCCTTTTGGTCACACCTAAATGTTTCAGATGTTTGTAAATAATTCAGTTAATTATGGGGTAGAAACCTATCCAAACCAACCTGGCCTTCAGAAACATACAAGTGCGACACAAAAAGGAGAGACACAAGGGGGGGAAATACTTTCTTTACAGTACCGATGTCATGATGGCAGGTTAAAGTATTCAGCCTACAGCAACCGAGGATCGCTCAGTGAGAGATGCTTACCTCGACCCTGATGAATGTTTGCCTCACCACTTAGATCTGAAACTGCAGCCTAGGCAGAAATGTCATCATGGGACACAAACACTTACAAATGTTTTTGGGTTTTTTTTTTTTCAATCCAGGCTGTATTTCCATGTAGTTAACCTACAGTCATGGGATGGTGTAAGTTAGAGACACACATGTCCCGTCCTATAATAAGCTGCATCTCCACTGACAGAGTAATCATAGGGGGATAAATAAGGAAAGTTAACATCTGGGCAGGAAGCAGTAATCACAGGTCGGCTGTTATTAAGCTGCATGACGGGACTTTTGAACCAGAGGATTTAGGAGACGGGTTACCGTTACACAGCGTCTGTCCGCCTGAAGGTACCGGACAGCCAGTGTGAAGGCCAGTGTGGTTGTTGGCTAAAATACAGTAAATGGTTTCAAGCGTTTCATTTCCATACGTCAACCATGGGGAAAAAAACTAATCTGGAAAAATGTATTTCCGAGTAGATTCAAGCTCTTTTACACTTGCCTCTGAAGTATGGAGGGAATGTTGAAAATCATTTTGAGATATCAAAATGAGAAAAGGCTGTTTTAGTTATTATTAGGCAAACAGTCGCTGAGTTATAACAGTGACGGCTTGAAATAAAAATGTGTCATGTCACTAAGATTTAAAAGAGACACTTCCAGTTTCATTTAACTTAAATACAAACCTGGATTATGCTAATCTTTTCTTAAAAAAAAAAAATCAAGAATTTGTAAAATGGTGTGAACACAAGAGCTAGAGTATTATCCAGCAGGTTTGGGATGATTCCTCTCTCCAACACACTCCTGAATCAAATTGCTGAATCAGCGTATCCTTCAGCTTTGCAGAGCAACTGGAGCCGGTAACAAGCCGTTCATTTGGTGAAGGTGTGTTAGAGAAGGGAGCATAAAAACTGCAGGATTGTACCTCTAGACTAGAGGATTGGACTTGGACCCCTCTGGTGTTAACTATCAATATTGTCCCACATTTACGTTTTGTATTCTGGCCTCACTACGTTCTGGTTTCCCATAGGTGAGTCAGTGGTATACATAAATAAGAGAAATACAAGAAAGTTAAGCTGCCACTGAGAAAAATAACAATTAAGACTGACAAACTTTGTGTCAGTTTGATTAAATATATTCTTGTGGATTTTATGTTCTTTTAACTATTTTAGGACGATATTACCGATATTGTGAAATAGTAGTGGCCATTTATCATATTGTTTGCTGTTATTAAAATTTTATTGTATTATTATGATAAGATTTAGCATTTATTGTGACAATGACAAATTCCAGTTCATGATGTCTGAAACTCCCAAAAAGTAACCGTACTGTTAAGACTGTTATTTTGTACTATTTTTGTCGCTTTTTTCCCCAAGAGAGGATCAATAAATGCCAATAATTTGAAAAAAAAAGGATTTGATACAGTTAGTGTGTGCAACTAATTGATAAAAATCCTACATCTTTATGTAAACAGTGTCCTGAAGAAGCCGATTAAAAATGGGTGTGTTTTTTAGGAGCGGTATTTGTAGCATGACTGCTGTGGCATAAAGTCACAGCCATACAGATACAGAGGAAAGGCTGAAGAAAAGTTGTAAATTGTGTTTTTTATCATCACTTCTGTTATTATAACAAATCTCGTAAAATTTCCATCCATCAATTGTCTAAGCCTGCTTATCCATGCCGGCTCATGGTGGTCTGGTGCCTATCGCCAATGGGCTTTGGGCAAGAAGTAGTTGAAAATGTAGTAGTTATCACATCAATAACAGCCAATGCCGACTTTAGAAACAAATAATTTTATAGAAAAATAAAATGATAGCCTTAATGCTCAAATAACCCACAAAAAGCTTCATATTTATCATAAGACTCTGACTCTAAAACTCTCGCAGGTGGATCGGCAGAAATGACAAACTCCACGCAGCAACTGTTTGTCCGTCATCTAGACCCCAGCAGACAGGAAGCCCCGCGTCTGCGCTCCGTTATTTGTTACTTGTGAAAACTTGTTGAAAGACGAGTGTTTATGTATTCCTCCTAGGAGCACAAACGCAGACGGCTTCGCATGAAGAGCTTAGAGATGTAGCTGATAAAGCTAAAGTCAACAGCTTGGTGTCAGCAGGAGGCTATCATAGCACTGAGCTTCCCGGCATGACGTTGAGCTCACTGATAGACGGGTGGGGGTGGGGCTCAGGTTAATGATACAGTTATATCAAATGCAAACACAACCTGCCCTGCTGACATCCATCAGCAATACTCAACATCGTACTCTGAAAGCAGAGTTAAACAAACCGACTCAAGAGCTGCACCGGCTCACCCGATTGTCAGTCTGAGTGAGGATAATCCAGGATTTCAGGTTCATGGTTAGACAAATGTCTGTTGCTAATTAGCCTCTGCGCTCCTGTGATAGATTATACCAACTTTGGACTGAAGCAAAGCTGCAGGATTCCTGCTGACGCACACAACAACCACTGCCTTAGTAATAATGCCCTCCACTGTTTAATCTGAAACAATCATGGCTGTAAATTCACCACAACTTCAACAGTACAGTTTGACACCCCCCCCCCCCCCCCCCCTATAATGCTCACAAAAACTATTTCATGTGTAATTAAGAATTAGGAGAGCTGCTTAAAGAAGATTTAGAGGAATGCAGGCCCCATTTTTTTTAACCTTTCCTTCCTTGCTTCCTTCCTTCTTCACATCCGAGCTTTACTTCCTGACTGTTTTCCCCACTTCAAGGTTCACCGGCATGAAGGTCTAGTCAAGATTATTTCTGTAGCTTCATTTGTAGACAGGATAATTCATAGTGCTTTATAGGAAAAATAAAGGAATATAGGTAAAGACAATTACATTAAAAATATGAGAATAAAAGCACAAATAAAGAATCACTTAAAGAGAAAGAACCTGTGAAACGCTAATTCAACTAAAATAATTACAGAATTTATAAAATAATCTTTGACTTTATGGGTAAGGTTTTTAGTTTCTGCAGATTTCAAGTTTTCAGGGAGCAACTAAATGTAATTTATAATTACATAATTTGTCAATGTAGCACCAGTCTAAACCAATATAGAACAGTACCAATAGCTCCCTTCTAATATTCCACTCACTCAATCATCAATGTTATTATCAAATATGCCAAACACAGAACTGAGACCCAGTAATAGCAAGATAGAAGTTTTATGAGGGTTGCTAATTAGATTATTTTTCACTTAAAACCTCCACGCTGTAGTGTGGTTGGAAGCCTGTCTGGAAAGCACCGAGGAGATTGTTTGGCTTTATCAAAAAGTAGTTTATTTGCTGATAAACTGCCTTTTGAAATGTATTTGCCAAAACAATGCTTGGAAGTTGGCAGCCGCGATCTCGGATTCGCGGCTCTTAATAGCCGGAGATGCAGGAAGTGACAACCGAACAGAGAGGATGCCGCCACTGCGGGAGAAAAATAGCCCAGGGACTACAAGCAAGTTTCTCACATTATCTGTCATGACTGAACTTTACACTGAGTTTGCAGATCCATTGCTCCGACTTAAGGGAGCCAGACATAAACAGCTCATCAGGTTCTTAGGGATGCTTTAAGAATGTGAGTCTATATCTGTGTGTGGAAAGGTGACGGTGTGAAACCTAAAGCCTTGGCACTACAGCGCTACGATGCGCGGATGACAGGAAAGCCTTGACCTGGAATTTGTAGGGTCAGGGTTGGGAATTCGGGATTCTCTCTGTCAGAGTATATATAAGAGGAAGGAATTTGCAGTGTAATGTAAGGAAGGAGTTAACAGCTGTGGCAAACTCCTCGTGTGGCTTTACAGTGTGCAGCTGCTGCCAGTGCTATAGAGGAATTGATGACCAAGTTTAGAAAATAGCTCAAATTCTACTTGGTCTGCAGGATCTTTCACAAAGGAATTCAGTGTCTGAGGGGTCATCTCATCTGTAAAGGGTTGAAATGGAGAACAATAGAGCTTTTTAATGAAATCTTCCAATAAGGCCCTGTATATATATATATATATACGTTGCTGCCACATCCAGCAGCTGGTTGACTTCAAAATGGAGTCACATTCACTCAGAGGACGGATTGGGTGTGGAGTCATGGTGCTGAGGTTTTTATGGTGTAGTGTCAGCTCCTGAGAGCCTTCGCTGATGGACAGGATGGGCGTTCAGGATGAGGTCTTAGAGAACACGCCCTTGTAGTCGACACTCCTCTTGACAAACTGCCATGACTGCCGCCTTGTAACCATCGTCCCTCTCGCAGACAGCATCGTGCAAGGCAGAAGCCAACCATCTCAGTACAATGTGAGACATCCCCAGACCGCTTTTAGCATAAAATCTTCCACAATGTAAACAGTTCCACAAAACAGTAAACCCACCGAGACATGGGCGTTCACCTAACCTGACAGGGAGGGTACAGGCTGGTCTATACTCGACGCACCTACGTTCCACGCGGAATAAGACGTGCGGACACAACATCTGCAGCATTTATGGTCCGTGCGGCTTTTCCTTCGACGTCACGCTATTCTCCTAGACTCTAGAGGGCAGCGTTCTGCTCCTACACCAAGTGTACTATACCCCACCACACATAGAAGTAGAAAACACAATTGTTTCCGACATTTTAAAGCCTCTTACTTTCTTCCAAGAGTGACGGCGATTTCTGTCCAGCAATCGTAAACAAGTTCTTGATCATGGTGATGTTTATGGGCCGAATAATAAAGATATCTATATTTACCAACCTCCACTCTTGCTCGCCCGCCATGTCTTTCCACGTGGGACTGTCAACGTTGTTAGGAATTTTCCCCGGTGCGCGGAGAGGAAACTTTTAGCTGTGCAGAGGGGCGTAGTAGCCAAAGTGACGTAATATGGCCGCACAGACCTCGCGGATGTATCAAGCCAGGCTTAAGACGAATATTAGTCAGAGAAGCAGTCCAAGGTAACTCTGGAGGAGCTGCAGAGGTCCATAGCTCCCATGGGCGAACCTGTCAGCAGGACTGGTGCACTCCACAAATCTGGTCTTTATGAAAGGATGGCAAAAGGACAGTTGTTGTTGAAAGAAAAGCTTTAGATGTTTTGTTTTTAGTTAGCCACAAACCATGTACCATAGGAGACACAGCAAAAATGTGAAAAAAGGTGCTCCGATCTGAACTTTTTTGGTTATGCATGGCAGAAAAGTAACATTATACATCACCCTGAACATGCTCTCCCCTCAGCAAAGGCAAAGCATGGTGGTGGCAGCATTATACTATGGGGATGCTTTTCTCTGGTAGGAGAAGGGAAGCTGGTCAGGGCTGATGGGGAAGATGAACTGAGCTAAATACAAGGCAATCCCAGAAGAACAAATGCTAGACAATGAAAGAAATTGAGACAGGGACAGAAGCTCACCTTCAGACAGGACTTTAAAACCCAGAGCATGCAGCCAAGGCTTCAGTGGAGTGGTTCAGACTGAAGAGTATTCATGTCCAGACCAAATGCCAGTCACTATCTGTAGCAGTATTTGAAAATATTGATGTTCACAAACACTTTTCATCCAATCTGACTGAGCATGGGATATTTTGCAAAGAAAACTGATTTAAAAATTCTGTCTCTAGATGTGGAAAGCTGTTACATATATATCTCAAAAGACTTGCAGTTTAAATTGCAATGAAAAGGGGTTCACAAGGTATTAATCAGAGGGATAAATAAAACACTCTTCAAATTTTATTTGGTAAAAAAAAAAGGGAATAATGGACACATTTTCCTGCATCTCGCACATCCATTCCAAACTTTTTGTTGACCTTTGTAAAGGTTGAAGAGCATCCGTTTCACTCACATCATCTAGAATTACAACAATTTTATCGAACACAATGGGTTCACTGAGGACCAGATTCAAGGTCAGATCTCAGTGGTAGAGTTAAAGAAAACATTGTAATTCAAAATATTCATATGGTTCAGTAATGCTTTGTGTTTTTTAAGAGTTTTAAACTTGATCCAGGGGAAATATATTGCTCATTAATCAGTTTAAGTAACGTAAACCTGTTAAAGGAATCCTAAAGTTTACAATGGAAGACTTTTTGACTGAATTAAGATAAACGAAGCAATTATATTAATGCTTTGTTGCTTTTCAGATTCCAAGACCCTCATTAAGGAATCATATGGAGGGTTTATCCCGTTGCACTTAGTTTCACAGGGTTGAATTTAATCTCTGTTTTTGCCTCCAGAGTTCCCACTTAATTAAATCCAAACTGTTGCTCCACAGCAGTCAAGGCGCTGGCTTCCTTCCATGACACCAAAGGTCACTTAAAGAACCAGGACAGTTCAGTCGATTTATTTCTGACGCAGTTTCAATGAGAAGCGACGCTGAAAAAAACAACTTTGCTGGATGTTGCCACAGTTTTGTTTTTGTTTTTTGTCATATATATATATACTCCGTAACACAATTATGTGAAAGATTATTATCGATAGCCAAAAAATGACCAAAAACAGGCCAAACTTTTCATGTAAAAAGCTCTTAACAGAAGCTGAAATTAAAAATAAACCAGCAAAAGCGAAAAGACCCATCGCTCATCATGCTGGTTTCATGTATTCTGCTGTAAAAGCCACTCTGTTACATAATATTTTGTTCTTTTATAATACAGTGATTCAAAAATGCTATTGATATTTCTGAAGGTTTTGTTATGCTTTATGAAATATTATGCAGTCAGTCTGATGAAAAAGACAACATGTCGTCTCCTGACTTTTCTATTTTTCGGAGCCATGTCAAATTACTTGTCACCCTCCCGTGATTGTAAGTTTTATGTTATATTTATTAAGTAACATTCATTAAGTAAAAAATGTAATTTATCTGGATTATTGTGTTAGTAAATTTGTCAAATGTTATTGCAGCGTCTTTCAACAGATGGACCACTGTGGATATGCATTTCAATAGAGATCACCAAGTTATGACTTTTAGCATCAGGTAAATGTAGTTTTTTTAAAACTAAAAAATGCAAAAACAAAAAGAAAAAAACATTAACTACAAAAGACTAAATATCTACCCATTTTCTTTACTTGCTTTTCCTTGCGGGGTCGTGGGGGGTGCCTATATCCAGTGGCCTAAGGTGAGAGGCGGTCGTCAGTCTATCACAGGACACCACCCAGACAAACAACCATTCACACACTCACACCTAAGGGCAATTTAGAGTAACAAATTAACGTAACAGTCATGTTTTTGGACTTTGGAGGAAGCCAGAGTACCCAGAGAGAACCCACACATGCACAGGGAGGAAATGCAAACTCCATGCAAAAGGTCCTGGCTTCAAACCCGGGGGGTTGAAGCCAGGACCTTCATCAGTGATACCCACTGTGCCACTGTCCAGGTCAACACATAAATAAATAAATAAAGTTTGGTTGAAATGAATCTTTGTGTCAGTCTTACATAAATGGGAAAAAACACACAGGATAAACACTACAGATGATCCTAAATATTAATCTTCTTCATAGGATATCTCTCTAATAAAGTCAGATTACACAGCATAATCCAGCTCAACTCCATCTGTTCACGACACAAGAGAATATAGATGGCCAAAGTTTAAATAAAAGCATGAAGGAGGGCTTACTGAGACTGAATCCGTTATTATTTTAACTGAAAATATTAGAAAGAAACCCCTGCTTGAAAGTCACCTTAGATAAAGAAAGTCTTGCAAAAGCATTTGGATCAGTTTATCTTTTTCATAATTTGTCTGGTTACAACCACGACCTTCCGTGTATTTTACTAGTATTCTGTGTGATAGATCAATACGAAGAAGCACATAAGTGTAAATAGAGCTGCATGATACAATGAAAATATGTTGCAGGTGTTGATTACAAATAACCCACATTTTCCAGACTATTTTTTCTTACCACTGCATGATGTCCCCGTCAGTGTCTGACCTTCTGCATCTCAGCCATTGAAAATATGCATCAGGTGTGAGCATCGAGGGGGGTTCCAGTCCATTTAGCTGGACAAATATATTTTTTTAATATGCAGAGCTTGAATGCATGAAACTTACACTACAACACCCACCCAAAAACTGAACCCAGGCAGTTCTTTGTTACTGTGATATTGCACACATTCAGCGTTATGGTTTGTCAATGTGTGATTCTAATTTAAAAGTAGAGGTCATATTTTTCTAAATTACCGGTACTGACAAATACAAACGTGTGACATGCATATATCTTTAGCCCCTTTACTCTGATATTCCTAAATAAAATACACCCAAAAATACAACCTTAATAATTAGTAATAGAGCCTGGCAGTTTTTTTTTTAATCCCAGTGTAAATCCTGCCTCAGAGGTTTGTTAAAGACTATTTGTTAGTGTACAGCATCAAAAGTTGTTGAGATGTTTAAACAGGTTTAGCTTAAAAAATGATATCCCAAGCTTCAACGTCTCACCAAGCAGTGTTCAACCCATCATCTGAAAATTTAGAGGATGGTACAACCACAAACCTAACTTTGCATGACCTTCCACCTTAACTGAGGGGCCGGACAACGAGAGTTTTAAGCAAAGAAGAGGTCAGTAATAATTAATCTGGAGGTGCAGCAGAGATCCTCAGCTCAGGTGGAGAAATCTGCTAACATAACAACTATTCCACAAATTTTGTTTTTGTACAAATAGAAAGCTATGCTGAAAGAAAGCCACAAGAAGTCCTGCATCTGGTCCCACAAGCCTTGTAAGGGACACACCAAGCGTATCGACACGTGGACATTTGCGTCCCGCGACACTTGCCCTTTGTGACTGCAGAGTAAGTTGGGACTGAATACCACTGGAAGTCACACTTTTTGGATTTTTATTTGTAATATTTATTTTCTTCTTCACAAACATGCACTACTTTGTGTTAGTCCAATGGCATAAATCTTGATAAACACCATGAAGTTTGTGGTTTTAAAGTGACAAAACGTGAATTCGAGGGGTATGAATAGTTAAAGTCAGTACTGTGCATGAAAAAAAACATAATTCACACATACATTATAAATGATCAATTCTGAAAACTAAAATATGCTCAAAAACACTTTTTACTGACTTAAGCTCAGCTCATCACTGGGCGAGGCTGATGCTCCCGACCCGAGGTACAAGAGGTGAAGACAGGGATGAGTCCTGCCAGTACCAGTACCAACACACTGTCTCCAGAGGTTTGGCCCTCCTCTGAATCACAGGAGGATGACGAATCAGACCTCCAGCCATGACTTCCAATAACCCTGAGGTGTTTAAGCTGAATAGCCATGACACATCTAGCCAGCATGGGACATGGTCAGCTTTTACAGGTGGCTACTGCCACAATGGCATAAAAAAACTCCTTTAAACCAGGGCCAGATAACGGCATCAAGGCCGTTGGTCTATTTAGTGTTTATTTATCAGCAGTAAGATGATAGCAAATAATTAAGTTTGATGCATTATCATTATTTTGTGCTTCTAAGTTTACATTTCAGTCCAGCTAAGAGGAAAACCATTGGTATAAAATATAGTCATAATTGAAAAAGCATCAAAAGAACAAAAAATAATGTATTAATTAATTAGAGAAATAGAAAAAACATCACAGGGCATTAACCCCACCTTACAGGTCAAAATATAAAGGCGTCCAATGCGATAGGACCAAACAAAGAGGGCTTGGGGGCCAAGGGGGGGGGGGGGGTCCCCCAGTATAGCTCAGAATTTGCACTACAACCACCCAGCTTCTAAAATGCGTTTAGTGCGAGGAAAACTGATCTGACTTACCTCTGCAAAGAAGAAATCCATCTCCGACAGAGCAAGAGCCCTCTTCTCTTTGTAATCTGACCCTAGGGTACCACAGCTGAGGAGGAGGAAAACCCCAAGTCCCGAATAACACCCATCCGCTTCCTCAGGGCGAATAAAACTTATTCTCTTTTATTAGGCTACTCGCTCTCGGGACTCCGTTGGTCAAATGCTAGTCCATTGCCCATTCCTTCTCTCGGACACTTTAAGCTGTTCCCCTTGCCGGTTCTCCGGTGTCCGGTGCGACTTGCTGCCGTGAGTCTGCTCCTCTGCTGTCTAGTCATCTCAACGAGGCAGCCGGCACATTATGCAGAGAGGAGGAGTCTGCAGGCACAGCCACCTCCCCTCAGCATACGCCCTCTTTGTTTCTGCTCTACACGGTCATTTATCAGCACATTCAACACCTTATTAAATAAAACCACGTTAATTCACTTTCCCCTAGTTTTAATGAATGCATGGAATCAAGAGGATTATCAATTTTAATGCAGTATGTTAAAGATTCACTGATATGGAAGGAAAGAAACAACCCATTCTAACAGAAAAGCAACCAAAACAACACAACTCTCATGTAAGCTACATTTTGTTATTAGGCTGTGTTTTTCTTAACTGTTTAATGTAAGCATTACTGCATTTGCTCTAAATATGAAACCACATATTTAAATTCTAATGCATGAAATAGTTTTGCTCTCTTGTGTGTAAAATATAGCTTTGCTCCTCTAGACGAGGGGTCACCAAACCCACGGGCACCAGGGAGCCCCCGAGGATGTGGCGCCCATGATCTTGTTCCTAAAATAACACAATCCACAAGTGAGCTGCAGGTAAAATTTTATCTTATTCTGTTGCTCTTCCTTTTTAACCACACTTGCATTTATATAAATGTAAAAATGTAAATATCCCAAAACAATTATTTTTTTAAAATATGCTTATTTTACATATAGTTAAGGTAAATTCTGACTCTTCTAGTTCAAAGGTCGGTACATGCAGCTTTTTGTATGATGCAGTACCAATGAAGTAGCTCTCGGTTTGAAAAAGGTTGGTGACCCCTGCTCTAGACTGTGATATTGGTTCATTTACACAATATGGCTCTCCACACAGGGAAAAAAAGTTTAGGCTTATCAAACCTGGACTGATCTATCCTGGAAAAGAGGTTCATTAAAACATAAAATATATGTGTAAAACCATAACAAGGAGCCTTTTAGAGTTAGAACCACTGCAGTACATAGTCTGGTTTATTAAGTTATTTATAAAAGGCACTAAAAAGGAGCTGCTAAAGCAAAGAGCTGCTTGGTGTCCAACCCTAATAGACGATACAAAAGGATACTTCTAAATAATGATTTAGCGTGCTATCAGTAGCAGAATTAAAGCTTCTGCACTAAACTACTTACCATATAATGTACTTTAAAATATCAATTAGGGAATATTTTTGATAGGGTGTAAATTCTACGCCATAATGTTATACGTAATAGCTATCCTGGTCTTAGGCCAACTGTTATTAGCAAAACAAGTTCATAAAACTGTATAGCTACGCTAGATTTAATGGCTTTAAAGGTGTGTCCAGTTTATACTCACAAATCAGAATGTATGAGTTTTAAACTTGAATAATTACTGCAATGCTTGCTGAAATACCATGACAAGATGTTTCACAGGAGAGGTCTAAAACTCAAGGATGGAGCCATTTTCCATCATTAGGTCTAATGGTTTTCAGTTTAGCCAAAATGTGTACTTTGGTTATTCATGCTTCCTCAGCAGCTAGCCCTCTGAGCTCCACATGTCTCTTTGATAAACAAAAGGACTTAACCGGTGTTGACTTTGACATCCCACACTTTAATCAAATCAGGCGCATCATTATCACACTGTTTAAAAACACATCGCTAATGAAACCCTCTTGAAACTCTCCAGTTTGTTTGACGAATATATCACCTCTGAAGTACAACTCCATCACTTTTAACTCTTTTTATCGCACAGTAAAGCTATGGTCTCCATTTTTTTTCAGACATAGAGAAACGCTTGGTGTCTCGTGCTCCTAATCGCTGCTCTTGCAGTTACAGTAAAAGCAGCTTTTCCATGAACAGTCCAGCCACTGTTTTGTGTTCATGTAAGGAATAATGCTGGATCAGTTCTTGCAGTGCCAAAAGCAGTCTCTGGGACAGCTGTTGACTGGTAGGGATGACAAAAACCTTCGCGTCATCACAGAACCACCTGATTATCAGCTGAATAGGAAATCTGCCTGAAGTCCCTTAAACGTCTGACACCTAAAGGTCAGAAGGGCTCTCCTCAGAGTAATGTCAGAGAATAGACAGATGGCCACAGTAACTATCTCCCCAGGGTCTCAGACCAGCTATCGCAGTGCAGAGCGTCTTAACTTTTAATTCAATCATAAAATTTAGTCTGTATCTTTTGTTTTTATGAGTAAAACAAGGCTTTTTCAGGTGTTTTACCTGTAATCATAACACATTCTCTTCCAGAGATAAAAATAAGATGCGACATTGATGTGTGAATATGTCTTTGAAAGACCTGGATTTTAAGGTATCCAAATGTCACCCATGTGACTTGAGCAACATGGTGCTGAACAAGCTTAGTGCAGGGAACATTCCTCACCTTGCTCTGGACAATCTTTGCTCAATCTTATTATCAGGGGAAAAAAAAGGTACTTTCTGAAGTAATCCTCCATTGTTGGCTAAATCACATTTATCGTAACAAGACCAATCAATGACTGTCAATCACCTCATTGAATATGTAAATCCAACCCCTTGACGTTGAACTGTGAGAGCTTTGGCAGCTTGAGAATGAGCTCTTGCAGCTTGGGAAGACAAAGAGAGTTAGAGTCAAATATCAATTTAGTCATCAACGTTTATAGATTGTTGTTAGTGAAAAGAAAGGAAAACTAAAAAGCCCTATTTGGTGTTTTCACAAATAATCTGGGCCTCTGTTTGTTTTGGTCAGCAGGGTTTTTCGTCATGGAGCGCCTCCATGGCCTTTCTTATTGTTGAAACATGCGCACTGACCATGACTGAGGGAAATGAGGCCCGGAGTGCGTTAGATGTTGTTCTGGGGTCTTTTGTGACGTCCTGGACGAGTCATTAATGCAATTTTTGAATAATTTAGGTCAGCCCTCCACTCCTGAAGATGTCTGTCTTTCAATCATTAGAAACAGCTTTCTAATCATTTCCAGGCTAATATACTCACATGACTGAATTTGTCATCTGTCCTTATATTATTCATTTTATTTTATTCATTTTTTTTTTGTAGAGCAATGCATGAATTTGTGGGTTTTGAGATTTTCAGCCTACATCATGTTGTCAAACAGTGGCAATTCCAGTGATTTCTTGATACAGTAAGGCAGTAATCCGTCATCGGCGTGGCTAGTAAAACTGAATTCAGCTTTCTGAACTATTTGGTAAATCCCAGTTAGTTCGTGATTTAAAAAGGAGAGAGAATTTATTCTCAATGTCGGCCCAAGTTGGTTTGATAGCTTTTTCTCCGCTGGTAAAATAAATCATGATTGATGAAAACTGTTTGCTATATTTACCCAGTTTATATTGTCCTTTCTTATGATCTTCCTGCTTGAAGATCATCAACAAAAGAAATCTGTGAGGGGGTCAAATACGTTTTCACAGCACTGCAGACCATTATACAATATTAATTTAAGGCAGCTTCCAAGGCCATTGGATCAACAGCCTGCCCTAATAGCGGACCCCAGGCAAAGTCATTCAGGTCACCTCAAGGACCCTTTTGATGGCTCACGTCAAATAATTGTCAAATCTGACCTTGCGACATCTGCCGAGGGCTCCCGCTGACTGAGAGTAAGCGGTTCATATCTCTAAAACCTCAGTCACAGTCAAATCATATTTTTGGTCTGCTGAAAGTTTTTGGTTACATAAAGCCCTCATCTATGTTTGCTGCCTAAACAGTGGATGTTATTGATCTGGACTGAGTTATGTCATCAAAGCAGCAGCCGCTTGTTATAATTTATGGCTCAGGTCAATGACTGCACTCTCAAAATTAAGCTTTTTTTTTGTATTTTATACACAGAAAACGCAAGTAGTGTTATGTTGGAACAAAATATAACCAAAGAGTATGACCGATGGTTGACCTGCAGGCTCTAAAGTGCCTTAACAAAGTAAGAGCTTAACTGATTTAGTGAAAATGTGAAATATCCGGTGAATATTGCATGTTCTATTACATGGAGGATGCATGACGTTGAAGTGACTGATTAATGGTGTCACACTGAAATTGGAGTAATGATTTAAGTGTTCTTCCTTGTTAAGTTCATTAGTGAAATTAACAAGGTTCATCGGTTCAGGCTTGTTCCTTTCTCACAGGATGGGACCTCCCGGAGTCAGGGGAGCAGTGGATTAAACTATTGGATGCGCCCATAGACCAAAACAAACAGGGGGAAAGGTGGCAAGAAGGTCAAAAGGGGTTGTATCTGATATAAGAGGACAAGGATGGGGGAGGAATAAAAGAGCAGACATCCTGAGATATAAGCAGAACACCTAAGAGAAGCGATTCAATATTTATTGCATCACTCCAGCAGTCGACAACACATTAAGGTGTAAATACGGTCGATGATAAATCCGTCTGCAGCGTTTATTAAATTACATGGGACATGGCAGAGCCAGCTGGTCTCCAGTAACAAGCATTGCTAACACCTATATCAAGGATCTTTGTTGGTGTTATGAGACAGCAAAGGCTCCATTAAGGGACATAAATATTGTGTAAGTGAAAACGATTAGATTATAGTTTATTTTTTTTCTTAATATTAGGCTTGCGCTTGTTTCTTTTTCCTCCCATACAGATGCACGTATTAGCACCTTGAACCATACAGGTTGCTTCGAAAAGTTACCCCTTGCCTACAGGCAGGAGACAGTATAACACATTTATGACTGAAATTACCATGTTTTTGGCTTTAATGCAACATAAAACTAAAGAGATTTTTTTCACTTTCTTCCTTAAAGTGGTTCTGTTTTCTCTTTCAGTTTTACTCATATATTTTCACTGGTACCACTTTACATTAAGGCCCCCCTTATAGATGGCTAATAAGTAGTTTATAGATATGTTATTAATAAATATGTAAACGCTTTATAACTCATTCATAAGTGTTTACTAGGCCTTAATTAAGAGACAAAACTGACCGGTTTTTGCTTACAAGATAGTCTGAAATGTTTAATATGAGCAACCCTAGATGAAGTTGAACAGATCAGGCTCACTATTTGGCAAGAAACCGTTTTGTTTTGTCTCTTGCTCGCCCTTAATTGATGCATAATAAACACATATGAATGCGTTATAAGGTGTTTACAGCTTAACTAATAACATAGTTATGAACTATTTATTAGCCTATTAACTATTTATTATTGTAAAGTGGTACCTTTTACATAAAAAGCGACTCAGTTAATGGAATATCATCAGTGTAATCCATTTAGACATCTACTTGTGGTAAAGATGGGGACAAAAGGGGGGTTTATTTCTCTTTGAACATGTAATAGTTGCTGGTGCCAGATGAGCCGGTCTGAGTTTTCCTGAAACTGCTCATCTGCTGGGATTTTTACACGCCATCGTCTCTTGAGTTTACAGAGAATGAGCCGAACAAGAGAGAAAAATGCTGGGTTGACAACTGGCAAGTTCATGTCAGAAGTGATGGTAGCTGAAATAAACACTGATTATTTGCAACGACCGTATGTGGAATAGCCTCACTGAATGAAAAACACATTGAATAGTGAAGCACATGGAGTACATCAGCAGGCTGCTGGTGCCACTCCTGTCAGGTAAGAATAGGAAACTGTTTGCACAGGCTCACCAAAATCTGACAATAACAAATTGGAAAACCTTCCTGATCTACTCAACAACATGAAAGCATGGTTCTTTCCTGCCTTGTATCATCTTTTCAGGCTAATGGTGGGGGAGCATAACCGTGTTACGAATATTGCCTACCCAAGCATTGCTGCTGACTATAGGAACCAAATAATTGGAGGAATGTTTTCAACACCTTGTTGAATATACTGAACTACTGTGCAGCAGCTCTTAACCCAAACAGGGTTCAATCCAGTACTAGCAAAGTGTATCTAATAGCTAGGAGGAAAAACTGCAGTGGACAGAGTAAGTTGTCTTTTCTTTCTCCACTTTTTACATATTTAATCATCAGCTTACCCTCTTGGGCTGAACGTTTTGTGCTTTTACACAGTAGGCGAGCACCATAAAGGTGCCAGACAATGATTTGGTGTTTTAGTCGTGACATAGGTCCAACTTCCCTGCAATGTTGGCCGCTTCAAGCATTCGGCAATGAAAGAGTGAGTGAATCATCTGTGCAAAGATAATGTCTGTATTGAGTAGCACAACACTGCATAAGATTAAATAATGTTATATTCAGGTAGAATGTAAAATTTGTAGAAGTAGCTTAGCTAGGGATCAAATTACGTACACTTTAGTATCTGTGCATGACAAGATGATGCTGGTACAATGTTTACTTAAAGCCATGGATGGCCAACAGAAACGTAAGCCAGGCAAGTGATGCTGTCCTAAGACATACGTCTCAAAAAGGGCGAGGCAAAAAAAGATAAAGTTTCTGTAACACTGTTCACATTGGATGGGCTTAATCCAGTTTTCCAGCCTGCATCTGGAAACTTGCTGGGATGTTTCCACCTCTGTGTTTTAACTTTCAACATTTCTTGTCTATTATTGTCATCATAGGAAAATATTGGCATAAAGTGTTGGCTTAGGCTGACGTGTGTTCTTAAATCTCCATATAATTGGCTTTGAACCGTTGGATGCTTGAAAGATGCCAAATCCAATCCTCAGTCAATACATTTATGCATTCAGTGGTTGAAGCAGTTAAATGTGACAAATGTGAGCGAAAGTGATAGCTTAGGCAAAAAACAAATGATGGCCAATTCACAAGAGTTCAATAATGTGTCTTATATGTTCAAAACTTTGTTCTTTCCGCGTTACAGGCTTGACAAGTTCCACAGTAGATCATTGTTGACGCTTTGGCACTAAACTAACTAAGAAACTGGGCCTTACACTGAGTATGATCTCACTTTTAGATTAATGTTGCTTATCAGATTTCAATTACCAGATCATCACTGGTCCTTGAAAATTGGAGGGGTAATTCTCACTGGTTGGGCCATAAAAGAGGAATTTTAAAAATAGGCGTCATGTGATTCATTCAGGCTGTAGAAGAGCTTTTTTTATGGGCTATGATTAATCTCTGCAAGTTTAGTGGAAATAAATACCAACCACAAACAGTCCTCTTTAGACATGCATGCGCCCCAAAGGCATACCATACCTTCCTTAAGACCGAAGAATGAGAGCCAACTCACACTCTTCCCATGCTCCCTTACAAGTTCAGCTTCCTGTTTGTTTGTAGAGTCTCGTGTTTTAAAAAAAAAACTCCCACACTGAAATTGTTTTCTGTTTCTAATCTGTACATATTTATGGCTTAATTACTCCAAGAAACCCAGAAAAGGATGCCTGATATGCAAACGTCATAAAGCGCAAACATAGCAGGAGGCTTTTGTTATTGGCCTGGTATGTTTTTGTTTTTTGTTTAGTTTCTCAGAGCTGATTCCTCTCAGATTCCAGGGTATTAGCCCAGCAGTGACTCAGGGGCCACTCGGAGCCTGAGAACACAGAGAAGGTACATTCCTGACTGTATCCTGAGCTCGGCACTGATATGGAGACGGGTAGGAATTCCCCAGCTCTGTCTCATCGTGTGATTCAACTGTCTTGTAATCACTTATTAAGAAATTTTTACTTATATTTTCATATCTTAATCATGTTCAAAGCTATTAAACTACAATTTTCTTAATTAGTTTTGGATGAAGTGGGGTTTTTTCTGGGTGAACCAATATAAATGCAACCAGGAATTAAAAACAAAACAAACTATTTATCAGAAATTGGATAAAATAAAATAGAAATTGAAAAGAAACACCAGATCAAACTAACTAGAGGTCATTTCATAAACTACTCCTTTTAGCCACCCCCAGTGGCTAAAAATTGCACTTCGCTGCTAATAAAAGCAGGTCCAATTTATATCCCAGCATACCAACATAGAAATTCAACGACATGCATTCCAGTTCCGTCCTATTTATAATACAATGCAGTCAAATGCAGTTTATAATGTCGTATTGGTACAAAGTTAACTATCTGTGGCAGGGGAGTCCAAAGTGTGTTGCCTGGGAGCCACTTGCAGTCCCCAGACTGATTTTGTTTGGCCCTCCACTAAAATGCAGGAGGTATAAAAATTTAGCTTGCCAGCAAAGTTGGTCGATGCAGGTTGAGACGTTTCCTTTTTACTTAGGTCAAGATTATTACCGACAAATTGAAATCTTCTTATACTGGAAGATTTTATGAACAGTGCAAAGAATTCTGTAATAACCAAAGTTTTTGTGATTAATTTAATTTTGTAGTAAATATGACCAGATTTATCCAGTGACTTTTACTCAAAATCAGACTTTGGTGTATCCAAACCTGCTGCTGATTCATTTATTAGTCTTGGCTGAAATCTCCGATCTTTTTCAAATAGAAAGACACAAATTATTTATATTTGTTATAAACAAATGTTTTTCCTATTTTCGTGCCCAAAAATAATTTACAATCCCTTTATTTTAATAAGGTCAATGAGAAATACGCTTTCTAGGATCTACAATGGTTTACACATCACTGCAAAATATTGGTTTGATTTAAACATCACATACATAGTTTATTGTTGAGCAGGTAAAAAAAACATTCACAATATACTTTCTGTGACGTTCGTTTTTGAAAAATATGCAGTTTGTTTTCTTTTTTGACCCGGAAGCTCTTTTGACTTGACAATTTTGACCTAATGTGGAAAAAATGTTTTTAACATCTCTGATCTGTAGCCTTAAATAAGGACTAGCTCCCCAGAAGAACAGAGAACCCTTCCTGATGCTGCATCAAAGCCATGTTTTTTGTTTCCTTGGAATTTTCACTATATTTATCCCTATTCATCAAGGTAAAAATGTGCAATACAATAAAAATACAACTCTGTCAATAATTCAGCTGATTAGAAATTTCTGGATCTCTGTTTATAAACTAGGTGAGCCTCCTGGTTGCTATTTATATAAAGCAGCGTTTATTTGTAAAAGTGGGGGTCTCTCTCTCCTCTAACATCAGCTGCTCCCTATGAGCTGGACTGTACATGTGGGAGGTGGGGGCTGGACATTTGTGACTACACCTGCTTCCAGCAGAGACAACAAAGAGAACCTCACTCTGGGGGTGGTGGCACAGAGGGGAGTGTCCAACCTAATTACTGACTCTGGGGAAATGACTTCATGGAGGTGACGCCCAACCCTCGGGTCAATGTTTTCATCCTTCTCCTTGCAGCAGTAATGAGAAACCGGCCTAAAATGTGCATGTAAAGGAAATATTTATTTTGTTTTTGTTGTTGTTTTTAAGCATATCCGATCTCTATTTGCCCTTCCACTTCTTCCCCAGTGGTTCAGTAAGTGATAACGCTCTCAGTGCATTAGTAACTGCAACTGTTTTTGTGGTTTGTGCATCCATCAGGACGTCTTCAGCCACAGCATATCCAGACAAACTCTCATCAGGCCCCATCATGCTAATAACCAGATTACAGGGCAGCATGTGTCATTGGTCCTCTCATTCACAGGACAATAAACTGCCTCTAACAGCAGACTAAAGAGCCACGAAGCCAGAACATTTGTCCTATCGGCACTCAAGATCTTGTCGTTAGCCATTAGAGGCCTGGCCCACTGAATTCTTTCAGGATTGAGTATAATTAATGAAGAGTCGGGAAACAAGATTAGAGTTTAGAAATGTTCTTGGAAAAGAAATTATGAAGATGGAACTGACAAAGAACGGGTAAAAGCATCTATTTGTAACTATATAAACACAAGCAATTTTGGTTAATGCAGCCATTAAGGCCTTGTTGTTTCAGGTCACATTGAGATAAACTATTGTTCGTGTTGCACATTAGCACAGTGGCCAATTCAGTCCCACTTAGGAGCTCTCAGTAACCACAATGTTGAGCTCAATACTTCTGGAAGCAGCTTGGGCTTATTTTATTGAGAGCAAACACCATAACTCAATCAAAATTATAGATGAAAAAAAACATCTCGAGTTTTGATTTAGAAAATGCCGCTAAAGGTGGTAAAAACAAGACACTTTGGAGCATCCAGATTGTCCTCCCAAGGTGATAAAGCGCCATCTAGTGTCGACCATGGAGCATAACGAGGGCTCCTCGTGAATCTGGTTGGTGGCACTAATATTAAATATGATCAAAACATTATATGTGTACCAAAGCTAATTTAAACTTATGGTTGAAAACAAAGTAATAATAAAAAAGTACAAATCTTTTGTTGAACGACAGGTTTAGCCATTCAGGCGACCTTAAAAGGACATTCAGGAAGAAACAAAACCAGCCCCTGAAGCTAAAATAAAGCAAACTGTTCCTGAACTGGCTGCTTTGTTATTTTCACATGTTGAACATAAAAGCAATTGTCCTCAGCCTACATAATGCATAGAATGACAGCAAGTTGGGAGAGCATTATGTCCCATAGGGGTTAAGTGTTCCCTTCAGCCATACAGCTCTCCTGTTTAGCTTTAAACATCTGTTTCAAATAGGAGAATAAACTTCAATGTGTTTTATTGGGGTTTTAGCTGATAGTGAAGAAGAAGGATACATACATACGGTTCAACATCTTCGTAAATAAAAATCTTAAAAGTCTGGTGTCCATTTCTATTTCTTTAGAAGTCGCCTAATTAGTAGCCAAAAGTCCACCTATGTGTAATCTGATTAAATTTAATAAATACAGCTGTTCCGTGAAGGAGTCAACAAATAGCATCATGAACGTACGGGGCAGGTCAGGGATAAAGCTCTGAAGGTATGGTTAGGTTATGAAAACAACATCTCACAGTTCAATCCATCACCGCAGATAGAAAGAGCATGTTTTTTTGTTGTTTTTTTTAATAGTGTCCTGTCTGGCAATGTGGCAATAAGAATTGTTGCCAAAAAGAGCCCAAAAGATTTTACTTTCACAAGCGGAGCCTTATCGCAGTCGTCATAGTGCTCCGCTTGATTTATACATGCAAGAAGCTTTATTATAATTAATGCAAGGAATATTTATTTATTATTTATTTATTTATATTTATGTATATGGACAATGAAAAAATAAGGTAGAAGAGAAGAAAAAAAGGAGAAATGGTGAAAGAAAAAGAGGAGAGAAAAGGGAAAGAACAATACATCCTCAGTCTGCTTCTTCACCTGCAAAGAGAGATGTAAAAAGAACAGCACAACCAGCCGATAAAGTATTGCAGATACAATCAAGTAACGCCTTGATACCATCACTGCAGAATATACAGTATTAATTAATACGACATGTATAAAGTGACAGCTGAAGATAATAATAGGGGTTTTCTGTGCAGATTGTGAGTCTGTAAGTACCTGGATCCAAGCACCTGTAGGTGCTGTAGTGCTCAGTTACATTTACTTGAGTAACTTTTGAAGAGACAAACTGGCGACCTGTCCAGGGTGTACCCCACCTTTCGCCCATTGACAGCTGGAGATAGGCACCAGCACCCCTCACGACCCCACAAGGGGCAGACGTGACGGAAAATGGATGGATGGATGGAACTTTTTGAAGAAAAAAAGTATAGAAAAAATCATGGCAACCCTGTTCGAAGCTTCATTTTTAAACTGCAGACATAATGTGCAAAGCTGAGGGACACGTAAAGTGAAAGATGGCTCTGCAAAGGATAGAGATTCAGGGCGGCTGAATTCAAATGTGTAAAAAAAATAAAATGAAAACCATGAATCCCTTTTCATCCGCTTCACAATTATGTTGGTTAACCGGAGCTAAACTTCACAGGCGTTAGGACCCTGCGGTAACAGACAATAATAATCACATGATAATGGTGGTGGAGCAGGCAGGACATTGACTAGATGGTGCTTCCGCAGTAAACAGACATGCAGAAGAAAGGCGAGAAGAGGACGATAAATTGGGTGATGTCTGTGTTGTAGGAGAAGCTGATCTAAGGAGGCAGCGGACATGGCTGCTGCTGCTGCTGCTGCTTCATTCCTCTTTGCAGTGAACATGCTGCTGTCAGCTCTCTGTGGAAGTTTGGTAAGAAGTGAAGTAACAAACCTGTTGTTCCTCTAGATGTTTGTTTTGTCTTAAACAGTTCAGATAAACATCGTCACGTGGTAATCCCGCGAGTTCTAATCCTTCACTTACTGGGAGAGGTTTAACAGCAGGGATCAACGTGTTTTAAATATGGACACCACATCCAGAAGTGACAACATGCAGAACTTCCCATCACTTTTTCTCTCAGGTCTCTGGAGCAAGATCTTTCTCTATAGACTACAAGAACCACTGCTTCCTTAAAGATGGGAAGCCCTTTCAGTACATCTCGGGTAGCATCCACTACTCCAGGATCCCACAGTATTACTGGAAAGACCGCCTGGCCAAGATGTACATGACTGGACTCAATGCCATCCAAGTGTGAGCAAAACCCACCCAGGTTCATGCTATAAATACAGATTTTATTTCTGCCCCCCTCAACTTTTCCACATTTTGTCCAGTTACAACCACTAACTTATGTGGCAGACCAACACAGAACTCTGGTGTTTTCAGGGTATTGTGATGTATTAGTTTTTTGCCCTACAAGGTATTTTACATGTATAACAAAAAGGTAATTTTTGATCTCATCTATAGAGCAACTTCTCTCATGTTTCCAGTGGGCCCTTCTTGTGACATTTCAAATGTTTATTTGTTTAAAAAAAGAAAAATTATATATAAATTTCCTTCCACCTTACAGTTATGCCCTATTTTGTCGGTCTGTCACATAGCATCCCAATGAAATACCTGGAAGTTTTTTGCCTGTAATTAGACATAACATTAAAAAGTTCAGGGGATATAAATATGTTAAGAAGGCACTGTATGCCTCTCATATAAGTCCTCTATTCCCTGCTTGTGTTCTCAGATACGTCCCCTGGAACTTCCATGAAGCAGTGCAGGGAGTCCACAACTTCACAGGAGACAGAGATTTGGAGCATTTTCTAAACCTGGCCAACCAGACAGGCCTCCTGGTGATCCTGCGTCCAGGACCGTACATCTGTGCAGAATGGGAAATGGTGGGAAACGTACTTTTAGTCATGTCCTATATTTAATTTTTTACATCACAGGCTAAAGAAAAAAAAATCTTATTAGCACATCAAGGCCCTCATTATACTGACAATACAAAGTAACAAACATTTAAAGGGGCATTGTGAAAATGACACAGAGAAGCATGACAATCCTTATGTCACGTTATTGTTACAGCAATCAAATCATATCAAAACTGTAAATAATGTGTTCCACATCAAGAGCCTGTTTAAAAAGGAAACACAAAAGGTTGCTAAACTAACTTGCAAAGTGCTAAAAGTGGTGAAGTCACTCAGGTGTCTGGATAATAGAAGATATAATCAATGCTCAAATGTAAAAAAAAAGAAAAAAAAGTGGAGTATTTTAAATTTCATCATAGTAACATGGTGATCTTGATCTACTTATTTGCTTAGTAACTAAAACAATATTAAATTTGTGGCACTCTAAGCCGGTGTCTGCTGCTTGACAAGCTTCTTTGATATTTATTGTAGCAGCTTTTTTATAAACACTTGTATGCTGGTGCAGTCACTACCATGGAAGTTTCAGTGAACCATAATGTAATAAATATATTGTAAGATTATATAATTTTAAAAAAACATAGCAATCCTCAGAGAGATGCAGAAAGTTGATTAATTACTAAATGAAATTTAAGCTGTTGAAAGGCGTCTAATATAGCCTTCATTTAAGCTTTGCTTTCTGTTAAACAATCTTCCAATTTGTGAACCCAGTTCAATCTTAATTATAATGGATTACAGTCAGATTAATTTGATCATATAATTGTAATTTGTAAAATGTTTTTATTGTTTGTTTTTTATCCAAGGAAGCCTAGCAGATTGTATTGAGTTAATTTGAAACATCCTTCAGCTTGTATCATTCCATTATATGCAAAGAAAACTCATCAGACATCTAAAATGTATAATTAAAGTATGGGTGTAAACCTAATGCCACCATACCTTTAAAATACATTATAACTCTAGAGCCCTTCAAAATCATTGCCCTCACTGGTAAAGATGTGTAAAAAAAAATTTTTTTCACTACAGCGGTAAAGATCTCACACTTAGAAATTTTGACAAATCCAACCTATATTTTGAACTAATTCATCCAGTGACACAAAAACCCATTACAGTACTTAGAAGTTAGACTGAAAAAAAGATTCTGTTTAAAATGTGTTTGTTTCCAGATTTGTTCCAAACCTATTTTATTGTCATGCTTTAAAAGAGCATTGCGCAAGTTTAAAGTTTGCTGTTCGCACTGAAGAGCAGGGATTGGTTAGTTTTTACAGGCCAGAAGCTCTCAAAGAGATTGATTTTTTTTTTACCTCCCTTTTTTTTTTTCCCAGTGTCCTGTCTAGCAATGTGGCAATAGGAATTGATGTCTCAATGCCAGATAGAGCTCGACAGATTTTGCTTTTACAAGTGGAGCGAACAGCTTTCGCCATAGTGCTCCACTTGATTTATGCTTGTAAATAGCTTTATTGTGATTCCTGCAAGGAGAATTTCAAATTATATGGACATGACAATGGGAGAGTAAAGGAAGAACAAGAAGTGAAAGAGAAAGAAAAAAAAAAAAAAGAGTAGAGGTGAAAGAAAGAGGAGATAAAAGGGAGAGAATGATAAAACCTTCTCCGTCTGCTCCATCACCTGGAAAGAGAGATGCAAAAAGAACAGCACAACCAACAGACATAAAGCAACAAATACACTCGAATAACACCTAGATGCCATTGCTAAATCATATATATTATTATGTAAGCTGACATGTGTAATGTGATACTTGAAAAAAGAAAGTGAAAGAACATAAATAAATAAATAAATTATAAGATTACTGTATATAAGTGAACACTTAATACCTGGGACCCAGCACCTGTGGGAGTTTGTGAGAGTGCACTAGTTTAGGTGAAAATTTTCCAAAAGGAAATAGCTTGATAGTGGTTGTGGAGAACCAAAGGCCCGCCTTCCCCGAGCACAGAAGCAGGAGTCAGGGGACCCATAACCCCGGACTCCCAAAGGGGCCCCTAAAGCAGGTCGCCCAGGAGGGGCCGACACAGGATATCTGCAACACCCCCCCCCCCCCCCCAGGAAGGAGCAGAGACGACCCCGAGGAAATCCCCCAGCCACCGCAATGCCGACGCCCTCAAGAGCCGCGGGGACGAGCCCGTGGGCTCCGCCGGCAGCCAGCCCCGCTGGAGTGGTCCCGGCCATGGGCCCTGGGGGCCAGAGGCCCCAGGGGCGCCCCGCCCCCGCGACGGGGGCCCCGGCCGCCCCCCGGGGGGCCAGGCCCCGCGAAGAGACCTCCTTTTTCTGAATACATAATGTATTGATTACTTTCAGGATGGAAGGACAATTTTACCCAGTATAACAAAAAGTGTTTCTGAACAGGATTACCAACTGTAGCTTTAACTTTAACTTAAGAAAGTCACAGGGGGATCTTGATTCAAATGAGCTATAATTAAGATATTTACTGTAAAATCAACCTAAATCATTCTCATTTGTCACCTGGAATAGAAGTAGCATTCCCTGTAAATAATCGGTCCTCTCCATCAACAATGTCTTGGTCACGTTTTTCTCCTTTCAAACCTAGAGGTACGGTCCAGAACTGCTTCGGTTCAATGTGTAGCCCGTGTTTACTTCCTGGTTCCTGAGCCAATCTTATGAGATTTCCCAGAAATCCCAACACAGAGTGCAGCATTTGGTATTTTAACTTGGAAAAAGAGCTGCGGCCTGTTAACATGGAAGCCAGTAAGAGAAGCGGACCAGAAATAGAACAGAATACAACATCATAGACCTATCCCATTTAAAATTCACAACAGCAACACACCGTTTAAAAACGTCATATTAGATTGTTGTGATTGGCAAGCTGTTGTACCGATTTGAGCCACAAGGTGTCAGTATTACTTATAGTTCCATTAATTTCACATAGGTCATAAGCCAGGAAAATGGGAGAGTGGGTTTTGTTGATATGTAGAGCTAGATCTCATCAGTATATTGATGAAAATGTGTACCGTATTGCCTAATAATGTGACCAAGAGGGGTAGAAAATATAGAATAAAGATAAGGGCTGAGCTCTGAGGAACACCACTGACAACAGGTGAGGGTTGTGATCTGACATGTTACATACTGAGTACTAAACAAACCGGGTGTTTGACGAGCCAGTACCAATTGAGTCCCATCTCTTTTGGGGAATAGGATAAAAAAATGGTATCAAAGACAGAACTCGGATTAAGAAGGTGGGATATGGTTACCAGGCCAGAGTGAGCTGCCGTCAGATCAATTGTGATTCAGGAATCATTTGCAAACAAACAAATATCTTTGCTGAATTTATTTTCCAGGGTGGATTACCAGCTTGGCTTCTTCAAAAACCAAATATCATGCTCCGCTCAGCAGACACAGGTAATCATGCACCTATATACGCTGTTTTGTTCAAGAATGTATATTTATACGTAAAAAAAATTCTTTATTTTGCACCAGATTATTTAGAGGCAGTGAGCAGCTGGCTTGCTATCCTCCTCCCCAAAATTAAACCTTGGCTCTACATCAATGGTGGTAACATCATCACCGTCCAGGTAAAACGACAGAGTAAGTACCGTTCAGCACATGACAGCAGGCCCTAATGAATCAACTTTAATGGCAGGTTGAGAATGAATATGGAAGCTACTTTGCCTGTGACTACAACTACATGCGGCACCTTCGAACCCTGTTCCACTTCTTTCTGGGCGAGGAAGTCGTTCTCTTCACCACTGACGGAAACACAGACAAGGAGATGAAATGTGGCACATTGGATGGGTTGTACGCCACGGTGGACTTTGGCACAGGTTGGTGGTATGCGGCTATGTGTAAAGGAGATAGAACCAGTATATTTATCAGAGCTAAGCTGCACCATTTCTTGTTTACCCAATTTTCCTCAGACACCAACGTAACTGTTGCCTTCAACCGCCAGAGACGATTCGAGCCACAAGGACCCCTGGTTTGTTGCATACCAGTCCATCAATCATCATCATCATCATCATCATCATCTCGCCTGGTGATGCTAAGTGTATGTAACCTGTTTTTTGGTGTCTCGCAGGTGAACTCGGAGTTCTACACAGGCTGGTTGGACCACTGGGGAGACCAGCATGCCATGGTTGGTGCTCAGAAGGTCAGCAGGGTGCTTGGAGAAATGCTAACCATGGGGGCCAGCGTCAACATGTATGTCTCCCTCAACTTCCAGGCTTCCAGCTTTACTTCTCTCTGTACATATTTGGTTAGTCAGCAGACCAACGCATGGGAAAGAGATTATCTGTGCCCTCTAGGGGAAAGCTCAGGCCAGTTCTATACTTCTGGGTATTGCATTGACATACATTAGGGCGTACGTTTTTAGAATATAATGAAAAGAGCAAATTTTCACCTAAAGATAAATACCTAGATATAATTTGCCTTAATAAGCTCAATCAGTGCTTACTATGGTGAACAATGCAGGATTAGCTCTGGTATTTAAACAAGACTTGATTGGATAGTAGGTAAACTGCCTCATCTTCCACCAACAGTCAAGTGTGGTATGAAGATAGACAGTACCTCACAGCTTTTATTATTGGCGTCTTTCTCAGAAATAACGTTCTCTACCCCCTCTTTCCTCTCAGGTACATGTTTGAAGGAGGAACTAACTTTGGTTACTGGAACGGTAAATACCTTTATTTTCATTTTGATACCTCCGTTTTTTTTTAACATCGATGCAGCAACCTCCTGTATTGGTTCACTCCTCTCGACAAGGTGCTGATCATGACACCAGGTTCCGTTCTGTGGTAACAAGTTATGACTACGACGCCCCGCTGACTGAGGCTGGAGACCCCACAGAGAAGCTGTTCGCTATAAGAGACGTCATAAAACAGGTAAAACTGACGGAACAACCAGTCAGTCAAGTTGCAAGTAATTCTCCATAAATTATGGATTTGAGAAGTTCATTTATTTCATCTCAAAAGGGGCAAACTGGTTTATATATATTTTTGCACATGTATTTTTTTGCACACTGAGCAACATATTTCAGGTGTTTATTAGCTATGATTATTGCTTACAGTTAATAAAAACACACTCAGAAAATGTAAATGTTATACAATTATAAAAAGACATAATACTGCAGCTTTGACTTACTGAAAAGTATGTTTATGTACTGTAAAGTACATACCGGTATACTTGGTCATGACTCCTTTTGTATGAATTACTGGATCATTGTTGAGTGGGCTTTGCTTCACAATCCTGTCAAGGCTTTTTCTATGCTAGTTTTTTCTTCCACTCAATTTTTCCATTGTTATGCTCAGTTATGTTACGTTGTGAACAGGAAGTGTCTTTAGCAATAAGCTTTTGAGGCTTACCCTCTTTGTAGAGGGTGTCAATGGCTGCTGAAAAAATGTCAAGTCAGCTGTTTTCTCAAGATTGCATAGGAAATGCAGCATAGCATTTCTAAAATGAAAATCATTTATTGGTAAACTGTTCTAATATTTTTGAAAAACAGCATTTTTGTTTTCAATTCAGTAACTCATAATCATCCAAAGGATTAGAAATAAACACCTGAAGTACTGCATAGCACTCCCGAGGATCTTTTTTGAACCAAATAACTTAATTAAACCAACCTTTCAGTGATATTCTGATTTACTGAGATGTCCGGATGGATTTGGGGGTAACCTATAATATTTTCTCAATAGTTTAGAGAAGTCCCCTCCGGTCCAATGCCACCACCAACTCCTAAGTTTGCCTATGGCTTTGTCACGCTGGAAAAGGTAATATAATTTAACAAAGTTTTGTCCAAAATGCAATTTTTATTTTATTGTTTGCCTGTCTCATTACGAGCTATTTTTACAGGTTGGAAACCTTAGCAGTTTGCTTGGCACGATTTCTCCTCTTGGGCCAGTCCAATCCAAGTATCCTCTGACGTTCGAAGAGCTGAAACAGGTATGACGCTGGTTAGGGCAACAACAGAGAAAAGGCTAGCAGTGTAGAGACAGTTGACCACTTGAAACAGAGTAAACTTCTAGACTGTTGTGTCTGCAACCTGTCATGTCCATTGTGTCCAGTACTATGGGTACATGCTGTACCGGACCACGCTGCCCCGGGACCTCTCGGAGCCCACGCCACTTATATCTCCGCTGAATGGAGTTCATGACCGTGCATATGTGTCAGTCAATGGGGTAAGGGCTTTCTGTGAACTTTTGTTCCGTCTAGCCATCCAGGTCAGCGGGGAAAACACAGGTTAAAGATAAACTTTCCTATTAATGTTATAAATCCAAGCACGGTGTGTGTGGCACTTTTGGGAGCTAATGAGTGTAAATATGTGCAAACAGGTCTTCCAGGGGTTGTTGCAGAGAGATACCGTTCTAGTGATGAACTTAACGGGAAATCAGGGGGACACGCTGGATATTCTCGTTGAAAACATGGGCAGAGTTAACTTTGGCAGCAAGATCAATGACTATAAGGTAAGACAATATTAAATGCTTGACTAACTTGAGAAAAACTATACACATAAAAACTAAGGCTGCCTTTTTAACACTTATTTCTGTGTCTCAGGGCCTGGTGAACAATTTGATCTTGGGTAAAGACATCCTGACAGACTGGAAGGTCTACCCACTGGACATTGATGGAGCCATTTCTAGAGGCTGGCCTCATTCAAACAGTCGGAAGTCTGTCCCTTCCCCACAAAGAGGACCTTCAGTTGGACCGACCATCTACATGGGGACCTTAGAACCTAACGGGCTAGCATGGGACACTTTCCTCAGGCTCAATGAATGGACAAAGGTAATCCACCATGTTATTGCTGCATTACTCTACACCTTCCTATTGGCTCCTCTGGTAATGATGTGTGAAACACCTTAAAATACCCTGATTTAAGAAAAAAAACTATAAGTGAATTTTTATTTTACACCTTTCTTTTTCAGTTAAACAGTGTCAAAGAACTTTTACTTAGTAATCCATGATTTTCCTAGAATATAAGTATGACACGGGGCGATTAGTCACTCTTAAAAATGGGAAAAACGAGACTACATGATGTTCATGTAAGGCAGATGTGTGTTGATCTCAGTAAATCAGGTAATGGCTACAAGGGAAAAACACTGAGTGTTGATTTAAAATGTTAAAACAATTGAAACTACTGAGAAGAATGCTGGTCACAGACCAGCATTTATGTAGCCACCATGCACTGTGCAAAGGATGAGAGATACAGCGGTCACTTTATAGAGGCATTAACATCTAATCTAAATGTGCCAGAAAAGTGATTATTCTGTGCTCCCATCACAGATGTAATCATCACATCTCCCACATACCGCCACTCTGGGTCCCTGAGCAAGACCCTTAACCCCAGATTGCTCCCCGGGCGCTGCACAGTGGCAGCCCACTGCTCCCCAAGGGCATGGCTTAAAAGCAGAGAACAAATTTCATTGGAATGTATGTTGCAATAACAATAAAGACAATTATTATTATTATAATTATGTCCACCAAGCTCAGATCACAGGTTGAGCTTTTCAGCAACAAACACTCCAGGTGGATCTTGCTGGTGTTAAACAAACCATGAATGTAGAACATCTTCTCATCGCCACCATTAACCACGGTGTAGGACCTGTGATGCTGTGGGCCAGTTTCTGTTACAAAGGCAATGGGACACTTAGCATTATGAATTCTCATGAAAAAACATTTTAAATAAAGATCTGGCAGACTCTACCAGGTAACTGAAAATGGCTCATCATAGGGTCCTCTAACGGGATAATGATACGTTATTCATTTTGACAGACCCAGATACGAGGAGAACCGGCTTCCTGATACTGAAAATTCCCTCCTGAAGCTAGCTAGCCCGTTAAAGCACTGATACTGGTTATTAGTACAGGCTTTGGGCAGCTCTGGAAGTAAAATAAGGGATGAATATGTGGAAAAAGTGCCTCGTGTCCACTTAGTGCTGGGCTATATGGACCGATATATATTTGTCTCAATTTTGTTGTTTTTTCGTTAATTATATAAAAAGGCATCTTTGAATCAAAGCTGTATCCCAAATGTCTCACAAGCACATTTCTTAACAAACAACCGTAGATAAATAGGAAAAAACGGCAGAGAAATAACCAACTGGAATACATAAAAGTAAAATTCTAACGCAACATCATGAACTCTTTGAAATACCACGACATTTAAAATAAGTCTGGTGCACTCAGCTGGAAATCTTGCAAGAAAAAAAACTGCCAGATAATTCCACTGAATAAATGCACTCAGGTCATAGGGTGGATTTTCTCATTTTTTTAATGCTACTGCAATAAAAGCTACACTAGGGGTATATAGGTGTGGTGTGGATTAGATTTAAAAATTGTACTTAATGATATATTAACCTTTTTTGTTTCTAATCAGGGCCAGGTTTGGATTAATGGGGTGAATTTGGGACGATACTGGCCAGCATGGGGGCCCCAGCAGACCCTGTATGTCCCCGGACCCCTGCTCAGCACCAGCCTGCCCAACAACATCACAGTGCTGGAGCTGGAGGGAGCCCCAGCACACCGGCGAGTTGTCTTTATGGACCGGCCTCAGCTCAACAACACCCCTGGCAAATCCTGACTCTTTATATATATCTGTTAATCTATGGATCATCTGTATAAGAACACGTTAGGTTCATCTAATGGAAATAATGATTGCTTCAGTGTTGCCATTTTTTTATTAGCTCCATTGTCTTTTTTTTTTTTTTTTTTTTTTTTTACTTTGGACATATTAAGTTATCAGCTTTATTATCAGCTTTCCTGAACATTTCAGTTTTATAACATTCTTTGCAACTGCACATTCTGTAAATACACTGTATGATCATTTCATTAAATTTTTAAAAAGTGAGTTTAATCAATTATCTTAACTGATTTAAAAAAAAAAAATCAACATATAATTTTTTCCGCTTTACTGAAAACAAGACGGCGTGATGTGCTAGGACTTGCTGGGAGGAGCGTTTGCTTTGCGATGTGCTTGAACGCATCGTGGCGTGCAGAATGAATACTCCAGGTAGTTGAACGGGACCTTCCCCAGCAGGGTCTCTCCACACGACCAGCACCTCCTGTTGAAGGAGACGAACCCACAGCAAAACACAACGTCACCAAATGCCGAGGAGACACGTGGTAGTAGATCTTCAGCTTGGGGAACGTACCGGACGTTAGAGAGGTTGACTCCTGACGCGGCCGCCTGTTCTGCCAACCTTTTCTCCGCTGCCAGAGCTCTCTAGGATCAAAGGGCGACGAATTAACGCGTCCAAAGTGGTTTTACAATATTGCAGCTTTAAAGCACGTCTTCCTCACCTTTTCCCGGTCGGTCAGAGATGCGAACCTTTTCTTCTCCTCTGCCTCCAACTCCTGTTTCCTCTTTTCCTCCTTCTGCTCTTTCTCGCGCTGTTTTCGCTGAGCTCGTTGGGCCTTTTTCTTCTCCACCTTTTTGGACTCAGTCTCTGCTGTTAGTGGCCCGGGCACCTGGAGTTTCACAGCGGGGAAACCGTGAGCTTTCCCTCCTTCCGTTTCGTTTAAATCCACAGACAAATCCAGGTCGGTTTATTCTCACCTGTGCCTTGCTGTAGTCATACTTATCAGGGTTCTCACCCATGAATTTACGAAAGACGTTCCTTGTGTCTTTGTCGGGAGCGACGATATACGGCGTCTGGGATTTGTTATCCCTGTAAAGACATATTGCTAAATCAGCGAACAGATTACAACCACAGACTTCTATATATTTCATCAGGTTTTCCATGCAGGCCTGAAATGTCTGCCATTTCACTTCAGATCTGAAGTAGTACGGAGAATGTGTGGAAAAGTCACCAGGGGGAAGAGTTTTGCCTTTTCGGACCTTAAATTTTTAGACTTTCTAGGAAGATAAAAAAAATGTTTGCACTGATTTTTATTTAAAAAGATGACGTTTACTTTTGGCTTGCCTGAGCCATTGATGATTTTAGTTTTTCTCGATCTAGAAAACAAAAAGGGGAGAAATATCTTCTTATTTTGGCTTCTTCTAAATCCATTAAGTTGAGGGTTTAAAACTGCATTTGGGTAGATTTGGGTTCGGTTTAGATGCCAAACTAAGCAATCAAAAGTATTTTTGAAAATTTGGGAAATAAGAAAGTATTACTGATTATGAAATGTGAGTTAGAGGCTCTGTATTTAATCCAGGTTATATATATATTGTAGATTTTAACTGATCCAAATTGGTCCAGATGCTAAAAACATTTGTCAAACAGCGCTCGACCTCACTGCTGAAGTGACATCTTTAGGATGCTGTTTTATTATCTGTGAGGAGAGAAAAACTATTAGATTAGAAAAAAAACTTTTTATCCATTGTCCATACCCACTTATGCTTTCAGGTGGCTAAATGCAAAATGGGGCTGGTGCCAATCACCTGGGGGCATTGGGCACAGGTAATTGGCAGTCCATAACAGAGCAACACAGAGAGACACTCATACCTGAGGGGTAATTTAAAGAGATGGGGAGGTAGATGGTAGGGCGGTGTGATTTTGCCAAAACTGAGATTTATTTCAACCATAATACCAATTTAAAATTCGGACTTTTCTCTGCATTAACCACAAGCAACAAAAATGGCCTGTAGATAAAGATGTTTGTGAACAAGGACTGTTTAAAACGAGAAACTGAAATGCAATCAGAACATTTCAAGAGAACAGCTTGTTGAGTTGGACATCAATCCTTGTTGAACATAAAGTCCAAAGTGAAACCTACAAAGAAGTCTATGCATTAAACAGTTGGATCAGCACTTAATGCTATGGTAAGATTCCTGAAAGTTTCTGGTAAAAAAAAAAAAGATTATATAAACTCTAAAAGAAGTAATAAAATTAGATTATCTCACTGCTGCAACTCTCTTCCCTTCCATGTGGAGGCAAACCCACTTTAAATGTTACCGACACCTGAAGGACGCATTTCATCATTGTTACATAGCCAAAAATTGATTTGGAAAATTTAAAGTTTAAAGTTGTACTTATTGCAAATGCAATTAATTGTCCAGCCCTAGTAGACGGAGTATCTGGAGAGATCCATGAAACTCCATGTTTCACTGTGCAGCCCATAAGAAATGGGCGTTGTACTCATATGCACATAATTTCATCCAGAAAACAGAGTCTGGAAAAGTAGGTAATTTTGAAATGATGGATTTCTAAAGCCTTTCTTTTGGTATTTAAAGTGAAAGGAAAAGGATACATGGTTTCCTACGCGTTATACAAATTATGTGCATTCAGCCCCCACATATAATTTTTATCTCAAGCAAAAAAAACTGTAGAAATAAAGCTGGGAAGGCTTGTTAGACAACAATGAAGAACAAACGGCGTCGTGATGACCAAGAAACGCAGCGGAGAAGTCTGGGATCGAGCTGTGGAGAAGGTTAAAGCAGGGTGAGGTTATAAAACAATATCCTGGGCTTCAAACATCTCAGACAGCGTAGTTCAATCATCCACTGAGGACAAAAAGAGTACAGCACATCTCTTGGTATGTTGGCAGACGTCCAGACTGAAATCAATAATCCTGGCTATTCATAGATGTGCACCATCTAATCTGATTACACATGAGCTGTTTTGCCAGAAAAAACAAAAACAAATCAGTGTCTAGAGGTACAAAAAAAAAAAAAGAAGAAAAAAAAAAGATACTCCACACTAATTGCAGAAAACCTTGCTTCCATAAAGAACTGACTCATGCCTTCTAGCCTGTTCTTTCCACTTTACAATGATGCGCTTCTTTGTGTGGGTCGGTCACATAAAATCCCAACACCATAAATTGAAGTTTGTGGTTTTTACCATGACAAAATGTAAAAAAAAAAAAAAGCAGCTATGAACACATTTGCAAAGCATTGCATGCGACCACAGGGCTCCGGCTACCTGCAGGCAGGGTCTGCGCCTGCGTCCAGGAGCAGCCTGACGACCGCCTTCTGAGCGGCTGCTGCAGCGACGTGCAGCAGAGTGAACCCTGACGGGTCGACGGGTTTGTTCAGGAGGCTTAAAGGGGCCGAAGAAGTATCTTCCGCCGTCGTTTCGGGGCGCTGTAGCGTTTCCTGAGGCAGCTGGAGGAGGCTGCAGAGAGCACCCACGTCTCCAATTTTGCAAGCGGTAAACAGAGCATCCCTGAGGGCATAATCAACAGACTCATCAGCAGCTTCTAGAGAGAGACACAAAATAAAACCGATTTAATGAATTTATCGTAGCGCCTCGCAGTGCTCAAGACATAACGCCGTAAAAGGGAATGGACTTACCTTCTAGTTGTTTTTTACTCTGTGGTTTCTTCTTACTTGCGTTTATAGAATCTTCCTGTTGAGGCACCTCCTCCTCTTCTTCTGCTCGTGTCGCCTCAGGCAGCCCCTCTTCTTGTTCACCTGCTCCTGTATTCATCCTTCCCGTTTCTGCTGGATATGGGATTTAAACCCCCACCCATGTTATGAATATTTCTCTGGGATCAAAAGTCATCTAGAGTGTGTGACGCTGAACTGGACCTTGGTTATGCGGTTCGGCTTGCTCCTTCTTTTTCCTCCTCCTCTTCCTGCGCCTGCAGGGATAGATTTCAGACTCTCTCAGGTCCAGGGTTCCTATCGTCAGCTCCACCATCTCCAGCTGCATCTCCTCTCCCTCTCCATCTGAGCTCTCGTCATTTTCCTCCGCTGGTGCCAGCAGTATTTCTGCGTTTGTGTTTAACAAACTAAATCTTATTACTCGATACACCGCCACAGTTTCCTCAGAGGCGTTCGTGGCCTAAAACCTGCCTTTCTCGTCGTCGGCCGCCTCCTGTGCTGCGGCCTTGCTCGTGTTTTTCCAGGCCTTCTTGGACGGGCTGAAAACAGCAGACATGTCCACGTCTTTCCCTGCGCAGTCCCAGTTGGGGTCATTAATAATTAGAGCCTGGCTTTACAGGAAGGGCCAGACAACGTGCTGCTGCTCTAAACACGTCATTAAACATACCATACACCTGGACGGTAGAGAGGACCCCGTGCACCCTCTGCACTTCCCCAAACGTCGCCCTGCGAGTGGCGAAGGGCAGCAAGCGGATCCGGGGGTCTTTTTTCTGCAGGGGACCCCCGCGGCCTCCGAAGAAGATGGTCTTGTTGTAGCTAGGCGCTCGGACAAACACAGCAGAGGCCCTGTTCAAGTGTTCAGCCCAGGTCAGCAGCAGGTCCTGAATCTCCTGCGGGGAGTTAGGGAAACAACCTCTTTAGTAAACCCAATCTGAGGCGCGTCTCCATATATTAGAATCTCATGAAGACGTTACTTTATTTCAGCGACACAATTCAAAACTTGATTAGATTCATTACATACAGAGTGACACATTTAAAGTGTTTGATGATTCTGAATTACAACTTCATTAATTTCCTCAATTTTGTTTCCAAAAATTTAAAATATTGCGCATATTATATATATATATATATATATATATAACAAAAATAAAAGACTGCTGAATCAACAGTGGCAAGCAGACGGTCGTATCCATTTTCCTGTTTTATTTTGTTTCAATTTTTCTACATTTTATTCCAACTTCCTTTTATTCTGTTTTTATTTTCCTATGTTTAAATCATGTAAAGCACTTTGCGTCGTCTTCGTACTGAAATGTGCTATACCAATAAATATGCCTTGCCTTGACAGTTTCCATAACAAAAGTAAGCCAAAAGAAATGTCATTGTTAAAGTAGCCAGCTGTTTCCCGAGCGCTGTATCCAAGCGATTTGATGCAAAGTTAAGTGTAAGGAAAAGGTGAGATAGAAAAAGATGCACAAGCGACGGGGATAAGTGCTGCTTCTAAAGCTACCACAGACAGACGTGACCAGGACAAGACGCTACGACTGTCCTGGTCCTGACGCAACATCATACGACTCGTAAGGAGACAAAGACCTGGGGTCTCATTTGTGAAACATTGCGTAGAATCCCTACTGAAAGTATACATACACAAAAAAATAATTATTCAGATTTATAAAACCACACAAAATGGCAAAACAGAAACGTAAAATATCTAAAAAGATTAAAAATATCTTTTATTGGTGCTAGAATAATTTCACTTCTATGTTTTAATATATTTTTGTAGATAAATACTCGTGCTGCATTTATTTAGTTGTTTAGCTGTCCTTGAAACTCTTGTTTTTCATTTAGCCATTGTAGATGCTACCAACATTTTATTCTACCCAATAATAAAATGGACCTGATCAATTTGGACAAGAAAGACTTTGACACAAACGCAATGATAGCGACATACCTGAAGGTAAGAGAAAAGGTTCAATAAAACTACTACTTGGATTCATATAATGCAGGTTTAACAACATTAGGTAAAGGCAAAACAAAGGAGCAGATGAATTCACTGTAAACCTGCCTTAACGAGCGCCGCCTCGTTGTATCTCCTCAGAGACGCTCCGGCAGATTTGGCCATGTGGCCGCGGTTCTGGGAATCTCGCAGTCCTTGGCTACTGCCTCTCTTTGCTCGCACCGTGTATCGATGGAAGGTCTTGTGGTGGCGAACCTGTTTTCTAAAACCCGAATACGTCGTGACCATTCGATGACGATGCACTGGTCAGCCCATACTATGCTCGCAATTGCAGCGGCCTGAAAGTAGAATAAGCGTCAGATTTACCCTTCGAAGACGGCTCCGGCAAAGTGTCCTCCGCCCGTCATGAGGACGACCCAGACGGTTTTCTCATTTATAGCTTTCAGGGAGGAAACCGCGTCGTGCTCGTCGGAATCTGACTGAAACGTGAGCGCAGAAACAACCCGCACACGATGAGTAGCAGTACGACGGGTAATTACGACATGAGGCGTACCTGCTGAGCCTCACCTTTCCCATGAGCACACAGCGATAGACCGACAGATGTTCTCCTGCGGGGTTCTGAAACAGCACCTTACCGGAGAGACGAGCAGCTGTTGAATTAGGCTCAACTGAACGTTCGTCGTTTGTTTCAGCGATGCTACTCCCTGCTCCTCTGCTGTCACCCTCCACGTCCTCCTCGTCCGAGTCGGACTCAGAGCCCGAGATACTCGACAGGTCTCCTGTGAAGTAAAGCAGTCAGTAACATTTGCTTTTCCCTTCTGATAACCTCCATTACGGCAAGCCCACTGTGTAAATATTAGACTTCCTTGATATCAGACATCGTTTTGGGGCCAACGCTGCACTGGCTAGACCAGGGGTCTCCAACCAGCAGCTCCGGAGCTCTAAATGGCTTTTAGGACCTTCCACAATGGCTTTTAATAACTTGGACTAAAAATTATTAAGAGCCGAGTTATCTTTTTAAAATCGATGTAACAATACATGCATGTTTCAGCAGTTTTTACATGGAATATATTCATTGAATTTCCACAAGAGAATTGAAACTAAAAGCACTCGCAAAATTCTTTAGATCTAGTTTTCTTGTCATTAGGTTGCAAACTAGTAAATTTGCTTTAAAAAATAATTATTTTGCAAAAATATCCTCATCCCATGGGAGAATGCATCTATTGTCTTTTTGCAGAGGTTTTATGCTTCTCTTAATCTTAAAACTTAAAAATAGAAATAAAATGGTGGCAAATTTCCGATACTAGAGATTTATCGACTGTAAGAAGTTGTCTCTTTCCAAAAGGTTATGGAAATTCTGAGCCCTAGACGACTATATTTAGCTGAACTGAGGGTATAAATAAATGGTTCTTTGGGTCGTAACGGTAGCAGACCCCTGAGCTGGACAGTCGCTTAAGAAGTAGCTCAATGTTTTGCTGGACTATTACGAAAAAGACTCTTAGTGTCACGTTTTTAAAGATTCTCCGTGGCGGCTTAGCACACTGACAACCGCATGTTCTTTTGGCCTTTGGCACGTGGCATTTACTTGACTCCAGGTGCAAAGTCCAGTTGGATGGAGATGATCTGTCCATCCTAAGTCCGAGGACTCGTGTCTTTGGCTGCAGAGAGGATCCACATCTTGTCCACCGAGCTGCTCAGCTTAATAATCACTGCGCAGGGCTGACCGGGTCTCGGTGAGCCGAGGGTCCGACGGGCTCAGTTCATTCTTATTCTACCCTGCGTAGTTTGTAAATTCAACAGAACTGGTAGCCAGCTCTTTAAGAAGAAAGTATCTTCTTTTAAATTTAGGATTACAATGCTGTCTCTCTGGGTCCCGAGCCTCCAAATCCAAACCTTCTCCGTAAGCGCTCGTATTTACCAAACCTGCCGTGGAGGCTTGTGCAGCTCACAGACGGCTTTCAGTCTCTGACATCTGTGCTGAGGTTGATTCCAGCTGTGCTGATCTGTCCTTCGGTGATATTAAGTAACCATCAAATTTATTGTCCATCGTAGCAGATATTTTGTCTACAACGTTCTTTGACGTGCTTAAATACTCATTTTGAAGATTTACTCGTAGACTGGTTATATTTTCAGGTCAAACCACTGGTGCGCGCACAAGGTGACCAATAATCTGGCCGGCAGAATACGTATGGACCGGTAAAGACGTTGAGGGTTTTTAATGCCAACTAGTTAACTAGCATGACGCAGTCATCGAATTCTTCAGTTTAGTTGCCAACTTGTGTCTCATAAACCCTTTTTAGCTGAGACCTCTGAGATCCTACAACCAAGACCACGGCTCCTAACAGCTGGAAAACATGTTGCCAGTAATAAGAGTTTTAGAGTTAGAGGAGCATATATATATTACTAGCTGAGTGTTGTCAAGAACAAGCGGGAGACGATGCCACTCGACATCCTGGACATGTAACATTTACGCAGCTTGTCAACAGAGCTTCGTTGTTTCCCCACCGGCTCTGGTCTTCCTCTCAAACTCCTCCGCTGTGACGGGAGGCGATCCTGCTATCTTCAGCCTCAAATTGAACCGATGCCAGTCTAGCTTGTAGTGCTCCCTCTGTGAAGCAAACACAAGCCACTGAGAACGGGTGCTCCGCAGCTGCCGACACGTCTGTCCCAGGCCGAGCGTTTGATCACCTGTTCCTCTCTGCTAACGAAGGAGCATTTGCAGGCCGAGCAGACCATTTTGTCCGACACCTCCCGCCTCCCGTCATCCTCCGGACCCCCAGTTTTCACAGCTGCAAAGGCGACATCAACCACAGCTCAAATGATCGGTCACGATAAATAGAGTATGCACGCAAATTTGATTCATTTCACTTCAGTAATTCAACTCATAAACCGAAACTCTTAGATAAATTAATTACATACAGAGTGATATGTTTCAAGAGTTGATTTCTGTTCATGATGATGATTAAAGCTTCCAGCTATTAAAACCATAACTAAGTTTCACAGATAGTTATAATGTCACATAAAACCGGGAAAAAAATTATTTATAATACGGAAATGTGGGCCTGCTGAGATGCATGTCCACCTGCTGTACAGTACAGGCGCTCAAAACCAGATCTGGGCTACTTCTGTATGAATTATTGCATTAATGTGGTGATCAACCTGTGGCTCTGCTGAAGTGTTCAGGAAGTCCAGGCTGCTTTAACAGTGCTTAGCTCTATTCTTTAGCTCATCAGCATCGTTGCTTCTGGCCTCTCGTGTTCCTCTTGACATGACGGCATACATTCTCTCTGGGGTTTAGGTTAAGTGAGAGTGTTGGTCAGTCAAGCACAGTAACATCACGGTCTTTAAATCAGGTATTGGTACCTTTGGCAGTGTGATCAAGTTCTGCTTGAAATTGAAATGAGCATCTCCATAAAGCTTTTTAAAAGAAGGAAGCGTACAGTGCTGTAAAACTTCCTGGTAGACGCTGCACTTGATAAAACCCAGTGGCTCAACACCATGGCTTCCCACATTATCAACGACTGTGGAAACTTCACACGGGACCCCAAGAAACTTGGATTATGTGCCTCTCCGTATGATACATGCCAATTTTATTTATAAAGCACTTTAAACACCCGCAGGACCAAAGTGCTATACACAATCATAAGATATAAGATCCACTCTTCCTCTAGACTCTGGGACCTTTGACTTCCAAATGAAATGCAAAACTTTATCTTAAAAGAGGACTTTGGACAACTGAGCAACAGCCGACTCATTGTCCTCCTTTGCCAAGGTTAAGACGCTTTTGACAAACTGCAGTCCAGGCCTTGTGAATCTCCTGCAAAACTCTTGAATGGGATTTCTTTCACAGTTCTCTTGGGGGAAAAAAAAAAAAAAGTTTTCCTTCCACTCAACTTCCCGTTAACAAGGCTGCAACAACCAGCTTCTTTGGCAATGACCCTCTGCTGCTTCCCCTCCTGTCTGCTGGACAGCTGTCAAATCAGCAGCTTTTTTCCACGCTTGTGATGGTAGGACCATAGCAGATCTGTTTTTTTTAAAAATTGAATTCTATGTAATATTCCAGTTTTCCAGGAAACCAATTGTTGTGCTGTTCATTAACTGGAAGCTATGATCATCAAAATTAACTGGAATACACTTGAAATATTTCACTCTGCGTATAAGGCATCAATGTTTGATAAATCAGACCGTTTACTACTAAAACTACTAAAGTAAATTGTGGCATTCTTAAAAGCCAGACCTGTACACCTCATACTTACGGTCTGCGGGTGCTTCGGTCTCCCTCAGGACAGGGTTTACCTCCCTCAGCTGCAGGTCTTCTTCATTTGACCACAAATCAAAGATGGATCGCAGGTCGGAACAAGCTGTCATTGTTTCATTTATGCTATTCCTTGTTCAGAAACAGACACAAATATCATGAACCAGGGTAGAGGTATATAAAAAATACAGTACACAGATAGAGAAGTGGCTACGTTAGCTAACAACGATGAAAACGTACTCTCTACGACCCGCAAACGAAGTGGAAGCCGACCTGATCCATGCGTCCCGCTAGCGCGTGTAGAAATGACGGATGGCGCTTATTCTCTACCAAACAAACGCGACTCTTCTTCTTTATCAACATAGCACTAGAGCTAAAGGACGCCTTTAATAAATGGCCTAAAAATAAGCAACAACTCACCATAAAAGGAAGGCTGGATAAGGTGACCGGGGAAAATGTGCAGTCTTCCTCCAACCTACTACGGAAGCCCACGAGTAACATTTGCTGCTAGTCTCAGCAGAGCTGAAGTCGCTAACTACAAGCTGAAGGGAGAGACACACACCTGGATAATGTCTTCCCTAGCAAAAATTAGTAAACTTGAAGTATTAGTATAAGTTTAGAAAGTATACTTCGAACCATGTACTTTTAGTGCACTTAAAGTATTACAATTGTAATACTTCTTCGAACTAAATCGGGGCATTTTTTTAGATACAAAGGTATACTTAAAGTATACTGTTCCAAGATCATTTTAAGTTTACTAAATTATACATTAAAGTATTCAGCAAGTACACTAATCTATATACTACAGGTTTACAAGGTTGCTTGTGGTTCACATTTTAGTTTATTGAAGTATACTACCAGTATACTCTTAAATATCATGCCAATGTACTAGTTATATACTGCTTGTCCATATTTTAGTTTAATTAAGTACACATTCAAGAATTACTAAAACTACAATACTGTTTTTGCTATTTTAATTTCTATATTATAAGTATACTTATAAGTTCACTCACCATATTGTAGCACATCATATTCAATTCATTATATCATCAACAATACTATTGTTAAGTATATGAAATATAGTTTAGAATAAGTAAAATATAGTTTAGAATAAGTAAACTTTAAGTGCACTGCCTCATTTTAAGTATGGAATTAGTGCACTTTTAGTACACTTGAATAAGCTACTTTTTGCTAAGGGTTATATTCCACAACTCCGTTTAGAAATTCCTCATATTGCCGTATTTTATAGGGATTAATTGCAAATATTTACAGGTAAACTTCAATGTTTCCTTAATTCGAAAATCCCCGATTAAAACCACAGTTTTATGAATTTGCCACCAACAATATGACGGACAAACTGACGTATTCCTTATGGACCAATCGCGTGCAGTATTTCACGCATGCGGACTGACGTCGAGATGATGGCGTGAATAGTTTTGTCTGAATGTTTTACAAGCGGAAATATAACATGAAAAATGGTGCGGAGCAAAATCGGTAGCAGCAAGTCGTCTCCTCCTCGACAATCAGCCTCTCCTGCTGCACCTTCTCCAGTTTCTGAGTAGCTTCTTCGATAGCACGCTGCAGCTCTGTAATCTGTTTGTAGAAGAGAAAATCCCTACGAGTTTCCTAACATTAATTTCCAATCTAAAGCGGTCAATGTACAGGTGTGTCTTCCTCGTCGAAAAGTGGAAAGCCAGACGCAGGTCATTGTTGTCGGCGTGTGCAGTTTCCACATTATAAAGGTTACTTCCGGGAAAATTTGCAGAGCCCGGATAGCTCAGTCGGTAGAGCATCAGACTTTTAATCTGAGGGTCCAGGGTTCAAGTCCCTGTTCGGGCGGTAATCTTTTGGATTTTTTTTCTTTTTGATGTGGCTGGGTGTCAAATGATGCCTGGGAACAACGTGAAACCTGTTTCATTTATTTTTTTTAGTTTTGTTATTAAGCTTTAAATAGCTGCGGAAAATTCCGTCTCTCCTCCCTTTTCCGTCACATTTGGAGGCGTTACCTTAGATTTTAAATACACCATAGCTCAAATTTGCAAGTGCCCTGTCATCCTTGAAATTTACAAATAGATTATTTTTAAATGATTAAACTTGATAATTTGAACCACTTTTATTTAAAAAAATGTTCATGTGCTTTACTAATTTCTAAAAATGACATTGCTTTTTCAAGCGGTTAGTGTAAAGCTTAGAGTTCACTGAAAAGCTCTTAAGACAATTAATACCCTTGAAACAAATGTTAATAAAATAGCTTTTGAGGCATTTTACTGATTATATTTAATTACAAAAAATGGAAGATTCTACAACCACTAACTTCAGAATATTTTATTGGAATTTTATGCGATAATTCTGCTCAAAGTTGTGGAATGGGAATGACAGGTTAAATTTTATTTATATATATATATATATATATATATATATATATATATATATATATATATATATATATATATATATATATTTAAACATACAGCTCAAAAAAATAAAGGGACCCCCGCCCCCCTCTCTCAGTTCCTCTGCTTTCTGGCTGATGTTTTGGTCACTTTTGAACGCTGGCAATGCTTTCACTCTAGTGGTAGCATGAGACGGAGTCCACAAACCACACAAGTGGCTCAGGTGATGCAGATCATCCAGGATGGCACATCAATCACGAAGGTTTGCTCTGTCAGCGTAGTGTCCAGAGCATGGAGGCGCTACCAGAAGACAGGCCAGTACATCAGAAGACATGGAGGAGGCCGTAGGAGGGCAACAACCTTGCAGCAGGACCGCTACTTCCGCTTTTGTGCAAAGAGCAAAAGGAGGAGCACTGCCAGAGCCCTGCAGAACGACCTCCAGCAGGCCACAAATGTGCATGTATCTGCTCAAACGATCAGAAACAGCCTCCATGAGGGTGGTATGAGGGCCCGATGTCCACATTTGGGGGTTATGTTCACAGCCCAACACCGAGAAGGACGTTTGGCATTTGCCAGAGAACATCAAGATTGGCCTTGATTGGCCTCTGGCTCCCTGTGCTCTTCACAGATGAAAGCAGTAATAGTGTGGGGTGGCATTTCTTTGGGGGGCTGCAGGGCCCTCCATGAGCTCACCAGAGGTCTGACTGCCACTAGGTACATAGATGAGATCCTCAGACCCACTGTGAGACCATATGCTGGTGCGGTTGGCCCTGGGTTCCTCCTAATGTAAGACGATGCTAGACCTCATGTGGCTGGAGTGTGTCAGCAGTTCCTGCAAGACGACGGCATCGATGCTATGGACCGGCCCGCCCGTTCCCCAGACCTGAATCCCATTGAGCACATCTGGGACATCATGTCGCGCTCCATCCACCAACGCCACGTTGCACCACAGACTGTCCAGGAGTTGACTGATGCGTTAGTCCAGGTCTGGAAGGAGATCCCTCAGGAGACCATCCACCACCTCATCAGGAGCATGCCCAGGCATTGTAGGAAGGTCATACAGGCACGTGGACATTACATCAAAGTTGGATCCACCTGTAGTGTGTTTTTCCACTTTAATTTTGGAGTGTGGCTCCAATTCCAGACCTCCATGGGTTAATAAATTTGATTGCCATTGATATTTTTTGTGTGATTTTTTTTTTTTTTTGGCAGCTGAAAGCCAGTGTTTTAAGAAAGACAATCGAACTCATGCTACTGGTCTTCCACTAGCCGTGGAGGGGATGCAGTAAATATTTGGATGGAGGTGCTCTGGTGGGATGAGATATAAAACACTGTGTGGTGGAAAAACTAACAACCTGAACTCACCACCCACCACCAAACACGGTGGTCGCAGCATTATGCTGTGGGATGCTGTTATTCTGATAAAAGAGAAATTGTTCTGAGTTATTGGCTAGATGGATGGAGTTAAATATAATACAGATCATGGACAACAATTGGTGGCTTTGGAAGGCTTGAGACGGGGACAGAGGTTCACCTTCCAGCAGGGCACACCTAAAGTAACACTCAGACCTCAATTGAACCGGTTTCAATCAAAGCTTGTCATTGTTTTAAAATGGCCCAGTCAAAGTCCATACCTACATTCAACTGAGAATCTGTGGCAAGGCTTGAAAGTTGCTGTTTGGAGAAGCTTACCATGGAAAAAAGCTTGAGCTATTTTGCAAAGAATAAACTAAACTTAAGCCTCTATAAATGTGCAAAGCTGGTAAAGACAGAATCTAAATGGTTTACAGTTGTAATTGAGGTAAAATGTGATTCTACAAAGTGTTTTTTGCCAAAAAAAAAATTAAAATCCATGCATTGATTGCTTCTTATCTCACAATTATGTTCCACCGGTGACGAGCTGTTGTATACAGTCCCGATGAAATGTACTGAAGTTTGTTGTAATGTGGAAAAAAATGTGAAAACGTTCACGGGCCTTCAATGCTTCTACAAGGCACCCAATTAAAGAGCAGCAGCTTATTATACCTGAAAAGAAAATACAGCAAATTCAATGAGTTTGTGAAAGTAGGAAAAATACAACATTGTCCTATTGTTCTCCTATACATATGAACCCAGATTCTAATCAAGGATTGTATTACGCATGCACAGGAGTCTGAATATCCTGTAATCCTGTCTGTATGGAGGCACACGTATTACTGCTGATAGACAAGGTTTCAGAGGCATTAGGGAGTCTGGATAAGAATACGTTATGATGTGAAATCAGCAGCACAACACAGCATGAGAACCATGAGTAAGCTTAGTTGCAGTAAAAAGGAAAACAGTACTCCCGGTGAACATACACACCATTTAAATCCTAAAATTGCACCGATCCAGTGCCAAACATTAGACCGTTTAATTTAAATTGTAGTCGAGCTGTTATTAAACCATGTAGGACCTCACATTATGCTCTCCATCAAGGTGTTGTTTTTTTGGGGGGAAAGCCAAACTAATTAGGGGATTAAACTCCCTGACAAACAAACAACAGCAGCCCGGTAATTTACCTGGGATAATCACAGGTATTATCCTCGGACAGCGACCTATAAAACTGGCCGTTAGCGGGGGTCAAATGGCAACACTGAAGACGGATCTGCAAGGAAAAGATGGAGCAGATTATCCTGCTGTGTGCGCTCTCTGCGTGTCTCTCAGCTGTGAATGCTCAGGTAAACACGCCGACGACTGTGGAGGGAGAGTGGGATTTTTGCACGTTGAAATGTGCTTACAGCTGCTTGGTTTGTTTTCTTCTTGCAGAAATTTTTACTCAGTCCCAAATGGGTTCCTGTTGGTATCAGAGGTAACTGTTTTTTAATTAAAAGAAAAGAGTACATTTGTGTGTATTTCGCTGGAATAACAGCACGCCTGATAAACAAACTCCTTTTTTCAAGAGCCGGAAGGGAAGAAAGAGGAAACTGCGATGGATAAAATAATTAAAGCGAACGAGATTTATGGTAAGTTGTTTATGATCATCCAGAGTTTTTTGCAGAGGCCAATTCCTTTCGAAATTTTGACTTGTGCCGTACTGCCTTTGAATGATTTCTGCATAAGCTTCCCGCATCATAGACGGCTCCAGCACCCTCAGGGAGGGAGACATCGCTGTGTCCACTGGAAGGCGCTCCAAGATCTGCTTCGCCCGGACCTGCCTCTGGTCCAAGTCTGTGGACGGACACGTCTATGTTCCCTACATGCTCTCACCTGAATACTGTAGGTTAAGGGTTTGGCAAACCTATTAATATTGCAAAATGCTTAGAGATTCCCCTTCTAGAAATGTTCTGTCCTTTGTGTATATTCTCTGAATAAACAAAAAGCTGTCGTTGAGACGAAGCTGATAAAGGAGGGAATGGACAACATAGAGGACAGCACCTGCATCCGCTTTGTTCCTCGTACTCACCAGAGAGACTACATCGACATCCAGCCAAAGTCAGGGTGAGTTATGACAGGAACCTTTCATTCCAATATCCCATGGCTGTGATAAATTATGCCTTTTTTGTGTAAAATATATACACCAAAGAGCGTTGCTCTTCTGCGTTTTCTTCTTTTAAATGAAGGTGTTGGTCCTACCTTGGCTCTCGTGGTGGCAGACAGACCCTGTCTCTCCAGAATCCAGATTGTATGCAGATCGGAGTGATTTCCCATGAATTTATGCATGCCCTAGGCTTTGTGCATGAGCAGTCCCGCTTTGATCGGGACAACTATGTCACCATTATGTGGCCAAACATTTGGAGAGGTGATTTCAAAGCATTCCCCCGACCTTAAACACACACATCTACAAATGCTTTGCACTATGTGACAATTACAATAAATAAATAAATAAAATCTAAATACTTTTCCCTCCAACAGATCGACTGAGAAACTTTGAGAAGTTTAAGACTGACAGTCTGGACCTGCCATATGACTTCAGCTCAATAATGCACTTTGGGATGTAAGTAATACTTTATACGGGTGAACCTGCATTCAATTTTAATGAGGTGCATCTCAATAAATTTGACCATTTTGAACATTATTTTATTTAAGTAACTTAGCAGCTTTAGCAAATTCAAAAGGTGAAAATAATACATAGATTTATTAAATCCAGGGGGACACATTTCAAGCTTTTATTTCTCATAATTTAAGTTATTGTGGCTCCCAGCCAATGAAAACACAGCGTTCGGTTTCTGAGAAATAAAAAAGGATTTTTAACATTGAAATGTTTGGTTTTGGCCGTGTTATGGTCTACAAAATCATATTGATAACACATTCAGCATAATAATGGAAAGTTTAATGGAAGGAAGAAGTGTGCTGCAAAAGCAAAGCACGATCAAGGGTTTGGGTGGAGATGGACAAACTGCGGTCTGCATCTGGAGTCGGTGCTTTCAGAGCCGCCACACACAAAATATTCACATGTACCTCAACGGTCACTTTCCTAGTGCTATTTATGTGGGGAACCATGTAATCTGCGGGTGTGGGTGTTGACCAACACCCGCAGATTACTCCAAAGTCAGTGCAGCCGTGTATCAGAAAATTTAGAGCACTTCTGATTTAATTCTCTGGCAGGACATGGCACCTGCCCACACTGCCAAAAGTACCAACACTTTAATGACAGCGGTGTCACTGTGCTTGTAAAGTGGCTTGAGGTGAACCCCACAGAGAATGTATGAGACACCAGACCCAACAATGGAGAAGAGCTAAAAGCAGCTATTAAAGCAACCTTGGCTCCCTTAACCTCTGAGCAGTGCAATAGGCTGATCACCTCCGTGATAACCAGGCACTATTAATTGCATATAATGTACAGAACTTGAACATACTTTTTATATAAATACTTTTTTACGTCATATATTACAAATGAGAAGCTGCAATTTTGGGGTTTTCATTGGCTCAAGCCTTAATCATCTAAATAAACTGAAATCAAAGCTTGAAATATATCCCTCCGTCTTTAATGTACAATGCAACTTTCCCTTTCTGAATTAAAATGCTTGAATAAATACATGTTTAGCTATATTCTCATTTATTGCAATTTACCTTGATATATCTGTGTTCAGGTATGCCTATTCAATGTCCGGAGAGCCAACCATCATGCCAAAGAACGGCAGGAACGTCAAGCTCGGCCATTCATCGTCCCTCAGTCACACCGACAAGCTGAAAATCAACAGACTTTATCAGTGCGGTTCGTACAGAAAGAAAGAAATAACCACTATTTCAGAGCTACTATGGGTAAATTTGGGTAAATAAAAGCTAAATAGCCTCTTCATTCTATCTCTTTTTGCAGCTGTGACCGATGATTAGTACCCGAACCGAGCCGAGGTGAAGCAGGAGTCCTCTGGAGGCAAATCGGATGATTCGCCACTGAGATTCCTGCAACGATATCGGGATTAAAATCGCATAATAAAGCTTTGTTTGAGACCTTACTTTATCTAGCTGAACTTGTGCTTGTTTAAGTGAGACAGATTTTATGTTCAACAGGTTGTGAGACAGAACGGGCGTAAACCTTTGCTGTTGTACAGTGAAAGATGAGTTGAACGTTGCTGTCTTGTTTTAAGTAGTCATTTAAATGTCCCCTCTCATTTACTGCAATAAACATGTTCATGAATCAAAAAAACCCGGCCTGTGTCCTTATTACTGCAATATGTTAAGGTACCTGAGCATTAAGGGTGATGACGTTGAATAAAGAAATATTTGGAGTTCATCACATTAGTGGAGAACCAGTACAACCCGTACTGAATAATTTAACTCGTTTATTTTTGCGCTTTGATAACCATGACCGACAGATTTCACTGTTGGCACACATCCCTCCTCCTTCGAAAATTGCCCCTTGATAAAAATAGGAATAATATTTAGAGAGGGATATAGTCCTGTTTATATATGTTTACCTATGCTGTTGTTATCATCTGATAGTATATCACTAAATCACTGGTTACCAGTCCAGTCAGACTCAAATTGCTGGTCTTGCTGGACTGGGTGGAGAGTTATTCCTCTGAAAGCAACTGCTTTGATAGCAAAACACCTCTAAGCGTCTCATTTCAGAAAGTGCTGAATAATGAAGGTCAGCAGCGGGACCACCTGTTGCGGATCAGTAGTGGACTTGAGTAAATTACACCCGCTGAATGATGAGAGGTCTCGGGCCACACTCATCACAGGAGAGGGGCCCAATCAGTACCGAGCTGTGGAGGAGAAGCGGAGTATATAGATTCAGTGAAGATGGGAACTTTACTGAGCTCTCGCATCGGAAGGCAGCGATCTGAACCTGGGGAATCAACCTGAGAGGCAACTATGGCTTCCACGATTGTGCTTCTGGGCATCATGTTTGGCGCGCTCATCCCGGTGGACATGATCCCTGTCAAGGTCAGTGCAGAGAGAAAATAGTCTACAGAGAACGGTCAGTTAAAGGATTTAAAATTACCTGTATAAAATCTAAATGTTTTTACCTGACTGTCAGAATTCCACTGGTCTACATGAGGGTAAGCTGAGACTGAAGAGGAAATACTCCGGTGAGATTTTAGAAGAAGGTATTTACATACAGCTGCATCTCAGTACGTTAATATCAACAAAGAGTTCATTTATTTTGGTAATTCAATTCAAAAAGTGAAACTCATTACCGAGATTCATTGAGCGCACGATGACATATATCACCTGTTTGTTTCGATTCTTTTGGATTATTGTGATTTATAGCTAATTAAAACAGAAATTTTAGTTCTTAAAAACACGTGAACACAACATAAGACCAATAAAAAATGAGTTTTAGTGCAGAAATGTCAGCCTTCTGAAAAATCAGTGCTTGGTTGAGGCTTGTTTTGCATGACTTGTGGCATTGATGCAGCTTGGCATGGAGGAGAGCAACCTGTGGCTCTGCTGATGTGTCAAGAGTACCCAAATTGTTTCGACAGCAGCCTTCAGCTGGTCTGCATCGTTAAGTCTGGTGTCTCTCATCTTATGCTTGACAATACTTCATTGAGTCTCCATGGGGTTTAGATCGGGAGAGATTGCTGGCCAATCAAGCGCAGCCATTGGTTTGGGCACTAAATCTGGTATTGGTAAATATGGCAGTGTAGTCCTGGTAGAAAATCGGTTTCATCGGTTTCAGCAGTGTGTCTTCCTTCCACTAAACTTTCCATTAATATGCTGCCATGCAGCTCTTTGTGAAGAGCCATCTTCTTTAGCAATGACCTTCTGTGGCTTACCCTCCTCATGGAGGGTGTTGGCCACACTATGACCACAAAATAATACTTCTCTATAAAAACAATTTCGTTCGTCTTATGTAGTATTCTCATTTTCTGAGAAACTGAATTTTTGGTCCCTAATCAACAACCCATAATTCACAAGACACAATTATAAACATTTGCAGAAAGAAACACTTGAACAATGTATATATCTAGTTTCATTTTTTTGAATTTAATTCCTCAAGTGTGTAAACTATCTTTGAAGTATATTTTACTTTGCTGAGATGAGGATTTTTATGCCAATTACGTTATACGTTTCGTATTACAACGTTTGCAAAGAATCTAAAACCTCTGTCTCTTTGTGTTAAGATGAAATCACAGACCGAGATGCAATGACTGCAATGGATCAGATCCTAGAAGTCAACCGCAGTAAGTGAGAAGCAAATTGAAATAAACTATGTGTATTTACTCTGCGTAAGCTTTGTTAAACTTTTTCCTTTAGAGCTGCGAGCGCCCAGAGGGCTGTCATTCAGAGAAGGAGATATTGCCATTTCATACATGCGCAGCACCATAAACTGCCCTGGGAATGCCTGTCTGTGGCCTAAATCAGTTGATGGATTTGTTTACGTTCCCTACATCCTCTCCCCTCTGTATGGTAGGAATCCATTAAAGAGGTTTGCAGATTGGCACACCTTGCACCGTTTTTGCCAAAGTGGTCTTGTTTCGTTTTTTTTCATCTGTAGATGACATGGAGAGAATCACAATAGAAACAGGAATGCAAGAAATTTCCTCTGGAACCTGCATCAAATTTGTTCCTCGCACTCATGAGGGCAACTTCCTTGACATCCAGCCCAGATACGGGTGAGACAGACTCCTTACTCTCTTACGGTTTTGCTTCATGCAACCCTGGATTGTGAGGAAACGCAGTAAGATCTGCTCTTTGCACCCCCAAGCTGCTGGTCGTTTCTGGGGCAGACCGGAGGAAGCCAGACCTTGTCGCTGCAGACTCCTGGGTGCATGTGGTCGGGGATTGCTGCTCACGAGTTCATGCACGCCCTCGGCTTCGTGCACGAGCAGTCCCGCTCGGACCGAGACCACTATGTCTCTATTGTGTGGAAGAACATTATGCCAGGTTTGGATGAATGGCCGCTTCCAAGGATTCCCACTACATTTGAACAAAATAAGACGAATGCCATTTTTTTCTGTTTGACAGAATACATACATAACTTCAGGAAGCAGGTGACAAACAACCTGAACAGCCCCTACGACTACAGTTCTGTCATGCATTACGGACGGTGAGCTACTGCTGAACGCAACATATAGTGATGTGAAAAATCTTTTTCCCCTTATAGATTTCTTCACTTTTTGCAAGTCACTTTGACTTTTAAGCAAATTTTAAAAGAAGACAAAGATGAGCTGTATGTGTACTAAGGGCAGTTTTCAAAAAAATTATTGAATTTATTAAGGGAAAAATGCTATTCAAACCAACCTGACCTTGTGTGAAAAAGTGCATTAAGTCACATTTTTCATTTTTAAGTGATTAACCACAATTTCCGGTTTAGTTTCACTAGCCATACCCAGGTCTGATTATTGCCACTCCTGCAGATCCAGAAATAGAACGAGTCCAACGCGAAGTAGGATAACAGATCTCAAAAATACACACTTATCGGTAGTGGTGACCTAGTGGTCAGAGCATTGTGCTTTTGTCCTGGAGGTTCTAGGTTTGACTCCGACACACTGCCACTCTGGGTCCCTGAGCAAGCCCCAGATTGCTCTCCAGGCGCCACACGGTGGCAGTCCACTGCTCCCTAAGTGATGGATTAAATGCAAAAACCAAATTTCAGTAGACAAATAAAGATTATATTTTCCCGATCTAAAGACAGTCATGGGTCATTTATAAGTGTGGAAAAGGTTATAAAAACAAAAAGTCTTTGAGACTCCAGGGAACTACAGCGAAAGCCACAAATTGACGAAAACTAAGACAGTCAATTAAAGTAACACCAAAAAGCTCATCCAGAACAACATCGAAGGCACCGCAGGCTTAATTTTCCTCAGTTAAGGTCAGTGTTCAGGAATCACAATAAGAATGAGACCTAGCAAAATTGGCAACCAGTGGTAGGTTTTGAAATGAAAACCACAGGTAAAAATAACACAAAGACTCCATTCTTCAATTGAAGAAATTTGCGAAGGACCAAAATGTGTTTATATAGTTGTGAGTATGCAGTGTTTGTTTTTGATGCACGCTGGGGGAGCCTTACATTTTCTACATCTCTGATTCAGATATGCGTTCTCTGAAGACGGGGGACCAACAATCATTCCCATACCAGACCCTTACATTCCTATTGGCCAGCGAGATGGACCTAGTGCGCTTGATCTCCACAAAATAAATGTCCTCTATAACTGTGGTAAGTAAAATGAAACACAAACAAGTCCAAAAAAAAGCATTTTCAAACGTAAATCTTTGCTAATGTTTTTGTTTTGTCATTTACAGGAGCTAATGAGTAATGAATCCAGACATCTCTACTGTAAGGTCCTGCCAGATGTGTGAAGTCGTTTATATCTTCTTAAGCAAATGATACAAATGATGTAACTGAAGATAATTCATTTTGCAATAGATGAGCTTTTAACATTCAAGTTTTTTTATGTGTTCATTGAACTTTTAGTGCAACGCCATTTAATTGCTAAATCATCAGCTAAGATATGCATCTCTCAACTATATACACGGCATGAATAAGCGTGTCCCCGTGCTGAAGCTCTTCGGATGATTATTTCTGGTGTCTTAAAAATAAGTATCCCATCTTGTTAGCTCAAATAAAGAAAATGCAACAGAAAATCCTGTGGTCAGTTTTATTACTTGTACGGTATGTTTTTCAGAGATGGGTTAATAATGCTGATAAACGCTGTACTTCATATTCTTAAGAAATGGTGACAATCTGAGATGGAGATAAAAACAATCAATAAAAAAAGTCAATAAAGTGGACTTCACTAGTTCTGGCCACACTTGTTGATATGTTTAATATCCCATAATTTTTTTTTTATGAACAAAATCACTTTGGGTTCAGTGGTTGCTTCTCCCCGCCATTAACACCCCTCTGGCAGCAGAATAGAACTGAAGCTTTTACCTACAACATTTCAAGAAATCGGACTATACAGACAGAGGGAGCTATGACCAACGCTCTCGGAACAAATGATTAAAACAAAACAAAAACAAGTTACAGAACACATCCTTTGTAGCTGCAAAATGTAAAATGAGAATGTCTATATATATATATATATATAACAAAAATAAAGGACTGCTGAATCAACAGTGGCAAGCAGACGGTCGTATCCATTTTCCTGTTTTATATATGTTATATATATATATACATTACACTACAGCTATAAAGGATTTTTCACTCTTTTCACATCTTCACCAAGAAATGTAGCCCACACTATGTGTCTTTTAGGGTCTTAAATAAAAACAAACTACTCAAATAAACTGCAGATAGAACATGTCTTGTGATGAAGTCCATATGAATGGCAACAACTAACAATTGTTTGTTTTGGATTTGAGCTACGGTGGATTTTACTCACAGTGCTAATTTTTCATAAAAAAGACTAATGAAGTTCTAGGCTTCAATATCTAAATAAATAAAATGTCTTGTGAATAAAAATGTAGACTTTTCAAACATTTTTTTAATTTCTTCCTATCTTGATTGATAAGAATTCTGGAAGTTTTTTAAATAATATTTATTGTTCTTTGTGATATATTTATTTATTTAGTTTTTGCTTATATTTTACTGCAAGAAAGTTTGGTAATGTGACTTTTTTTTGGCACCAGGCTTTAAACTTGATGTCCTGTCGTGTCCATAAAATGCAACCCCAGCCCAGACTAAATCAGCAGAAGTTTAAACTGTTAGCATGAAATTGCTGACATGCCGTTATAAAATTATCAAACGATGGAGACTTTTCTTTGGATGATTACAACTAGTACATTAACATATTTTTTCAGTTGTGTAAAATATTATAAATATGTGTTTATTATAAATATAATGAGATAAATATTATTGATAAACATTAAATTATCATAATTATTGTTGTAATTTTATGTGTTTGAACAGGTCTCTCTTGAGTCACTGAGTCTCAAGGAATCAGCATGAATTTAACCTGTGTGGGTAGGGCACCAAAACCGCCTGTGGCCCAGGGGCCAGCGGTCTCCTAAATCCAGCCCTATATAAATGTGACGTATATTTCCGTCTGAAATAATGCAGCTTTATTGGAAGGTTTTGAGCACACAAACAAGGATTTTGACTTAGGTACAGACATTTCAAACATAAATTCGATAGTAAAAAGAAGGTATTTTAAAAGGGAAAGTATTCAATTGTTATAATTCTTAGTTATTTTATTATGACAATAATTATTAATGCATCATATACTTTTTGTTCAACACGTCAAGCATTAAAATTGTTCCTGCATGAGGAAACTGTTTTATACCAAGTTTATTGTTTTATCTTATTGTTTTCATCCATTTTTATATCAATTTAATGAAATTACGTAAATGTTTGCATTACTCACGTGGCTGTGAGAGCTGCAGAGGAAGGGAGGAGCTACTCTGGCGAGTGACGCCATAGAACTAGTTTGATATTCACGCGCACGCACGCACACACACACTCTCACTCACGCGGTCGTCTCGTCGACGTTAGCTTGGCAGATTAGTATCGGGATAAAATATTCCTCCGTCTAGTTTATTCTCTAGCATTAAAATGAGCGACAACGACAAAGGCCGGGTACGTATGAACTTCGTTGCAGCTATTTTTGCACTTCATGTTGCATGAACAACAGAAAAATATATATTCTGACGAGGAAACTGATTTGAACGGTTTTATGCTATTTATCCATACACCAGCAGCATTTTGGTCGCCCTTTTTAGCTCTGAATTTCACTCTTAATCGTCAATGTTTTTTCCTTGACGCATAAACAAATCTATCTGAATAGTTTATGGCATCAGGAAATATGTACATATACTGTAAAAAGCGTAAGTTGCCGACATTAGCTACGTGGCTAATGCTAGCATTCCACTGTTAGCTAGGCCTCAGGCTAACGATAACGAAGCTGGCTTCCGAATCGCAGCCAATGATTCGACAGTTGTCTACAGCTGTGATATATTTAGACATTTCACAAGTTTAGGTCTCATATTTTTTATTATTCAAAGCATATGCGAAACAGAGTTGACATCAAAGCACCAAAGCAGTGAAATTAGTTCACTTAAATCATAATGAAGAACATACGAATCGGAAGCTAACTTCAGCGTAGTGTTAGGCTCGTGTTAAAATTTCTTCTTTTGATTTTGAAACTTTTGGTTAGACTAGATCCTTAAATAATCGATTGGCGGGGGCATTACAAGGCAGAATATCCAAATTATTGTCGTAAATGTAGCTATTTTGAGGATGGGCGATTTGCTTTGCTTTGTTTCCTTTTTGATAGAACATGCTAGAACGTCGAGGTGAATGCGCTCGATTGCCGCTTTGTTCGGGAAGAAATTGCATATTTTTCTTTTATGTAATGAAGCGTTTTAATTGGCTCCGTTTTTAATGGTGGGTTTTAAACCTAATTGTTGTACGTTTCGTTTAGTTATGTTGACTGAGCATCAACGTTGGGGTTCTTCCTTACTGTTTTTTTTTTTTGGCGCGCCTGTCGGCGCCATTTAATCGGCACAGGGGAAGAGGAACGACGAACAGTCAATACGATTCTTCATTTGCACCATATCTGCCATGCAGCTTGTAACATTAATGAATAGCTCTGCTAAACACAATAAAGCACAATGCTGAAGTTGGCGTCCGATTCGCGGCTGCAGATTTGTGTAAAGGACTATTTCACCAAATTTATCTGCTTTGGTTCAAAAGCGAAAATAGAAGCAGAGGGCGGGGGAATCCAGGTTCAGAGTGTAAAAAGCCCGTCCAGAGATTAGTCCCAACCATTTGTGTTTCCAGCTCCATGGCATAGACGGTGACGAAAATCACCTGGATGAACTGGATGAAGGAAAACCAGACCTGGGTTTTTACTTTCTGAAACCGGATTTATCCACCTCTGAATATAAATTATGCTCAGACTTGAAACTGGATTATTTTATACACATTAAATGTTCTTCAGAGATACAATTTGTGATTTTTACCCTTTTAGTAGTTTGTGGGTAAAAGGGGAAAAAGGGTGACTGTTTGTCTTTAGTCTATCACTCCAGTTTTACAGATCATAAACTGTATTTTGTTGCATTTTTAATGAACAATTATTTTGGCCAATCTGGATAGTGTAGTGTTTAGGGTGGACCCCGTGTCACTAGGTTTCAAGTCCTAAAAAAAGTCTCCCAGGACCTCCCTCTTATTCCTTGAATTGAATGGCGGTTTCTCAAATCACAAACTGTGTTTCATACAAGGATATGAGCATAATTTAATCCAGTTCAAGTTTGGTACTGTAGTTATTTTAGATTTTGAAATGGGATCAAATTAATCGAGTAGTGCACTGAATTGAAATAAGTAGCTGTTAATTACACGAACAAAGCTAAGCTTCCAGTTGGATGCCTTCGTCAGGGTCGGCAGTGACATGTTTTTAAAAAAAAATCTTTACAGTGGTGGGTTTATAAACCCTTCTGCTGAAGACTGAACTAGCTTTTATTTAGCAAGGTATGTTCTTTAGCCCCAGTCGCCTTGTGACTCACCGAACACCTGCTTAACCAGTTGTTCGATGCTGAAGGGCTTCACTGATCTTTCAGAAAAGATAATTACACATCGTCATTTACAAGTTATGCATACGCTTAACGTTTGTCTTCTTTTGTACTCAATAGTTCTGAATGAGGTAGTTCATAGCTCTTATGTTCAGCTGCTATGTATTCATGGAGGTGAATACAAATGGTTAATAACTTCATATTAAGGTTGTTTTGGGTAACTTGGGTTTATTTTATTTCGGGGGGGGGGGCGACGAGATTATGGGGTTGATTTAAGTCTGATTATGGTCTCTTCACATTCAGTGGTTTTATGTTCATGTATGATGACAGGAAATTAAATGTAATTTTTGACTAGAAATACTTTATTTAAAGTGTCACTCACCCCGATGTAAAAGCATATCTCTGCCCCTGGCAAATTTTGAAAAATGTCACCAAAGTGGGCGGTGCCAAGAGAGCCTGAGGGGTAGGGCTAATGATCAAAGTGGTAACAAACCCTAAACACACCATCGATCAGTGCTCACGATTCCAACTCCCCACACCCACTCGCCATAGGGGTGTGTCTGACTGAGGTACTAACAGGGCGCTTCTAGGACATTTCGCAGAACTAAAGTTCCCATGAAAATGTAAAACGTTGCACAGTGACATTAAAGCAGCACCATTAGGCCCAGTTTATCTGCAAGAAAAAGTTTATTTTGGGGTGAGTTGCACTTTAAATCAAGGGAAGGGGGAGAAAAAAAGTGTGTAGTGGCTGTGTGTTGTGTGTACTGTCGTTTTTTGGGGGGGGGTTGTCCAGATTCCCGTGGGTTTCCATCAGACACCCAGGATTGATCAATTGGCTGTAATTTCCATACGTATCTTTTTAATCTGAGCCACAGTTCGCTGGACTTTTGAATCTTCCTTTTTCATTGCATCTTTGTTTTCCTGAAACTGTTAACTTTACCGGTAAAAGACGGTAGTGAATGTGGAACCACTGAAAGTGAGAACTGACCAATGAGCATTTGTAAACTTTTAACATTTGTCACAAAATCCTGATGAAAATTTGAATGAGAGTGTCGTTTCAATTGTAGTCATATATTCTTCATCCTTTTCTTTTCCATTAAGGTTAAGGTTCGACGAAGAAAATGCAGAAGAAGTCTCATGCCCACTTTATTTTCAGTAATATGAAGCTCAGATGTGTGAAGCTGAATTGTTGAATGCATGCTAAACATGAGGAGGGAAGAACTTTGAGCAGTGTGTGAGAAGGGGGAAGTCAGAAGATGTAAGAAAATTGAAGAAAGAAGAATAATGTGAAGTAATGAAGTTACAGAAATGAAGTTAAGGAAGTAATCTGGATAAGGTCACTGCGCTAAGTAATTTTCTGGTCTATTTATCAAATGCGTGCATGTCATTGTTATTGAATACATCACACTAATTCATGTTAGCTATTTTTATTTTTCAATCTTACTATATTTGTTAAAGTAATCCTAGTGATGTCATACTTTAATTGGCTAGACAAAATTAACCTGCATATATAATTGTTTCTACATCTTGCTTTTTTTTTTTGTTTGTTTCTTCAAATTTTCCAGGATAGTATTAAATCTGTAGTACCGACTTGTAGCACATTTCTTACTTTTGGTCACCTCTTCTGGGATGATGACGTGTTGGTGTGTGTGTGTGGTTCGTTCAGGAGTCTCGCTCCGCTTCCAGGAGCGCGAGTCCCCGTGGCTCTGGGAAGTCAGCAAGCCGATCCCCAGCTCGTTCACCGGCCCGTTCAAAAGATGGATCCCACCACTCCCGTTCTAAGTCCTGGTCTCGGTCCAGGTCCCGCTCAGGGTGAGTAATAGCTGCTTGAGAGCCACGGCTGTCAAAAAGAAAAAGAAAAACCTTTTCTTCAAGTGGTGGGTTGAATAAATGTTTAATGCTTGTTTCTGCCTTGCAGCTCCCATTCTCATCGCGGGTCTCGCAAGCACTACAGCAATTCCCGGTCCCGCTCCAGGTCCCACCGGCGCAGGTCTCGCAGCAGGTCCTACAGTGGAGAACGCCGGCGCAGAAGCCTCAGTCATTCACCCATGTCTAATCGGCGCAGGCACATCGGCAATCGGGTTCGTTTTCCTTCTGCATCACAGCATGTGGTGAAATATGGCTGTACATGTTCATGTTTAACTTTATTAGGCTTTCTAATTACGGCCAGATCACATCGTGAGCCTTTCTGTCTCTGTGAGCTCACTCCTCTACTGTACAGGGGAAATACTGTTTTACATTACAAATAATCTGCCTAGTAATTATAATATTTTTGTGAGCTTTAACATTTTGACTGAAATTGTCAGACGTTTGTGCATCAAACGTGGTGAAGGTCAATCTTAGTGACTTTGTTTCATGGGGATCATTAATTCATCCATCATCTGCATCCTTGCAAAGTTATGGGGGGGGGTTGCTCTGGACAAGTAGCGAGTCACAGGGCAACATGAAGACAGACAACCATGCATGCACACACACCTCCCGGGTGTGCCATTACAAAACAATTATAATAAAATAATTGTGATTAAATCATAGGTACTTGCTTCCATAAAGGATATGAACACTTTTACATCTGTTGATTTACATTTGTCAATAGAGGCAGAGTTGGCACGGCTTTTTGAAAGATTTTTTATTTTCAAGCGATCAGCTCATCAGGAATTTTTGTGCGCTAAATCTTATTAAATGTCCCCATTCTTAAAGTATGTCTGTAAAAAATAGCTAACATAACCAGAACCAGAAAAAAACTGTGATTCTTTCCAATATAATCACATCCAAACCTTTTTTTTTGATTTGCCTAAAACTTCAGGCTAATCCAGATCCCAATGCGTGCCTGGGGGTGTTTGGCCTGAGCCTGTACACCACGGAGAGAGATCTGAGGGACGTCTTCTCTAAATATGGGCCCCTGGCAGATGTTTCCATCGTGTATGACCAGCAGTCGAGGCGCTCCAGGGGCTTTGCTTTTGTTTACTTTGAGAACACAGCTGATGCTAAAGAGGTAACGGAGCGTTTTCTTTCGCCGATTGTCATAAACATCAAACATTGCTTGGGACACATGTGAAAACAACCCATGTTTGCTGTCAGGCTAAGGACCAGGCTAATGGCATGGAGCTGGATGGTCGTAGAATCCGGGTGGATTTCTCCATCACCAAGAGACCTCACACCCCAACTCCAGGAATCTACATGGGGCGGCCCACATAGTAAGTCAGCTCAAGTATTGGTCGTTTGTGTGGAATAAGTACACCGCCTTGACAGGGTGTTCGTTACGCCTCTCATTTAATTGTTTGGCGTTTTAAAATGTGTATAAATCTTCAAAAATAAGTTGGTGTTGCGTAAATATTCAGGACCCTTTACTCTGATACCAATTAGGAGTCATATAAATCCAGATGTTGAACAACTGTCTCTGCTCGAGCTTTGTTGGAGGTCTTTAGTTTACAAGCTGAGACCAAAAGGCACGTCAGAAATAAAAGTTACAAAAGGAATTTAAAGCAAGATAAGTTACTAAGCCAAGCTTAAACATCTCATTGAGCAATCATCCAAAAAAATGGCAACATTACAGCTATCCACCTAGACTCTAGATTGACTGAGGGAGCAAGGAGAGCGTTAATCAGAAGCAGGTCCACGGTAACTTTGGATGAGCTGCAGATATCCACAGCTCGGTTAAAAGAAGCTGTTGGCTGGACAACTTTTTGTTGTTTACACCACAAACCTTTCCTGTATGGAAGCGTTCCAAAAAGAAAGCCGTTGATGGAAGACGATAGACCTCTCAGTAGTGGTTTACCAGACACTTCCTGCTCACCAGAGTCCGCCAGGACCCTTCACAGGCGTCTACACGCAGCCCAGGTTTTTCCAACAAGGGCAATGCTCCCAGTCAGCAGGTGGCGCCAAACACAGCAGACAAAAATAAATCCGTCTCGGATCATGCGCAGAAGAAGAGAGATATTGTGGCGAGATTTGCTGGATTACATAGATTTGAGACTTTTGCGAGACTCTGTGTGTGTTTGGAAATTTGAGCTCTGATCTGCATGGCTGCCAGTGACAAAGGCATCCTGGTGTGGTGCTTTGTATAAAACCCGTATCTTTTAAAATTAAACGTGAATTAATCATTTGTGTGGATTAGTTTTGACGTCTGACTAATTTTAGAAACTTGACTAAACCTTTCTTCCTTCCCAGTGGCGGAGGCGGCCCCGCTGCACCCCGGCGCTATTCACGCGAGTACGATCGTGGATACGACCGCGGATACGACAGAGGCGGCTACGATCGTTATGATGACAGGGATTACTACAGATCATACAGGTGACATTCCCAGTTTGATGGCTGGTATTTTGTCTGCTGTTGTGCCTTTTGGATTTTTAATTTTTTATTATTATTGCTTAGAATAACACTTCTCTGTGTGCTTTAGGCGAAGATCTCCGTCACCATACTACAGAGGAGCATACAGGTCTCGGTCAAGATCCCGGTCCTATTCTCCTCGTAAGTACAAACGTCATCAGCCGTCTTCTTGCTTGTAATTTTTCAGGTTTTAATTAATTCCTGTTTTGTCTCACAGGTCGATACTGAGCAGTGAAGGCAGTCATGAACCCCTTTTTTCCATGGACAGACGAGAGGTTTCTCCTAAAGATTTGTTAGACTTTATTGTAGATATTCTATTCTCAAAGAGACGCGTGGCTTTCTTTGACATGGAGTTTGATGAGGAAATGATGTATGAAGTCCTGTCAGCGCAGAACACCAGCAGTGTGTGCTTCTCAATGCACTGATGTGAGAAGGGACAGCAGAAAACCTTTCCACGCGTTACCATCCCTCAGACAGTAGCCTTTCTGCACAATGTGAAACTTGGGAGTTGCTTGTCTGCTTATGTTTCAGTTTAGTTTGTTATTGTGTAATTTTTGGTGTTTTTAAAGTTCCAACCTGGTGTAACCCTTTAGATTTCATATGCGCTGTTGGGCCTCCATCTCCCGTGTTCTCCGGGTACAGTTCCTGTCAGGATCAGGAACCGCTCTTCGCTTCAGAGAACATTTACGTTTAAGTTTCTGGCCAATACAATATACTCCTATTAAACGGGCAAATTTCTCATCCAACTCCACACCCAAGAAACCAAACGGTCCCACAGAGACGCTTCCTCCATCTCGTCTTGGTGAAAATGGAACGAGACATTTGACGCTGTCCCCTCGTTTTAAAATTTTAAATGTACAGGCCAGGTCTGTTGTAAATGGCATATTAATTTATGGGTTTTGTTGTGTACAAGTTGAGTGAAAATTCAACAACCGTAAACAAATTAAAAGGGAGTTGCTTTTTTTTTCCACCATGACTCTTGTCGTTCCTTAAAGCCTCTGCTGTTCTTTTCTCTTAAGGCAGGAATCTCTTTGATTTATATATTTTTTTATATATATATATATATATATATACACACAAACAAAACAGGCTACATTTATTCTCTAGTAATATTTAAGGTTGGATGTTTCTAAAATGACATCAAATTAAATGCAGATATTTCTAATTAAATTATGATAAATTGTTGCTTCCGTCATATTTGAGTGCTGGATGTTCCCTGTTAACCATGTGAAAGGATTTAAATCGGAGGTTTCTGAAATGTATAATTAAATTATGAAATAATGTGTTAAAATTATCTTATTGTACGTTTTAGAAATTTAAAACCGGGAACTTCTTGTGCCTTCGTTTATTAATTTGCTCAATCATCGGGGAAAGTTGCTCTGGTTTGGATGGAAAGCAGTTAAATGGTTGGCTAAATGTTTTGAATAACTTAAAAAAGGTTGTATGCGACCAAAAAGAACCGGAGCCTCGGACAGAGTTGGGGGGGGGGGGGGAATGTTTTTTGTTTCGTTTCTTATAATTTTTTGTAAATCTTGAACATGAATAATCTTTGTCTTTAACCTACTGAAACTGGTTTAAAAAAAAACCTGTTGGTGTGAGACGTGATGCGTTTGCTCAGTGGTTGTTCTTCCACTTCAGCTCACAGGTAGCTCACCTTTACAGCCATGAAATCCCTTTTAGCCCAGTTTCAACTCGCTGCTTGTTTCACGGTGAGGAGCGAGCTTCCTTAAACTACAGGGGACTGTAGTTCAACAACTACCCCTGCTGGTCACTGCCAGCCTCTGAAGGGTCCTCAGGAAGGTGGCACCATGGATCACGGTTACCACAAAGATGAGGTAAAGAAAAAAAGGTGCGGCTTTCTACCGTAAATCCGAGATTGCATCGATATTTCTGTAGCCAATTAGGTAAATTGGCTCTAATTCACAGTAAATGACTCAAATTCCGAAGATACAGCTGCTTGAAAAGGTGGCAGCGTGATGGTTTTATTTAACATAAAAAGTCGCCATATTTAAACTGACACACCAGGAGGATGTAGAGTTGAGAAGGTGTTATTTCCTTTAAGTCCTTCGTTCACTGTCCGAAGTAGCTCTTTTAGCAGATGTGTGAAATGTATATATATTTTTACTCCGATTAAAGTGAAACTGGGGGTAAAGTAAAACAATTGTTAGAATTCCGTGAAAGCTAATAAAAAAAAAAAAGACATTCAGAACTAGGTGTTGCTGAGAAAAGCTGCTGCGGCGTCACAATATTCAAAGTGTTCTGAAAGTGCGTAATGTAACGGGGGCATTGCTGCAGCGAAAGGAGACAGAAACCACCCGCTGCACAGCTTGACCACACCTTGGAAATTAATTTCCATGTTCCACCGCAAGTCCACATGTATGTGTGTCTCCACGTTCCTCCAAATGTCACATGCGTTTCCACTCGGGGTGGAAAGAATCTGCGCGACCTGTAGGCACAGTGACCCAATTAGCCCAAGAACGGCTTAAAAAGCAGAGGTTTTCATTTCCATGATTCCCCATTGGCTTTGCTCTGGGGGTGGTGGGTGGGGGTGTGTGTGTGGGGGGGCTGTTCAGCTGCTGATCTGTTGGCTGGCAGCAGAGAAGGCCCCACAATAACAGAGCGTGTGTGCATGCCACCAGGAAAGTAACTAAAGGAGCTGTTTTTGTAAATAGGCCACAGTTTGGACATTCCTCTGTTCACACACTGACGTAAACAAGGCTAGAGAGAAGGAGCTGGTCACTCCTGCTGCTGGCACTCTCTGCACTACAGTGGGGTGGCAGTAATGCTCCAAAAGCCCAGGGGAAAATAAGTCACATGTAAGAAACACTTAAAAAAAAAAAAAAAAGTAAAGTTAAAGGCCCCTCCCCCTTGGGTAACTAAACTACACATCCATGCATGAGCACAGCTGCCACAGCCTCGCACCGCTTTTGTTTGCAGTCCGCCTTTAAAACATGCTTCCCTCCCAAACACACCCATTTACAAACACTTATACAACCGCCACGGCAAATGAAAGGATTCATGTGTTCAGCTTCAGAGTTGCTCCTTCAGGAATCCCCTTCGGCTCTTATCAGCGTTTGGGCTTTTCTCTACCCTCTAGTTTACGCCCCCCCGAAAAAGGGGGGTTAGAAAGCTGGTAATTTGGCAACAAATAATTGTTTCTACGAGGACAGAGTGTGCAACCAGGGGAAACGAGGTCTGACTTCCTTTATTTCTTTTTGCCCATTTGCGTAATTTGTGTTGCAGGGACCGGCTTTGCTTGTGATTTTGTTGCAAATGCTACAGAAATCAAATCAAATTCCACAGGCAGGTGCTGAATGTAGTGAAATAATCCCAGGAATCCAGCGCTCCGGCTCACTCATAAATAATTAAAAGCCTCAATTGAGGAAAAGGATTAGTGGTATTCTACTGTCTTTAAGTTGACAAGTGCAATGACAACAACTTGGATTTTCCACACAGCACCACCTAGTTACATCCTCTTTCCCCTGTGGCACCGGGCACCCGGCGGTGGGGTGGGAGGGGTCTGACAGGGGTCCCCAAGGCCCTATATGCTTTATATAGAGGTGGGCGCCATTGTGCATGGAGCAATAAAATTGCAGTAGTTCCTCTAAAGGAGTGCATTCATAAATCCGTGCGTGAAAACAGGACTAGATGAAGTTGCGCAGAAAAAATTATTAAATTATAAAAGAGGGAAAGAAGAAGAACAAAAAAAATTCAATATGTGTATTGTGCTGGTGCCTGGCTCAGTGCTGATAATTACCAATTATAATCTGGTTTTAGAACGTAAGAGGAAAAAAAGGGAAACGCTCTGAGGATATGCGGCAGCTATCCACGTATTGATATTAGCGCATTTTCTTGTTTGTCCGTCGTTGTGCCTCCCAAAGGATAGATCAGGATCACATATTCATTCAGAAGAAATGATAAAATCCCAGACTCTAATTTTTGCTTCGGCTTTAAATAGCATAATATCAGATCAGATGGTGTTAACTTATATATATAAATATAAATATATATATATATATATATATATTATATATATATATATATATTATATATATATATATATATATATATATATATATATATATATATATATATATATATATATATATATATATATAAAGCGTCTGAAAATGTTCACTTGCAGACTATTACTCCTATAGTGGCAATCTAGAATAGTATTAAAATATTTTTTTAAAAGTGTCCTTCAAGTCCATGCCTAGTTACTACTCTCTGTTTTTTGCTGCACAGCCTCAACATTATTAGTGGCCCCCCTTAGAAAACTTTCTGGAGACGCCCCTGCCCCTCCCTACTCCTACCCAAGCCAAGCCCCTTTCTCCCATGCAGCCCTGAGCCCCTTATTATGATTTGATGAAATCACCCCCCCTCTGCCTCCTTTTAGCCCAACCCTTTTGCTGAACGCAGCCCAGTGATCACCATGCCCCTCTGCGCGCCGGACGAGCGGCACATGCACCTCCAAACATTTTTTCTAGTGATTTTTAAGGGCGATTTTATTTAGAGGCGGCGCTTGTTGGCTACGGAGTAATAGCGTCGTAACGACACTTTTTTTTTTTTTTTTTTTTTTTTAGCCTCACCTCTCCACCCCCCGCCCCCCCCCCCCCAGTCCCGGTTGAAAGAGTTTGACCAGGGCCGGAGTTGGTTGGAAGGCTACAGGGGGGTCGCTCATTAAGCTCCCACTAATAACCCGGAGGGTGATCTCGCTCTCTTTTTTTTTCTTTCATTTTTTTCTTTTATTTAAATTTTTGTGTGAGGGGGTTCTACTCAATATCGCCTCACTCTTGAGATCTTACAAGCCTTTGGAGATTTTTAACCCCCCTCCCTTGTTCAGCTCTTCAGATCATGAACAAACTATATGTTGGGAATTTAAGTCCTTCGGTTACAGTCGAGGACTTGGAGCAGCTCTTCGGGGAGAGGGACCTACCCGCGGCCGAGCAGGTTCTGCTGAAGACCGGCTATGCTTTTGTGGACTTCCCCGATCAGAACTCGGCCATAAAGGCTATAGAGACTCTCTCTGGTAAGTGTGTGGATTTCTGATATTTGCGCTGAGTGATGCTGCTCGCCGCTGACAGAGGGGGGGATCACACTCCAGTGGGGCAAAGTAAAATGTGCTTTTTTTAAAAAATATATTATTGTTGTTGAGCTGTGTTTTTGCACTGGACGGTTTTTGTGATTGGAGTTGGAGATATTGGATACATGATCGATCCCACGCAGGACACACTCGGAAGATATGTTGTTGTTTTTTTTAAAGAGGAAAACACGCGCAGTCTTAACTCACATTTCCACGCGCAGAATCGCCTTTTAATGCTTCTTTGTGTTTTTCTAAGGAGATTCCGATAGTGCATGGCGCTACTTTTTTTTCCCTTTTCTTTCGCGATCAGCCGCTGGAATGTATATGGGATGGTCTCTGACTGACTGACTGGGTTCGGGTAGGCATAATTATTTTTCACTTATTTTTCGTCCTGATTTTATTGAGGAGCGCAGCGCGGCTCCAGCGCGGAAAACTTGTCGGATCCGTGTTCCCCCGGTGTCCGGCTATGTTTTTACGAGGTGTCTTGGAGGTGGGTCACGGGGGTCCGGAGGAAAAGGGCTCATAAACAGGTAGCTGAGTGTTGGAGGAGGAGATGGAGAGAGAGAATGGGGGGAGGAGGAGGAGGAGGACGAGGTGAGACGCTAATTCCGTGCTGCGCCAGGCCAACTCACCCCTATGCGTGCGTGATAGTAACCAACGTTAAAAACAAACCAACAAGGAAGCACCTACATAGCATCTGTTTGGTGTTGTATTCTTTACACAAGAAACGTATATCTCCCCCCCCCCCTTCACTGCACTGCTTGTGGGAGTGGAAAGCATGGCTGCCCATTCCCCTCACCTCCCCACCACCTCCACTCATACACTACTACTATATAAGCTCATCAAGCGTCGGTTTGGCGCACAAAATGCCCCCCCCCTCTCCGTCCCTCCAAAGTGGTTGGATTAACGCAAAAAAAAAAAAAAGGTGCGCCACGGTGCGCGCAGAGTATTTCCTAAATAATAAAAAAATATGAATGGGGAAGCACCCACTTCATGAAAGTGTTGGCGTGCATTGTTGCAAACACATGACTTACGCTGTCCATTCTCGCCCCTGCAGGTAAAGTTGAATTGCACGGAAAGCTGATAGAGGTAGACTACTCTGTTCCCAAAAAGCTAAGGTAGGCGCTCACACCCACACACCTATACTGTGTTGCCCCCCCCCCCCCCATCTCTCTCACTGTGTGTGTGTGTCTATGTGTGTGTGACCTGTAGGCTTCCGCTGTGAAATATAGTAAAACACGTTTCCATGCTTTTTTTTTCTTCTCGTGAGATTTCTGTCAGCCTGTTGTTATTGTAGTTGCTGTCGCCGCGGCTGCTTGCTGCTGTTGTTGTTGCTTGGCGATGGAAGCTCCTAATTGTGCGTGTGGCCAAACAAACGAAAGAAAGAAAAGCGACCAAAAAAAAAAAAAGGGGAACAATTCAGTCCCAAACATCCGCAGAACACCACCGTGGCTGCTGCCATGTTGCGCGATCTGCAAGCGAGGCCCACATCCTACACGCACACACACACACGCGTGTGCAAAACATGGCACGTTCGGGTCCTAATTGGGTTTATTTGTGTTTCTTTTTTTTTGCGTATATCCACTTGAATGCGCATTTCTTGCAGGCCGCGAGGTTAAGTTTCATTATGTGTTGGGACTCGCTCAATGGGTTGCAGTCAATCGCCCTTTTTCTTTGGATAATCTATGGATTTGTTTGCGCCCAAGCGCTTCACAAAAGCGTATAAAACCGTAAAGTTAAAAGAAAAATATTTAGAAAACACCGTTTCCATGTGCGTAACGCCTCTTTGCGAACACCACGCAGCCACATTCTTATATGCTTATATAATTCTTTATCTATAAGGGGGAAAAGTACATTGCGTGACAAAAAAGGTAAATATTCAACCCCCTTGTGCAAGAACACGTGACCCCCACTTCATGTGAGTCCTCCCCCTTTTTTAAGTGCAAAGCCACACTTTTCCTGTGTTAGAGCCATTTTTCTTGTCCTTCATCCCCGCCATAGAGCGTTTTTTTACGTCTAAAATACACAACAGTCGAGGGAAAGGGTGCAGTTTCGCCGCTTTACGGCTCGATCTGAGAGGGCGCAAACATGGTGTCAAAGCCTGCGCCACTCCCCTGAGTTAATGTGCACGTAGGCCGTGGAAATGCTGGAGGAGCTCTCCTATAATGGCTGCCATGATGGTGGCCCTGCGCTCTGCTGTTGCTGCTGCTTGCTGCCTGGTCGGCTATAGGCGGCCAGGCAGCAACGCGTCCATACGGCGCATGTGACCGGGCGCATGTGTCCAGTCGGCAGGGTGCATGTGCAGCTGCTGGACCTGCAGAGCGCGTTTCCCCGTCAGAAGGGGGAAAAAAAGGGGCCTTAAAGCGAAAAATGTTCGCCATGTCTTGCAGGGTCCACGAGCGGGGGGCAGCGGGCGATATGTACAGGTGTTCCTTTGAAAGCGCAGAGCCCAACTGGTCGAGCTGGGACGTTCACGCCTTTTTATTCCAGTAAATGTATTGATTTGCCACGTGACAAAAAAAACATTAAACGCGAAAAATCCTGAAATCTCGCCTGAATCCTGTGGAGTTAGTTTTAATGACAGAGATACTTCAATGAAGAAGAAAAAACGTAATTGTTTTGTAAAATCTTCAGGTATAGTTTTTAATTTAGATTTAATCATTAGAAAACGTAAAATATGTTTGCTCAAAGTGTCTAATTTGGGAAAATGTAATTACCCCTAAGGAAAATTTTAGAAAAGCACAACCTAAAGTACTTTTGTGTGTAAAAGCCATCTGGAGATTAGGATACTACAACAATATATTTACGGATTGGTTTACTTACAGTGTGTAAGTGAAGGAACAAGTAATTACATTTCAGCCTGACTTAAATAATACAGAACTATATCTCAGTTTGTATTTACAGAGGAAGCCAGAATAATTATTGGTATTTTTGCAGTTTACTTAAAGGGTGCTCTTTGGAACATTTGAGCTGGACTTAAATAAAAGAATAGCACAACTAAACGTGTATTTAAAATATATTTATGCACTGAAGAAGAACTTTACTAAATGGTGTGTAAAAGCAGGGTTTACTAGTATTTTGCGTATGCCAGGAGTATGATAAAAATCTACTGTGTCGTCTAGATACATTCAAAATGCATTGAAAGTGTACCCTTAATTTTTAAGCAATATGCTACAGGTGTACATTTTTATAAATTCAATTTAATTTCATGAAATTGCATTTTTTGCCACCTCAAGGTCACCTTTTCTTTTTACAAGAAAATAAAAAACAGGTCCTCTTCATGTCCAGTTATACTGTAATAAACAATAAGTACAATTCAGACCAATCTGATCCTTATTGTAAAACAACAGTGTAATTCAGCTTATAAACCCAATAAATCAACAGTTTCCTATGTTTGTATCGTAAACAAAATGTCTTTTACACCTTCAAACCATTCCATCTAAAAGACATTTGCAATTCAGTACTTAATTGCCACTTGTATGTTATTATTGTTGCTTTATTCACGATGTAAAGCTAAACAATGCAATACATTCTATATATGTACTTTAATTTTACTATTTAGAGACTGGAATATATATTTACACATTGCAGATGAGAATTCAATAGGGGTATTTAAACCATTTAATGGTAAATTGTATAAACCATTAAAAACATATTTAGAATATTGCCTTTATTTATGCATTTTTTGTAAATCCCGTAATTAGGTAACTATTAGAAATAGTTTGACCTTAAACCCACTTTACGTGTTGTAACTGTATCGTTAAACGGACCTGGGGGAATGAGCCATCTTTAAATCCTGTCTGTTGAGTTTTTTTTATTTCATTCAGACCTGTTGTAGTTCCAGCTGCTGTTTTTACTGCTAGTTTGTCTGGTTTTGTTGCGTAATGTCTACCAATTGCTCATGGGTGTGTTTTCATAACTAAACAAATTAGGTCTTCTATTGAAGAAGTAGGAAGAAAAAAAAACACACACGAACCTGACTGGTTGAGATGATGTGTTTGTGGTAACTTTTAATTTGCTGATCACGCGAAGAGCTGGGCCTTTTTTAAAATGTGGCTTTGAGGTGTTAGATCAGAAGGTTTTCACGTCGTATTTATCAATAAAACGTAGCTCCTGCTTGTGTGGTTTTATGCTTTGGTGTTTTGAATCAATTCAGAGGGACCAGTAATTATTATGAACCCAAGAAGCCTTTTAACTCCTTAGCAAAGTCTATAATTAATTGAAAATATATAATAACTTGATCCAGATTGTTTGGAATATTCTTAAAACCTTACAGTTTAAATTATTTAACAATGTCGGTCACTTCCACATTGTTGTAGTTGTGTAAAACTCTAATAATCAATAGATCTGTCTGTCACTGCATATAAAAAGCACAATTAAAACATATTCAGTATTATCTGCATCATTGTCCCATTTGTGTTTGTCACCACAGAAATTATTAGGATAAGAGCAATATATCATATTAGTGTGACGTTTTTATTAATAGTAAAGCATATAGAAATTATTGATTAAATGCGCTTTTTGTAAGAAAAAAGTTTGAGTTCCTTAATATTAACAAATCCTTTTTTTTTCTCTTCAGTATTTTTGTTATGTTTACTTTATTGTAGCTTGTTTAAGGAGCCAATCAGAGTTTGTGGCTGTTTGTTATTTAAATTTACCATATATTGATCTCGGAGTGACCTGAAAGATATGCGGCTTGATTGATTGTCAAATAGGTGGATAAAAGGCTCCAGCTGTGAGCTTGATCAATAGTCACCCGTCAATATTCAGCAAGACGCTCTTGTTGAATGATCATAATGGTAGCTGCTGGCCTCTCTGAGCTGAAATGTTTGCCTTTACCTGTCTGGTCCAACCATTACAAGCTGAAATAGAGCAAGTGAGAAACTTCAGGCTGAGTGCTGACCCTTGAGTTGAGGCGGAATGAGAATAAGCGCCGCTTTTATGTGCTTCTCCTTTGAATATGAAATTACCTCCTTTACTTTTCTGGGTGTAAACATCTGCATTGCACCACGACGCTGGCCCCTCTTTCACATGTGTGTGTGTTTGACCTGTCAAAGAGTGCGCGCTGGGTCCAAACAGCGAAACACGATAGCCATCGGTTGATCCACTTTGAATCCATTAATACTCCCCAGTTGATCCCGGTGGAAGGAGGTGGGGCGGGTTCTCCCGCTTTGGGCACCGGTTTTGGCATCCGCAGTCACGTCCGCCGCTCACCTGGCTGAAGGAGGAGGATGTGTGATGCTTGAAGACGTTCGGAGACGTCAGCCACGAAGAGCTCTTCAATTCGACACGCTTGACGTTGAAGTCCAGGGAAACTAGGTGGCTCTTCGTCGGTGCCGGAATAAAATCAACATAGCCGCGAATGAGCTCAAGGCATTTAGTTTGAGTTTTACGTTCAAAACCAACCTCTTTCAGGTGCGAAACATTTGTGTGGCAATTATTTACTTTTTGCAGGGAGCGGATTATTTTATTTTTTTTATTCGCTCTCCTGAAGTGAAAACCGTCTTTCCAGTGCAAACAGAGCACATATAGCTCGGGGGAGCAGCGAGGATCAGATGTGAGAGAATTGTAAATTCGTTGAGCGCCTTTCAGACCTGCGAGATCGTTGTCTAAGCTCCCTGAGAGTTTGGAGCGCTCTAATATTTTTTATCCAACCCTTACACGTGTCCCGCTGCAGCATCTGTAGAGATCCACTTCTTAGGAAGGTTTCTTTTTTTTTTCTCTCTTTTCTTTCGTTCCCTCTCGCTTTACAACCTGTTGCATGACTAATACGTTACTGTGGCATTGCGCTCATTACAAGCCGGATTTAAGTAAATGGCCGGTAGTGAGGAGGTGCGGAAGGCGTGGCAGGAATGAGGAGGATCCCTCCGAGATGATGACTTAGCCTGTGACTGAGCTATAGAAATATACAGCAAACGAGAACGGAAAGTTTCCACCTAAGGGGAACTCACATGATACCCGACAGCCGTAGGAGCCACGGCTCCTCTGGTTTAATCTCTGGACGGTCATATTAATGTGGATACAGCCTGTCATGCACACTAAATAAAACCGTCATTGATTAGAGATGAGAGCCATAAAGCCTCCTGGAGTAGAGCTACTAAAGCCATTTTCCTTCAAACTGCCTGCGAGAGAATTTGTCCCTGGTGATTTATTCTTATTGGCTTACTGAGGTCAGCTTCTGTTTGTAGAGAAGAAAAGATAACGTTTAATCCTGGCTACCCGCGGGCCTATTACTTGTACCAAGGTGCAGCATGGTTTAAGCAAAAAAATAAAATAAAATAAAAATGTTCAGTCTCGCCGCTGCTGTCGTTTAATGTGCCTTTAATGAGATTTAACAGAAACTGCGGAGTGTCCGGTGTCTTTTGCGCCTGATTGGTGCGTGGAGTAAAGCAGCTAGGCTCCTCCCCCACCCATTGCTGCACACTGCTGGCCAGCTTACTGAAAGAAGGGCAAGGTCTTTTTAAATCTATAGTTGAAACCAGATATCTGTATAAAAACACACATGAACGTTATTTTCTCACTCTCTGACTAAATTGGTCTTTTCCGGGTTTTAAGACAGTTGGGATAATCAATAGTAGCCTATTTAAAAAAAAAAAAAGCCCATTAGATGATGTCATGGTTTTGTTCTGACCACACAGGACCATAAACACACAGCTTCCTACTTGTGTCATAGCATGTAGCAAGAAAAAACAAGACTGTAGCCAAGTTGTCAGGAAGAGAGCTGTGGAGTATGGTTCCTCCTGATGGTCCAGCTCAGGAAAAGAGACCGTTGGGTGAATCAGAGATGAACCTGTTTCGGTGCAAAACATGTGAGTCAACCCCAGAACAAAAACCAAGAGGCAGCGTAACGATGCTGGCTGAAGCTGGTAAGATGGCGTCATTATCTACAGTGAAATGAGACCCGCACCGACGTGTGCCGCCAGACTACTCAGGAATGAAGATTATTATTACTCCAGAAGGAATATAAAAGGCCAGCCAACAATTTGCAAATACACTGAGGGACAAAGACCTTATTTCTTTTATTTTCTTGGGGTGAATTTTGCCATATTGCCCTTTATTTTTTTACATTTAGCGGACAAAAAGTGATGCTTGCCAGGCTTAAAAGATTCTCCAAGCTGTGAAGTACGGGGGTGGCAGTATCATGCTGTAGGTGGGACTCATGCACTTCACCACAAAATAGATCACATCGTGAGGAAGGAACATCATTTGGAAATGTCGATGCACCATCTCTAGACGTAAGCCAGGAAGTTAACACAAACAGGTCTTCTTACCACCAAGTTAGTTACAGAGTGGCTAAAGGACAACAAGCTCTGTGTTTTGGAGCGGCCAACACAAAGCCTGATCTTAATCCCATTTACGGGCAGAGCTAATAAAGTGTGTATGTGAGCAAGGCAACCTACTAGAAACCTGACTCAGTTATCCCAGTTCTGTCAGGAGGAATTGGCCCAGATCTATAACAACAATCTATAACAAATTCTACTTAATACTAAAAAAATAAGATACGATTCCTTTAATGTCCCTCCAAGGGGGAAATTTGGGTAATTATTAATAATGAGAAAAGAAAAAAGAATACAAGGAAAGAAAAGTAAACTGTCTAATCTAAAGTTAGCTCTAAAGAAAACACTGTAATAATACAATATGCACTATGTATCATAGTCCAGCAGCATCCCGGCTAAGGCATGTGCAAGTTAACTTAGCATCTGGGTAAAGTGTAAGCTAACCCATGTCTGCAAACTTTGGCATCTGGATAAGGTTAAAAGAAATCTCTTCTTATCCTGGCATTCAGCACATAGAAATACTAAGTGTGGTAATCCTAACTGCTCCAAAGGTTTCATTTGATTTTAGCCTGTGAGAAAAAACAAAACAAAAGGTCATGTAGCTTTTCATTCAGTGAATTAAATATCTGGTTACAAGCACAACAATCCATTGTGTCCTAAAGCGCTGGACGCAGGATAGAAAGAAGCAAAAATTGATAGAAGCAACACAAAAATGCCAGTGATCTTAGCGTTAACGTTTAAAAACATATCATAGCAGTGTCATAGTCATACCAGGCCCCAAGTGTCGGTCAGAGTGTGATGGGTGTGAATGCATGTTTACCCGTGTACGCCAACGTATGTAAAAAGTCAGTTTTCTGAGCTTTTCTAAGCAAGCAACTTTTACTGTTCTGTTTTCAATAAATGCAGTTAGATCATGCGATACAATTTAGAAATCATTGTCTTTTTCCTGAATGTCATAATCTCATGCCGGTCCTTCCTCAAATATGAACCTGTTTATTTTTTATTTTTTTATTTTTTTATTATTCCCTGGAAATCTGTGACACGCTTTAGCGACACAGTTGGTTTGTCAAGATTGCAGAACGGGTGTTAAAAAAGAAACGTGGGGCCGCTCTCATCTCGCTTTGACGCTGGCGTGAGCAGATGGTTGCGGTATAGCTGCTAATCTGCGTTTGATGAATCGCTGGAATCATTACATTTGTTGGATGCGATTTAATGAGATATAAATCAGGATTATGAGTCTGTGCCCACGTTATATTATTTGGGTGCAAAATGCAATTTGAGGAAGCCGCGTCTTCTCGGTCTCTCCTTCTTCCCCCCCTCATCTCCCCCTGTGGCTCGGTTTGTGTCCGTGTGCAGCATAAGCACAGAGGAGTCGTGTAGAAATGACGCTGCAGAGGCAGAAATGACGGCTGCTTCATTTTGGTTATAACGCTGAACACTTCTTGGCCGTCGGTGAAGCTGGTCCTCCTCGTGAGCTGATTGAGGGTGTGGCGTTCTGAGAGAGTGGCCAGCTGAGGCGTGCAGCAGGTGGCATTTCTCGCACAGGCAGCCTGCCCCCACCCGCATCCTTGTGCCATATCATCACCAAATAAAACTGCTTCGCTGGTACAACTTAAGACCCCTGATGGTTTTTGAACAGGTGAAAAATGTAGAGGAGCTGGTCGGAGTTTGAGACAGACGGAGGCTGGTGACTGAGAGATGTTTTCTGGGTTGACCCAAAGCTGGTCATACGGACCGCTTGAGTTGGGATTTTAGGTCTTTGAACGTTTCTCGTTCCTTACCTTTTAATCAGAAATGAAGCCAGATCCCAAGATGAGGCAGATTTCTCCTCAAATGATATGAAGGTATTTGGCTAATTGGCATCACAGGTTGCTCACACAGTCTAATGGGATTGACCAGAATCCATCTGATTGACATTTCCTGATGGAAAATAGGAAGAAATTACCATGAAAAAAAAAGCAACAGCCACAAAAGATTTGAAATTATTTTGTGATGAATTTTATTCAGGATTTAAAAGTCCAGTATTCTCTGCCCAGTGTAGTAGACAGAGATAATAATACAGCTCCCAGTTGTTGTTGTTTCAATTTTCATACACTGATTGAGCAGTAGGAGAGTGATGCGTGGCACTTTGGCTTCCAAACCATGTTGTGCAGCACATTTAGTAATTTTCATCAAAATTACCGAGCCAAGACACTACCTGATCAGGAAATAATAGCCAAAAAGCTCTCAGTCGCTGTCACTTATTGTCTTATGAATGCCGTACCGGTTAGGTGGGATATTTTAAAACAAGAAATTGAGTGTATTTGTGCACTGACTTTCTCAAACAGCACACCCTGCACACATAATAAACAGCAACAACTTCTCTCCAAATGCAAGAAAATATTACCAGATAATTTAACTGCCAGGTAAAATACTTTCAATACGGGCTCAACTTAGTTCTCAAACTAAGGTTGTAAGATTCAACTAAAATACTAAGTAAAAAAACAAAAAACAAAGCAAAGAAACAGATGATAAAACAGAAACCAGTAACCAATAAGATTATGCTGTGATATTAAAGTTCAGTGTGATTATGTACGTTTAACAACCATTCTTTGCTTTGGTGAATTTTGATTGAGTTAGTATTAAAACTAAAAAAGAATAACAAGTGGTGTATCTTCAAACAACCCATGCAGAACACACAGCTGTCTTTTTTAAATCCCACATGTTACCTTTTCAGTACAAGTAAAAATATTAATGTGTGTGCACGCTGGCAGCATGCTATTCTGCCTCTTGAACTAAACAAGCTGTGTTGTAGCACAGCAAGACTAATGGTGGCGACCGTTTAAGCATTAACGGATTTTCGTTTTAGCATTAGCCGGGCTAACGGGGACACGATTTAGCACGTGTATAAGGACCATGCAGACATATTTTCGGCAGTTTAGTGTGATGAGAGGATTGGAAAACACAAGATAAAACAAAGCAAGCTCACATTATCAGATCCTGAGTCAGTGTGTTAAAGTTTGTTGCAACTTTAAAGCCGAATTCAGTTCAATAAGTTGATTTGTATAGCCCCAATTCACAACACGTCATCTCGAGGAACTTTACAAAGGCGATTTAATCAAATCATAAAAGGGAATGGGTTAAAACGTTCCCAGCAGATCGGGTCACGTTATTGACCAGAGGGCATTCATTCCTCCTGAAAGAGCGTGTAGTCACAGTGGAGTCAATTGCGTTGTGTTGCTGACTGTGCAGAATACCGTGCATGTACATTGCGACAGTGGAGAGGAAAACTCCCCTTTTAAACAGGAAGAAACCTCCGGCAGGACCAGGATTAGTGTGAACGGCCATCTGTCATGATCGAGGTGCTGTTGGAGAAGGCAGAGCAGAGACACAAGGACGACACAGATGCACTGTTCCTGCAATACTTTCACTGTGAGAGAAACGTTAAAGCGTAATGGTAGTGCTAGCGCCTTTAGTGGCTTAATCTAGGAGAGAAACACAGCCGAGGAGAACCCAAAACTAATTTTGTAGAACTAAGGCTCAGTAGACTGTTGGCCCCCAAGTAGTTAAGCATCACAAACAAAGCAAAACTTGAAATAAACAATATCTAAATAGTTTTATCTTAAACAGATTCTGCTCAGAAACAAAACTTCTTACTTGTAGCGTAATGCAACCAGTGGAGGCTGTGGGTTTTTACCTGTATACCTTTTGTATTCGGTTATACTTCAGTCCTTTCTTTTTTCTTCCTATGGCTACGTCCAACATCATCACTGTCCATGATTTTAGCGACCAGAAATACTTCCAGATTGCTGAAATTGGAACCCATAACTTGTGCTGCACAATATAAAGAAATTAGATAGTTGGGATGCAGCTGAAATGACAATATTGATTTTGAATAGCCAACATTTTTCTCACTCTCCTCCTTGTTTCCCATCATCAGGATTTCTTCAGCACTTTCTGTAAGCTTAAGCATTTGAAGTATCAGGTTTTTTGCATCAAGGCGCGTAAACATCCATCCAACTGGTTAGAAGAATTGTTCTCATACTAAGCATTAATGCATCTCCCTTGAAATATTACAGCCTACCGAATATCGCACCCCAAGAAGCCGTAAGTGATTGGAATCATGCATTTAGATTTTTTTTTTATTCAATATATTGTGCAGCTCTGCAAGGAGACACAAAAGCCCCAGAATAGTTGCTAAATATTTTCTAAAATGTCAGATCAAGACAATAAACAGATAAACAAAATAATTGCTAAATAATGCAAAATCTTCACAATAACAAACAGATGTTTCGAGATTGGTTTGTTCATTGTGGATTGGCTTTTGTTTCTTTTTCTTTTTTCTGAGCTATTCAGACCTCCACACTGGTACTGAGTTTACATTCTGTGTGGAATTTCTTTCAGGATTCAAGAACCCCACTGCAGAAAGGGAACTAAAAGTAAGTAAAATTTTCTTAAAAGTAGTATATTTCCCTTGATTTGAGCAGCCAAATAAGACTATTTGCCAGTGGAATGAGTATTTTTACCCCTAAAATAAATTAGATATCATGCACTTGAAATAAGATGATGGAGATGAAATGATCTTATTTTAAGTGCAAAGCTCTTATTCCATTGGCAAATAGTCTTTTTTAGCTGCTGAAATCAAGGAAAAAATACACTCATTTCAAGAAAATTTTTCTCACTTTTAGTTCCCTTTTTGCAGTGCCTGCATTTTGTTCCTAGCAAAAGTAAAAGGACCCAAGTGGGCCTCTACTGTAACTGTAACAAGAGTTGAAAGTGCTGAATGGTAATTGTATAGTAATGCTGCATCTTTTAGCTGATCAGCAACAAAGCGCTCTGGGAAAGGTGGAGCCGCCACAAGACACAAGTCAGACATAGCTGTCAAGGATCAAATAATAAATAAAAAAAAAAATTGGTGCATTTTGTAAATTGTGCAGAATCCAGACACGTCCATGCATGTAAGTCAAACTTTCCAACATGCTCAGTAAAAAACACAACAGCAAAAAAAAAAAAAAAAAAAACTTCTAATTGAGCATCAGCACGCAGCTCAGGAAGATACAGGCAGCTCCTCTTCCAACAAGCTCTCGCAGAACAGTTTCCTGGCAAGTGAGAAATCAAGTCCACGTGCCAAACCGATCACACAATACCACAACACTCGCTGAGGGAAAGATGCCACCTACACTATTCAAATCGAGCATTCATCCTTAGAAGAAGAAAAGATGGCATACACAGAAAGTGTTTATAGGGCTTTGAACGGGAATGAAGGAGAATGTTTCCTGTGTGTTTAGAAAGAGTTCAGCAGTACAGATTTCAGTCCACATTTTGGGATGTATGATATTACAAAGAAAAGAAACTGGTATTGAGTTATTGTAGAGCACAATGGGGTGACAATGGGGTGTTTGGGTGGTTGTTATGTGTATTATTTTGTGAGGATATACATATTAGGTTGTTGATTTTAGATACATTTTGTGGACCAGAAGATTGTTTTAACATCAGTCGGTACACATTGCAGTGTAAGCTTTGGCCGGCATGAGACTCTTATGGTAAATGCATAAAATAAAATACGATCTGATTGCTTTTATCTTATAGACAAAAACTACAACTTTTCAAACTTGTGCTAACATAGCATAACGTGATTCTATTTAGAAAAGTAACATTATTCACAACATTTTGATCTAAACATCTAAAAAGCGGATATCAGCTGGTTGATTAGTCAGGGCTTCTGCTTCCTAACTCAACAGCAGTATCTCAGCAGGATTGATGCTTAAGCTCCTTTAGTTTCCCAGCAACAATCGTCCGTGTTTCTTTTTGGAAAGAGGCAAAGTTTCCCTGTCAGCAAGGGGAAAATGTTTTCCTCACATTCAAATGGGTGAGCTACTGAATCCTCTGCGTAGCGGGAGAAAACAACATCCATTTCCATCAGAGATGCACAGAATAATGGGCCGGTGGCTGGAATCAGCAGATTTAACGTCCACGGATGTTAAACCGTTGAACGGCATGTCAGAAAACTCAAAACAAATGAGCGTCACATCTGGGCGCTTCCAACAACAACAACCCTCCTCAGTGTGAAGGTTGTTACTGAGTAAAGAAGACCTAACTATGAGGTTTTTAGAAATGAGCATAGCTGTAGGAAGCTGTTCAATAGGAAACAGTACACGTTGAAAGACCATTCAGGCAGAGAGAGAGTACAGCTTTAAACAGATAACAGGAAGGCTGAACCTATAATAGTAAATTTGAGCTTTCCACCCCTGTCTGTTATAGAAATGTTGGCAGGCTTTCAGAAATCCCAGTTAAGGTACGCTCCCCCTACATAAACACACGGGCTGCTGAATTAGTAGTGCTAGCTGTGCTAACCGCACGACTGCTTGCATTGGCCGCTAAAGGCAGCTTAAAAAGTGTAGTAGCCTTCCTTCTGCCAGCAGACTGGCAGTACGCAGCAGCATTTATGCTCCATTCAGCCAGAAATTCTCAACCTCTTGAAGGGTGTGACAGACAATCTTTTAAACTTTAGCCCACCTTGATACCGGTCACCAGCCAATGCCTTAGAACAAGGAGCCAGTTCATAAACATCCTAGGTCTTCCGCATCGTTCAGAAATCTCTGTCTCGGGAACATCTGGGTGTGATGTTAAAGGGTAACCCCACGCATGGACAATTTCTTTGTACAATCCCTCCATGTACCGTAGCTGGAGTAGATCCTCTTGATATCAGGGTCTTTTTCTTTTTTTGATTTCTGCAAAGCATGAAAAATGCTGAAGGACAGTGAGGCAGCAGTCTTCTGACATTTACAGCGTCCTGATGTGTGAGCAAAGCTGCAGCCAATGAGCTCCTTCGTGTGCGTGCATTCACCTCCAAATGTTTCAAGATAGGTCCGCCGCTTTGCCATGGGAACCGATTTCGAGTGGCTTGCTGAATTATAGAAAGAAAGGTTTTTGAAGGATGGAGGGCTGCGTTTTAGGAAACCAGAACCCAAGCTGCATCAGAGCTCGCCGTGATTAGTTAAGCATTGAGAGCTCTGCTCCGGTTGTGCGGCGGTTCCCAGATGAACGGCGCCGCTGGCCCAGGTTTTACGGGGCGGCGCGGTGGTCAGGGTGCTGATTTTACACGACAGCGAGCACACGAGCTAAGAAGGTGCCTGTGTAGATCGCTCCGGGTCTGAATCCCACCCGCAGCCCTTCTGCGACCCCTCCTTGTTCATTTCCATCCTCTTCCATATGTATGCGACGGAAGCTGCCGGCGGCCCTAACAGAACCGCCACACACGACCGGCTTTCAGCACAGTCCGACCATTGTGCCTCGCCTGTCTCTGACGGAAGAGGAAGACGGAGAAAAGGACTTCAGAGGACAAGACCAACTCATGAGCGTGCTACCCCCCCCCCCCCCCCCCCCCTCCAGTTGTGTGTTACATTGTGTGTTCTTGCTCCTGCATGGGGGAGAAATGTGCGCTGCTGGTAGAGGGCAGCATTTCTTCTCCCCCGGCTCAGGCTCCCAGTGCGTGTGGCTGAGCAGTGTCCTGCCTCAGCGGAGTGTGTGGGAGCTTTTAGATCCTGCTTTGAGATGGATTTTGTAAATCATGTGCAGTCCCATATCAGGCCCTCTCCATCCTTGACTGACCTCCTACCAGCTTAAATGCGTCTAACCTTCGGCTCTCAGCTAGACATATATAAAAACAAAGCCGCTCTATACTCGGCACGTTGTGCATTAGAGGAACGTTTTCCACCAGTACTGCATCTTTCTCCTCACCGCGAACAGAAAGCTGGATTTTGAAAGTCCGCGCTCGATCAGAAGCTCTCTGTTCTCCAGATGTGGCTCTTCTTTCTTTTTTTGAGGAAAACGCTTTAAATTTCACACGCCGCTCAGCTCCCAGATTAGGAGACTTTTTCTGTAGTTTGGCTGTTTGCAACGTTTCCGATCATCAGGGCTTTCTGGTCGATACAGATTTCAGTATTTTGTTTTCTAAAGACTAAGACAAGTAAAAGAGAAAATGTGCTGCTGTGTTTTTTTTTCTTTCTTTCCCTAGAGCTAGTAATTGTGAATCCAGCTGACAACGAAGGAGAAACAAGCTAGCCCCCATTTATACGCAGATGTATATCTTTGTAACCCTTATCAGAGTTTTTTTTTTTTAAATTAAACTCAAAAAAGTGGATCATAGCGTATGCTGTTGAGTGACGCATTTATTGACCAGAAATCGTTTTGAAGAACTGGTCGATTGCGATCCGGGGCGGCTTAATTGATGAATCTCTAATTAACATGTCAGAAATAAAAAAAACAAAAGTAAGAGCAAAAGACAAACAGGCAAATAAAAAAGAAAACACACTCACACACAGCCAAAAAAAGGTTAAAAAAGTGAAAATAAAAAATACTTTATCTATTAACAAAATAAAATTATTCTAAACATAAATAAAAAGTTTCTTTTATAAATTTATCAACACAACAGCAACTTTTATGGTGGCGTGTTTACTTTAGCGATATGGAATATTTTCAAGAATTGAAGAAAATAATTTTATTTGTCCATGCTGTTATGTGGTTGTGTGTCATTACATGTTTTTTTTTTAAATGTAATCGTGTGAAGTATCCTTTTTTTTCTCTTGTGGTTTATGAGATGTTTTGTGTTGCTCTGTTTTATTTCAAAAACTGTTTAGTACAATATTTTAGATCTAAAATAAAACACGCAAAAACAACAATAAAAGACAAATTAAAGAACTATCGAGGTGTCGACCAGACACGTAGCAAAACCAGGGAATATTTGCAGTTACATTTGTTCAACCCCGGGCTCGTTGTGTTGTTAATATCTTTCGTTTCGCCGTTTTTCTCTGGTGTTGCTGCGCTTCGTCACATGTTTAGTCTGTAACGCCGTCCAGGGCCACTGTATTTGCAACATTCCTGTGTGTTTCAGTGCCGGTCCGGTCCCCGCCGCGCAGCCCTCGCGGGCTCTCCCGTAGTCTCAGCAAAACCGCTGTTTTGTATTTAGCTGCTGCGATACGGCGTGAAGCCCGTTGTTTTACGCAGCTGTGCCTGATCCCGGCTCTGATTTGCTGAGGCCAGAGATGAGCTGGGTAATGTGGGCCAGGCAGGTGCTGGAGAGTAGGACGCCTCCATCTGTCTTCCTGCCAAGTGGCCTAGTCAGTCAGTTTGGGAGAGAAGGACAGAGCATGCCTCTGTATGAGAGAGGGGGACAGCGAGGAGGACGAGGCTAGAGAGAGCACAAGAATAGGAAGTCGGAGGGTGAAAGGGTGACTTTGGGGGTCCTCTTACTTTTTCACAACGGAATCTGTTTGCTGGAAGAGTGGGAGATTATTCCTGGGATGATGGACGTGCAATAATGGCTTATGAAATGAGAACAGGTCTCAGCTGTAGTGGTGATATACAGTCCTGAGCTGGCATCTGCCTGTATCTGATTCGTTTAAATAACCTTTAACAAAAATACCACCAATCGGTGGCGTATTAGTATTAAAACCAACGGATTTAATAGTTTTCTTTCTTTTTCATGGCACTATTTCTCATTACTGCAGCCAAAGAAATATAGGTATGGGCTCATGGGAAATTCTGACTACATGATCATTTTGAATGAGAATAACAGAGTTTTATGGTATTTGCACTAAAATCTAAAACCTAAAGTAATTTAAGCTTTTCTGTGGACCGGTTTCAAGTGTCAGATTTTGATACAGGGAATCTTTAAAAGGTGCACAGAGAGCAGGTTTTGAGGTCAAATATTTATTTTCTTTCCCATACATGCCCTTACATAAAATGATTTAACCTCTATTTAACGCAGTTGACTCAATAGGCTGGATTAGTCAGTTCATGAGAGAGTGATTCGGGCTGAATCCTCTGGGCGTGCGTGTGGCTGTAGTCGTTCACCTGACTACTTTGTTGAGTCTCCACTGTAATCGATGCATTAGCGAGAGAACACGGGCTAACTTCAATATTTACAGCTTTCTTAAATCGGAAGACATCACGCCTCTAAACAAAAGACCTGTGCAGTCGCAGCAGCAGATGCTTTTCCTCTTCTCCCATGCACAGGCACAACACTGGTGTCATTTCAACTTGTCCCCATAGGGGGCAGACGTCTGCAAAAATCCTGGAACTTATGCTATGCTCATGTAAACGATAACGTTTGTCTTCTGTGTTTCGGACATCATGCACAACGGACTGACAGCTCGCAGCACCAGGTGAGGGAGGGGGAAGGAATACTCTTCACTGCAGAGAAAAGGACTGAAAAAAAACTACTGGAGAAAGAAAGTCTCTGGTATCTGACCCCAAATAAACCAGGGGTGTCCAACTCATTTCTATGAAGTCATTAAAAGGGCTGGTTGCACGTGTATAGATGATACTTTTGATTTCATAGAAATATAAAAAAAATGCACAGTAACATAAAAGTAGCACCTTTAGGCCCAGTTTATACAGTTTATCTGCATAAAAGTTGATATTTGGGTGAGTTACACATTAAACTCTCGTCATTCTGCATCACTTTTTCTCTTTTAGGACATTTTCGGGGTTGTTTTAATGTGTTGTGGGAAAACTGACACCTAGTGACAGGATGTTGTTACTACATAGTTAAAAAAATCAACATTCGCTATGGTAGTCACAGTTTTAGCCACTTTATACAATTTAAAAGGATATATGCCTCTAACATATGACAAGATATGCCTTTTTTGGCTCTTGAGGGCCGGATAAATTGCCTCGACGGGCTGGATTTGGCCTGCGGGCCTTAAGTTTGACACGTGCTTTAAACGGTGCTAAATGCTAACTGACTTTCGAATTGTGACTTTTTTTAAGTCTTTGTTACCGCTAAACTAGAGACACATTCTTTTAAATTGACCTTTTACAAAAATCACACACAGACACTGTCAATAGCTATGTTTCCATCCAATTCTCATGCAAATTTTGAACAAACTTTTAAAATATCACAAAAACAAAATACCCATCAGACTTGTTTCCATTTACTGGTTTGTAGCGAATTAACCAGGAGATGCAAAGTGAAATGACGCTGTAATAAACAGGAAGTAGAGGTTGCTAACTAGCACCGACCACAGATCAGTAATGGAGCGAGGCTTTAATGAACGGGCTGGTTTTAAATATTTTTTTCATGGATGAGACTAAGAAATGCTCGAGTCTCTTCGTCAGTCCACACGTACCTGTTGTTGCTACCAGCCCTGTTTTCGAGTGTTATGGGAATATCCGGGAAGACGCCGGCGGCAGAAAACAGCTGATCAGTCATGTGAGGTAAACTGAATTCGACAAATGTGTTTTCATCCCCTCTTTAGCACGTTTACTGTTTTATGATAAAACCAAAAACACACCACATGTGAGTGTGAAAACCTTTGTTTGTGAGTTAATTTGAATTTTGCCCATTTCCATCAACCTGTCCAAATGTGAAACTACAAAATGCGCGTTAAAAAACGTAGATGGAAACGCTACTAATGAAAAACTTTAAAACTCCCGCTCTCCTGCCAACCATCCTGCTTCCCTTTGTTGCTCTGCTGCGTTTAAACGCGGTTATGGCGCCACCTGATGGATCGCCCATTCGTTCCTGGTTAACTGGAGCGCGCGCTGACGTTTTACCGTTTCAAACTGAAGACCGTGTCCATGGCTCTGCCTTCAAGGTAAAACCTTGAGCCTTAAGACTAGGTAAAAACAGTGGGCATTCTCAGCTCGCCAGGTTAGTAAATATTTGATGGCGGAGCAGCCACGCATGCTTTCTTGCAGAGGGGGGAAGGTTGGGGAAGTTAATGAGGTCACTGCTTCAAGGAAAACATTGCTAAAATGGCCTCTTTTTTGCTCATTACCTCTAATTTGGTGTCCCTTTAAATAATTTTTATAATCTTTATTCTCACTAATAATTTTGGCTGCACACCGGCTGCCTTTCTTCTGCAGTGCTCCCTTTCCTGCTCCTCCTCCTCCTCACATGTGCATGTGTTGTGTCAGCATACCACCTAGATAGACGGTATTATCGTCTCTCACTTCCTCCCTCTAGCTCTCAACGTCACGGGGGGGAGGGGGGGGATGGCAGGACCCGCATGAGGGGGTGTAACCAGCGTACAACTTTATGTTATGTACTATATAAGCTGAATGTGAGCCGCCCTATCAGATAGTGTAACTGAGACAGGAAGGTTATTCTTAGTAGACTTGTGGTTACCACTATTCGGATTCCTCAACAGTACAGTAGATTCCTGCGTGGATGTGTGTGTCACTGGTGTCTTACCTAAGTGGGGAAGAAGGCAGTCCATTTCTGAGATGATTTTGTTTCAAGTGGTGTGGGGACTGACTCCACGCGTCTTGGTTTCCGCTAGATTGACGTCGCGGGGCGATAAATTACAGAGATGCCGAATGACAAGCTTCAAAGGCGGGTTTGATGTCAGATAGGCAGCGGTGGAGATGTGGAGTCGCTGAAGATCATGCATCAGATGTGCTGCACTTTAGGAAAACAAAGGAGTCTAAATTACCCGGACCCAGGATTGTTTTTCCACAGTTTCTTTTTTTTTTTTCAGCTGTAATTGTTGCACCCTTGTGATGGATGTACGCCCACCTCAGGCATTTGTTCATTTGTTGAGCGTTTACAGCACGTTAAAAAAGATGCGATCTCGCATGTTCTCACTCAAACTCACAAACACAGATGGGGTTTTATATTTTTTTTAAAAAAATCAAATATCAGCACTCAGAAAGACAAACCCCACCAGTTCCGGCTTGCTTGTATTTTCACTTTGACTTTTTAGATAATGTTTTTCTGAACAGTTTAAATCAGGTAGTATTTACACACACTGTACAGAAATGTGCCACTTTTTCACTGTCCCATGTTAATTCAAACGTTTCCTGTTTTAGGTTAGTTAGGATTGCTAGAATTATTTTGGCTCGCTTAATTCTGAAAAAATTTGAGAGATTTGTAGGCCGCCTTGCTCGAACACACACGTCCTCACCTGTGCTTGCAGGTTTTCTATTGGATGAGGATCAATGCTTTGTGATCACCACTCTAAAACATTCACTTTGTTGTCCTTAAGCCATTTTGTTACTAATTCATTTGGAGGGATAGGCTTGGAATTTTGAAAATCCATCCAAAGCAAAATTTGAAAGTCCAGTTTGTTCTTAATCTTTAACTTCATGGCTGGTGTCTTCCGACGTTTCTTTAATATTTCCACACAATGTCCTGATGATGCCATCTATTTTGTGAAGTGCACCAATCCCCCCCTGCTGCATGACATGATGCTGCCACCTCCATAGATCACTCGTATGCTTTCCCCCTTTTTCATTAAACATATCGTCGTTGCAGAACCAGTATGTTGCATATTAATATTGAACTGTTTGGAATGCAGTATTTTTGGGTTATTTGATTTTATGCGTCAGGACCGGAGTCCATAAGATATTCACTTTGTTGGATTGAGTCACTTGATGATGGTGCTGAAGATGTTCTAAAGGTCACACAGCGTTTTGGAAACTTTATTATGATAGAAGTGGAATAGGATATTAGGATAGGATAGGATAGGATAGAATAGGATTTAGTGCAAACGATATTGTAATTGTAATATTTCACAATATCACCATCACAAGATTTGTTTATTTTTTTAATTTTGGATGGCCCTAGTCTTTGTTCCTGAGTAAATTGCCAAACTATGATTTGCTGTTGTGGTGGCTTCTTCATTCCCGAGTGGTCTTTCAGATCCACTGCAAAACCTCTTTTTTATTTGTCTGATGTAATATTCTAATCTTAAATTTCATGCTTCCTTTGTCTGTAAGTCGTATATGACCGAAATAATTTCAAGAATGCACCAGCCTGTGTTTAATTAAGCAATACAAAGTGTTTCACTTAGTAAACTGAGTTACTGAGATGAATGAACTTTTCAACAATATTCAAATTTGTTGAATATGACTGTGTATATATATATCTTTTGATTTTCTGTCGTGTCGCACAACAGAGCTGTACGGTTGAGGTTTTAGCTCAAAATACATCCACAGTTGTTCCTTTACTTAATTCAAATGTTGTGAGTTGATCTGTCTGACTCTTACAAAGGCATGCTGTCTTTGTTGTTTTTTTTTTTTAATTTTTCTTCAATCATTCTGTCATTTAGCGAACAAATTTAATTTTGGAAATCCTAACCGAGTTAAAACAGGAAGGACTCAGTTTGATTTAATATTGGAGAGGAATAAAGGTGGTTACAACTGTACACGTTAAGAGTCAGGATGAGCACAAAAGACATTGATTTCAACACATTCAGTGTTTCTGTTGTGCTCCGGTCTCAGTTCTCCTTTTTAGGACGGACCTCCTGGTTTTTCAGAGCTGCCCTTGCTCCTAATAGTGTGTTTGTGAACGAGGCGCACCAGCCTCATGTGTGTTCTGCCAGGAAAGATAAAAGCAGCCGGATTTTAAATGCTTGCAGATTTGTTTTGTTGTTTCTGCGCGGACGAGAGGAAGGAGTGCCTTAAGATCGAGCGGGGCTACAAATATTCGTGAAAATAGTGGGCTGATCCCTTGAAGGTTCTTTCTCATAAACCAGAAACCCCCCTTCTCTCAGTGTGATTAATGTTTTGATTGCTACTCAGGTGGTACTTTGCAACGTTCGCATTGAGAGAGGAGGTTATTTTTAACTTCTGTTTGTCCTTCAGCAAAATAACGCTGTAGGTTTCCTTGAGCTTTTGTTCTGCTTGCAACATCAAGCTGAGATGTCCACCCAATTGTTTTGCTTTTTCGTGTTCTTTTACTCGCAGTACCTTTACTACACACACAAAACCTCAAACTTCTTCACATTTAGTCACATTATAGCCAGAAATGCCAATTTATTGTAATTTTTTATCTAAGAAACCAACATATGGTTACATGGTTGGATTCCCAGCTGGATTTAGAACCCAGGTTAGAGCTGTTTACACACTTTGGATATGCTTCAATGTAGACTGTTCTATGGTAGCTCTGGCTGCTTATTTAGGCCCCGTCCACATAACAATGCATTAAAAACGGGATTGCTTTTTCTTTTCTGCCAACACATGTACATGTGGAGATTTTAATCGTGACCCCCGTGCAAAACGCGTTCGTAGAAACTATAAAAGCGATGCAATTTCCATGCCACGCCACAGGTAGGCAGTATGCTGTTTGAAAATCAACATGCGCATGCGTGCAAACGCTTCCTGCTTCAAAAGGCACCGACCTTGAATAAAGGAGATAGGGATGTTTTTGAATCTTTCACTCTGAAACTGCTGTCATAGAAAACATAATGCTGTTGTGGTTTCTGTTTTAATCAAAAACATTAACCAAAGGGCCTTAGGGCTGTTCTCCTGATGGAAGATGAAGCTCTGCCTCAGATCTCAAGTCTTTTGCAGCCACGTGTCAAACTCATGGCCCGCGGGCCGAATCCGGCCCATCAAGGCACTTTATTTGGCCCTCAAGAGCCAAAAAAGGCATATCGTGTCATAAAGTAGAGGCAAATATCCTTTTAAATTGTATAAAGTGGCTAAAACTGTGCCACCTGTAGCGAATGCTTTGTTAAAACAGTGTAGTAACAGCATCCTGCCAGCATCTTCCCAAAACACATTAAAACAACCCAGAAATGTCCAAATAGAGAAAAAGTGATGCAGAATGATGAGTTTAAAGTGTAACTAAACCCAATATCAACTTTGTTTTTCAGATAAACTGTATAAACTGGGCATAGTGATGATACGCATATGTTACTGTGCATTTTTTAAACTGCAGACGCTTTTTACGTGTTGTCGCCGAAGTCTTATTGCTAGATCTGTCGTCACATTTCTGTAAAAAAAACAAAAATACTAGCGGGGTCTGAAAAGACGCTAAATCTAGTGACAAAGTTGCCGAGTTGGCAACAGTCTCTCTCCCTGACTTGCTCCACCTCCCCTCAGCGATGCCGCCATGCGGTTGCCGGCGCTGTCGGCAGCGCTGCAAGTACCGGTACCATCCAAATGCAGTACAGTACCGTTTTAAATGCCGCAGTACCCCAGTACCAAATTAGAACCGGTATACTAAACAACCCCATTTGTGGCAAATGTTAAACCTCTGTTCTTATGGCTTTCTCTTAGCAATGGCCTTTTCTCAACCCACCTTTCCATTAGGGACAGACATGGAAAGCATGACTGAAAGCTGTTGTGCTGAGAGATTCTCCCACCTGAGCTCTGGCTTTATGCTGCTGCTTCTCTAATTAATGTTATCGTTTCCCGACTTGTCGGGTTTACACTCCTGTTTTTAAATGATGGATTAAACAGTTCTCTGTGAGCTGTTCCAAGATGTTTTGTTCTCTGAAGCAGCTTGAAAGTTCTCCCTGACCCCTTTCCTGTGCTCCTTGATCTCCGGTGTTCTCCAATAAACGTCCAAGGCCTTCAGATGCCGAACAGTAGAACAGCTGCATTTATACTGAGATTGAATTAAACACACGTGGACTCTTTCTACTAATAAGGTGACTCCAGAAAGCTTGCCACACTTTTCAGATTTGTTAAAAACTGAAACCCATGTGTCGTTTCCCTTCCGCCTGACATTTACGCGCTACTTTATATCATATCTTAGGGTGAGATATTGATGCCAACTCCAGATATTTAGTGAAGCATTTCTTTCTTATCGATCAGCACTGAGAGCTCCGTCTGAGATAATTGACGACAACAAGGAGGCATCCTCACAGTAACCATCACAGGCACACACCAACAGCTCCTCATCCAGCGGCCCTGCCGCGTTTGACAGGTCCGGATTTGGAGCTGCGGGATTACAACCCGACAGGGAGAAAGGCACTCCAGCCACATGACACAAGAAGATCTAGGGTCTTCTAAAGAGCTGCACTATAATGTAATTAATGCAGTGGACACTGTTAGCTATCCACTTATTTGTAAGGCTCATGGAAACGGCGGCACGCAGATGAGCAGAAGCAGAACTGCGTGTTGCTGCACTTCAGGATTTAAACCTGTTATTCCCCACCACCCTACCTGCATAAATCCTCCCTGTATGCGTAATCCCACCTCCCTCTTAATCTCTGGATGTCTTATCGGACTTAATTTACTGCACTGGACTTCCACTTACTTGTGTAAAAGGACTGCTCGTCTGTACTCTTTTTTTCTAGCTGGTAACCTTTTTATTTTCAGGCATGTTCCTCCTTAAAAAATGGCAATTATCGTTTTTAAAAATGTGCTTTCCTATAACTCCAATTACATTTAAAGCTTTTGCTCGATATCAGTGTGAAGTTAATATACTGCTCAAATACAGCGCCCTGCGCAGTGATCACCACCCTATCATAAAATGCCTTTTTTTACAGAAGTATAATATTGCAAAACATAAATAAAATAAAAATAGCTGCAGCTCTTGAACAGAAAACTTTAGCGATTGTTTAACAATTGTTTTATTTCTCATTCAGCTTTTCTTTGTCATTGTTGCACTGGTATTAACATATTTCTTATTTCCTTATTGCTCTGGAGTATAACTGTGCCCAGAAATCATTCTACGATATGAACTTGATACCTTCCTGACTTAGTAAAAACTAACCATGTTAAAATTTATTCTATCAACAGTTTAAAAAAAATTAAATACGCAATCAAGTTCACAAGCAGAAACTTTCAGCTTCCATGTGTACTTAGGAATGAATAAAGCAAATATTTAATCAAACCAACTCTATTAAAAGGTGCAACATACATTAAAAAAAGCATGTATGACAAATTCAACATGGCAGATCCATTGATCTTTCTCTGTTGTTGCCGTAGTTGACACAGAAACTACATTGTTGCAAAAAAAGCAGCCAGTGTGGCACATAAACCATCTATATGTTCATTTTATCCGTCAGGTACACATGCATGCCAAACAGAGAGGCCCATCATAGAAAATTTCAGTACAAACACGCATGCTGTTGCATCCCAAATAGATATCAGCAAGTGTAGGTAAGCAGCTTTTCTCCTCTCGCCTTTTCCTGAAATTCAAATCAACACACCTTCACCTTTGGGATGTTTTCTTGTCTTTCCGATTTTGAAGGATGGCTAAGACAAAAGGTGTTTTTAAGACAGCAAGTCATGGATTAAGGATTAGATAAATTTATTGAACTGTCCAAACAACCAGAACACAGAGATATACTAAAAAAAAATTTTTTTCCTGGTCAAAGCAGCGGGTAGAAGTGTAAACTTATATTATCTCAACTCCTCCTTCCTACATCGTCAGCACCCTGCCTTTTTGTGTATTATATAAATTATAACAATAATTCTTGACATTATGTAGATACATAGTATACTATTTGAATATTAAACATTACTATATATTTAATATTACCCAATGCACCTGTAGATGTATGGAGATGCTCCAACATACATAAAATAATAATAATTCATCAGCACTCTGTTCAATTTATATAAAGTTAAGTATATATATACTTTTATATATATACTTTTATATATGAAATATATAAATATATTTCAGTTACATTTATTACCCCAGAAAGAAGCCATTCAAATAAAAAAATAAATCTGAATTTGGGAAGAAAATTTCATCCTTAAACTGATCCACAATTACAAATGGCCATATTACATTTATTTTATACAGGTATTATAAAGTTTTTTTGTTAAATAAAAAATTGCATTACATTATTTATTTTTCTCCAGTAAAAATGTTTGAGTTTTATTTTTTTATATATTTGCTATGAAATTGTGCAGCTACAATAAAAGATATTTATTTTAATTAATTTCTTTAATCATCTTTATCATGGGTGTCTGTGTGTGGGGGATGTCTGTGTATTAATACTAATTATCTGAGTCTAAATTTAACAGAATTGCTGGGACTCTGGTGCAAGTATTTAATTGTTGCAAAGCCGCTCGTTATTAGTTTATCTGCTTATTAAATATTTGAATCGGACTGCATGTAACTTCTAAATGAAATGTCCTGTACTGGTCTGAGATTACTGGAATTACCTCGACTGAATTGGATTGCATGCCACCTGATTTGAACCGGGCCTGTTCGCCTACATCTAAAGCGCACCTAGTGGACTTTTAAACCTATATAAGTGTATGTAGGTTTCAAAGTCCACTCGGTCCCTTTTAATGCTTCAAGAATCAACCTGAGACGACAGCCTGGAGCTCTAAGTCGATACAGAATCGGAACCCTGTTTTTTTCCTAGAGCCCCTAAAAAACACAAACACATTTTTAAATTGTGCATTCTTAACGTGTGTTCATGGTTATCATAAATGAGGAACTAGTGTTATCAAAAAATGACAAACTACGTTATTAAGCATGTTCCATACAGTCTCGAAAACCAAATAAGCGAGACTGATAGAGATTTTATGGGCTAATACGCTATAAATGTATTTGACAACAGAAATTCATCTTTTCCTCTCACAAAATTATTCAAATGTTCAGCCCGAGTCCATCTGTTGACCCACAATGAAATTAGTCAGACGCGGCACTATAATGAAACCCAGGTGCTTCGTATTTAAAAAAAATTAATTAAAGAGATTTTACTTCTTGTACACTGCAGGCTCTCAGGTCCTTCCCTCCAATGACAACAAGGACATTGTCTAAAAAGTAAGAAAAAAAAAGGAAAATTTAAACAGCTACATTTTAAAAGAATGACACATACAGGTTGTTTACGAACGGCTCCGAACTCCAGGTTGCCGTTCAGGGCGTCCATTTCCTCTGGCGTGGAAGCTGGAAGGCCGAGCTTCTCCAGCGTGTCCACCTCTTCCTCAGAACTAGTGGGAAGTCAAGTGAGCCAAAATGGCTCGCAGCATCCGATGGTTTTCTCGTACCACAGCCCTGGTGTCCTCATGGGCAACAACAAAACACCAAAGTTATTCTGCAAAGAATGATAGTGGGGGAAAAACGTAAGCCCACCAGACCAGGGCTGAAGACCCCTGATGTAGACCCGCAATTTTAAATGAAATACACCCGACAAGAGTTTCTAATTGAGATGAGATCTCTTGAGCCCCTGGTAAATTATAATCTGCAAAAAATAAAAAGATCAGCAATCTAAAATAACCCTGGATAGCGTTTAATCCCAGGTGGACAAAGAGAAAGTATGCCAGTGGTCCTCGCCCTGGTCTCCAGGACCCGCTGTCCTGCATGTTTTAGGTGTTTCCTGCCCACCACACGCCTGAATTAAATTAAATGTGTGATTAACAGGCCTCGGCAGCCCTTGATGACTGCTGAAGATGTCGTGCAATCATTCGATTCAGGTGTGACGCAGCAGAGAGATCTAAAACATGCAGACAGGCGGGTCCTGACCACCAGGAGCCCTGAAATAAATCTTCACAAAACTATAGATTACAAGGTGAATGGGCTTGTGTTGCTTTCTTTGCAGCAAAAAATGTTGACATTAAGCTTCGGTTTAATGGTGGAAACCCAGTAATAAAAGTTTTGATTTTTTTTCCTAGAACTGCCAATTGCTACCATACAAAAAACTCACTCCCTTTTCTTCCTGGGATTCTGTCTCTGTATTGAGGTTTGAATCTTCAGCCAAGCAGCTTTTATGTAGTCATCTGAAAATACATTTAACAGAAATAAGTCATCAAGTAATCAAATTTATTAAAGCAAATATTTGTGTAATAAACCAATATGAATAATAATACCTTGATTACCAACATTTACTCAAGGGAATTCAGACTTCTATTTTTCAGTAGCAATTAATCAATTTATTGCATAATAGCTAAATTATGCAATAAAGCTGCGTCCATAGATGATACAGACCGGTATGCCAATTAAAGTTGAAGGTTTTAATCATGTGGATTGTGGTTCATGAAAGCAGCAGAATCAGAGCAACAAATATAGGTTTCGTTCTTTGGGGGAAAAGCTTTTGCCCACATAAGCAGTTGCTGCTCTGGTCTCAAGTGGGAAATCACAAAGTCTTAGGACTCACAAGGTAGCAGAACCAACCCACTCAAGAAAAGAACAGGACGTTTTCCAAAGGAAGAAAAAAAAATGTGTCCAGCTGCGCAAAACTTGCTATCATAACGAAAAAGTCAAAGTCTAAACTTTAAATATTTTTTAAATTTTGTGTTCCCTCACAAAATGTTTTGCGTTATTTTGCAATAACCTAGTAGACAGTTAAATACTGAAAGTCTTTCTGCTACAGTATATGGTTTTATAAGGTCCATGTATGTGATCTAGTAAGTGAAAAATCTGAACTTTTATATGATTTCTTAGGGCACAAATGCACCACAAACTTATGTGGAAAATGCAAAAGCAAAACGGGTAAAACGTGGGCTTTCCATCTATTTCCATCCCTTCTAAGACAAACAAATAGCTGCAAAAAACAAACAAATAAAAAAAATCAATCTGTTGTGTTGTTCATAAATGAAATTGTTTCGTTGGATTTTGTTTTTGTTAAACTAATGTTCATCATGCAGTGTAAAATTATGCAGGACAGGAAATTAGAAACTCGGACGTAACCAATTAATACGATCTCTTTGGATGAGGAGAGGAGCAAACACGTTTTTTATTCTCTGTGGGGACCTGACGTCCAGACGTTTTCTGAACATCATTCCTGCCTAAGCGACAAGCGACTATCACAGGACGTTCACTGAACAATCGTTTGCTTCCTGGGAACGCTCTAAGCTGAAATTATTTACAGTTATCTGAAACCTTCAAAGATTTTTTGTTGGTACTTGTGACCTTTGAATAGAGACTTTTGTACATATTTTTTGTGTAGATACCTTTTAATCTTACATTTACACTGGCCTGTGTGAACCGTAGGAACTGAATGCAGACAGCACGCAGTTAAAAAGCAAAGAGAAACAAACGTATTTTCCAAAATTATCCAGAGTGAAAGTGAAACTGGATTGCAAGACATTCTTTCTTTAGAACAAGGCTACATGCTGCTCTTAGGACCGTCAGGACTTTGCCATGACAACAACTTACAGAGGTGTGTCTCCCCCCCCCCCCTTTTTTTTTTTTAAATTATGCTTCTGATTCTCAGAGGATGAATATCCACTCACCTCCAGCTGGTTACAGAGCACATTTACACTCTCTGTAAGAGGAGCTTCCCTGCAGGCAGGGGGAGGGGAGAAATCAGAGGAGAGGCAGTGTGTGTGTGTGTGTGTGTGTGTGTGTGTGTGTGTGTGTGTGTGTGTGTGTGTGTGTGTGTGTGTGTGTGTGTGTGTGTGTGTGTGTGTGTGAGAGAGAAGGAGAAAAAGTAAGGCTGTCTGACTCCAGGGGGAGCAGGAGGAAGAAGCGAGGCGGGCAGAGAGAGGGACGATGAGAGACGACACAGAGCAGAGCAGAGTACAGCAGAGCAGGCGGGCAAAACAGTTTGAGGGCTTGTTGATTGGTGTGTCTGCTGTAAGTTGACCCCCACTGGGACGTGCACCCATGGGCTCAGCCCTCCAGCTCCGCTGTAATACCTCATGGCTGGCAGATTAAAGGATGAGACCTGAGGAGCCAGGCGCACGGCTCGACATAAAGCAGCCGAAGCAGCCATGAGGAGCAACCGGCAGCGGGTCCACACTGCGCCGCGGCAGCATCACCTGGTGCCCACCTGTCAGTAACTCCGAGCGCTGAGGTGTGTGAGACGACCAGCGGGTCTGGGAGGCAGCGGGCGGCTGGCTGTACGTTAGGAGCTGTGTCCCTGTAGGCTGTGGTTCGGTCATTGGCTTTGCTGACTGCGTGCTTGGTGGAGTTGGGGTGGGGGGGAAGCATTTGACGTACACAGGACGGGACAGCACATGGACCTGCACGTCCATTCGAATCATCACTCCGCGTGTGTGTGTGTGTGTGTGTGTGTGTGTGTGTGTGTGTGTGTGTGTGTGTGTGTGTTTTCTCCGGCAGGACAGCGCCGGCCTGCCGGGGTCCCCCGGGGTCCCCTGGGGGCATCCGTCCTGCACGTTTTACACGTCTCCTCCTCCAACGGGCTCGATTCAGAGGCGTGAAATACCTCAGCGGCTCGTCACCGAGCTCAGCAGAAGTCTGTAAATTACTCATCAACGAACGTCAGATGAGTTGGAGCAGGAAAGCGTCTAAAACATGCAGGCCGGCGTTGCTTTGAAGCTGAGAAACGCTGCTGTGGAAGGCGATTCCACCGTAGTACTCTCGTGAATAGGCCTGCACAGTTTTTCCGCTTCACGCAAGACTCGTGCGCAAGATTCGACATGATTTAGAAGGACGGATGGTCCAATGGTAAAGATTTGCTCTGTTGGAATTTCAATTTTGATTCAGTACCTTTGAAAATGGGTTATAGGCGTCAGGGCAATGCGTCTATATTTATCTGCAAAACGAGCACAGAAATAAGAGTTGTCCCTTATTTGAAGTCATCTGCTTACTGATTGGAAGACTTTCAAAGACTGAACTCGTGTTGTGCTGTTTTGAAAGTTAGAAAAAAATAAAGGAGACGGTAGAAAGTTTGGTTTTGAAGACCTCAGGCGTGGAGCGAAAACACTTCTTGTAAACACAGATTGAATTACGAGTTATCAACACTGAAAGAATGACAGTACATTTTTTAAATACACATATAAATAAAATATGTTATTACTAATATCAGCCATGATATATTTATTAATTTTTTTATTATTTATATGTTTAATATAAATTATACAAATGCTAAAATTGCTTTCTATATAAATTATATTCTCTCGTTACTATTTATTTTGTTTTTTTGGATTCAGATATATTTTGTAGTAAGTTTTAGTATTTTTTTCCCCCAAGGATGGTTGAAGTGTTACTAATTTTAATTGTACATATATTTTTTTTAAATACGGTAGCCTACATTTGAATAATTATTTTTCAGTTATTCTGAGGTCAGGTTCAGCAAGAACTTATTAAATTTGGATTTTTCTCCCAAGATAATCACTGTTATAATGTTTCTTGTCTTAAAATGGACTTGGCAAATATATGAAAGTGAAATGTTTATTAGACACGTGCCTCTGGAAGTCCAGCGTCCATAATCTTTTATGACTTTCACATACTCATATGGGCGGTACGGGATTATCTTTTTCTGCGAGGAGACGCAACATCTGGTGGATTCCTGAAGTGTTGTTATCGTTTATGATTTTCCGCATGCAGTGTGAGTTTAATATTTTTCTCACTTCTCACTGGGTTTCTGCTGAAACGAGCAGAGGGAAATTATTCAAATGGGACATTTTGCGACAAATTACGTTCTTGTGTTTGATTAAATGGTTTGAAGGGATGTATCTCAATTAACCCTAAGTCAGTATGGCTGGCCAAGGCTATATATTAACAGCACCGGCCTGCAGAAAAATATTTGGAGCTAAATCAAGGTGTCTTTACATCACGAGAGAAAATGTGTTTCGTTTCATCAGAGCCTCATGCAACTGTCAGGGCAAAACTACATAGTTAAAAGTACAACTCAGGCATAGGGCCGCACTGTTCCTGCAGTTTAAAGTCATTTTTTATAACCCCAGGAGTGACCAGAGCTTCTCTAGCTGTAAAAGTCATCTCCCCATCGGCTGAAACAAGAGTCCTACCCCTTTTTTTCGGGTTTACCAAAAGACAAATTTAGCTTTTTGAAAATATTCTTGGTCTTCTGTGGTTTGGAAACTGAAGGTTAATCAAAAATCTGAATAACAATAAATGTCACGCATAGCATTTTTATCGCTAATCCATATGTCATTCATGTTATTTTAGCTGCGGTTGTAATAATGGTTGCTTTTCTCCTGTAAATAAAACCATTTTTGTTTGACGTGTTTGTGTAAATAGATATATATTGTTTGGCTGGTAGTTTTACTCAAGGTTATCATATTGTGAGACTCTAGCACTGAACTGTGCCATTACAAATTAGAGAAAAATGGAAATTACATCTTAAGAGTTCTAAGTTGTTTGCTTCAAAAAACTAATTATGAATTATAAAGATCTTTTTTTTTTTTTTGAGAAATAAAATAACTCATCTAAGGATCTGTGATAGCTGAACTTTAAATCTGTTAAGAAAATACAAAAATAAACCTGATTGTGGCCATCATTTATTCCATAATATCCAATACACCGTTATTAGACTCATGAAATCACCATTCTAGATCATGTAGCCTAAGGGAAAAGGCTGATTTGCGTTTCTATATTTACATTCTGTTATCAGCCAGCTGAGCCAGTGAGGACAGCAAAGAGCAAGGGAACAAATGTCAACAGGAAGGCTGCGGCTTCTATTAGACATACAGGCGTTTCCCTGCCGAGCCGTCACGCCGAACACCGTCGAACGAAGCAAGAGACGGGCCGACGAACCTGCTGAATCCTGATGAGTCCTAACCCGCTGAGGTCTAGGAGCGAAACAGAAACAGAAACAGGCACCTGAGCGCTACCCGCCGAGATAAAGCGTTTAGCAATGCCTCTGCGGCGCGGAGTGTGAAACGTGTGAGAGGAAAGAAGAGCAGATTCACTGAGTGTTTTCAACGGGCTCGGTGGGGTTGAGTTTTTTTTTCTTCATCATCTCAAATTAATGCCTGGAAGAACAAATAATATTTACTCAACTCAAAGGGGAGAATATCACTATTAATATTTTGTATGAGAAAACGAAATGCTTCACTTGAAATAAATATCATTATAGACTCAAAAGTTTTGTCCCACCAAACACAGGTTTTATATTGGGATTTGTTTTTTCTAACGGGGTTATTTATGACAGAATCTACAGATAAAACTGTATAATTACAATTTAGCCTTAGCGAGAATTTTAAGTTTTTTCTCACCCCGTTTAAACAAAGATTTTAAACAAAAATATATTTATGATTTTTTTTATTTTTTACAACAGAACAACAGAAATCCTTCCCAGTGTTACTAGAATATAGTAGAAATATGGCTTATTACAGGTATGTTAATGCTGTCTTTAACATTGTCAATTGGTCATTTGATTTTCACACAGTGTAAAGCAGACACATAAATAAACAGAGTAACACAAGTATCAGCTGCTCGTATTGGCCAACAGCAGCTCTTAGCTCAGCTGTCTGCCAGCCTGCGCTCAGCTGCTCCACAGACATGTTGCTGGTAGTTTTTGCAAACAGGAGATTTAAAACAGTGTTACCTTAATAAGAGCGATGGGCGGTCTTTCTTCAGTTGTGGTTCTGGCAACTGTAAATATTATCAAAATGCCAAAGCTGTCATCATTGTAAGCCAAAGGGGAAGTGTGGTAGCTTTCTTACGCCACGCTTGCAACCAATGAGTAGGAACAGGCAAGGGTGGGGCAGGGATACTTCAGTCTTAGCATTTTTCTCACAGACTGAGAAAAAGCGGGGTGACTCTTTTGTTTCGCAGCTGTAACTTTTTTAAAACCTCGGCATGGCTGATAGTGGGATATTGGGCCCCTGCTGTGTTTTTCTGGTTTGCAATTTTCCCTTTTTCATTTCATACCTCCTTTTTTTAACCAGACTTTTTCAATCAATCAATCAATCAATCAATCAATCAATCAATCAATCAATCAATCAATCAATCAATCAATCAATCAATCAACCAACCAACCAACCAACCAATCAATCCTCATCGTCACCTTTTTAGTAGACAACTGAAGGTTTTTGGTCAAAGCTGAATGTTGGGCTGCTCATAAATTCATCCATCTTTATAAAACACCAGCACCATCTGAAGTAAAGTAAAGATACCCCAGAGCATGTTGCTGCCACCTCTGTTTTACTCTGTGTGCATGGTGTGCTCTTTATGACTCTTACCTTTTGTAGCTGTGGGCCAAAACCTAAAGCTCGGTGTCGCTTGAGCGTTTACGCATTTTGTCGCAATGTTTGTGGAGACTATAGTCAGGCCTGGATGTTTCATTTGGAAGAGCAGGCTTCTGCCTCGCTACCATTCCCCGTGGCCTGGGCAAATGGAGAAAACAGGGGTGTATCACACGCTGACCACGACCAATCCTTGCTGGCGCTCCCTGCAGCTCGGTCACTGTAGCCGTCAGCCTCCCTGACCAATTTCTGTCTTTGTTTATGCATTTCTCAGAGGCTTCTATCCAAAGTGACCCACAAATGAGGATCTAAAAATGCTATTAAAATTGCATCTAACCATGAGCTGCTTAGAAGGACGACCGCCAGTCAGGTTCTGTCAGAGGCGATAGGTGTGACAGTGTAGACTTTGACTTTGTAGGTCATTCCGCCACAGTGGAACGACACATTGGCTTGTCTTGTAGGTGATTAAAAACAAAAGCCCAGTTTTTGTACCGTCGTCACTGTTGTCCTGCATCCTGTCCAAGTGTTGATGACTGTCTTCATTGCGGTCCTGTGGAACATCTCAGCAGACAGCGGCTTTTGTCAAAGGACGCAAACGTTGAGACAATCCAAGCAGGGGGAGCTGGACTGATGGTTACTGTGAACCTAAGGAAACTGGCTGCAGGAAGGGAACCAGCATACTCTTCGTATTAGCAGATGTTTGCTTTTTTATTTGCTGTAACAGCGTGATATAAGTCAGAATCACATGCCAGCTCATATCAACCTACTGCTGATATGAGTAAATCCAAGTAATTGTAGCAATTCGGATGGGGATCTTCCTTGGTGCTGGTTCTCTTAGTCTGCCCCATTACTCTCTTGGTCTGTCTTCGCACCAACTCAGCACTGAGCACGCAGAAGTCACCCCACTGTGATGTCATCAGGGCGCTGAGGAGTTTAGGACACATTTGCTACAAGGTCGAAAAAGACTTGCTATTCTTTCAAACCGTTTTCTTTACTTCTTCTTTTCAAAACAAAGATGTCACCAACTGCCGGCAGACGTCTGACCCAGGGGAAATAAAATCTTCTTTTTATTTAGGCCTTTATTTTACAAGACACATCACCCATAAGAATCAGAAGAATATGAAATACTGTACATTTAGAAGACAAAAAAAGCAAGAAAATATGTACATGTGACAGAATTAACCTCAAATTTCCAGTCATTCTGCAGCATATCCCTTGCAAAAACAGTGCAGAATAAAACAACCCATTTCAGGACAGACAAATGGACCTAAAAACAACAGAAAGTCACGTGAATGGAAAGAGTAAGGAGCAATCTTTTTCTGTTCATTTAGGCTACATATAGTCCAGGTATGGCCTATTATATAAAAACAAGCCAATGACCGGTCCTTCCAGTGGCCAGAGCTGGCCGTCCCACACGCGGGAATAAATAACAGGGATGTGTGAGTGCTTTACAGTTGGCAATGAACCTGAGAGCTGCAGGATAAACAGTGGCAACCATATTGATGACAGTGAGAAAAACATTCAGATATAAAAGATCCAATACGGTTGAACTACAATAGCAACAGGAACAGCTGATTGAGTTTTAAGCTACCAATAAAAAGATATACGTTAAGAGCCTAATTATTGACAGATATGAACACTTCATCCTGATAGTTTTATAGACGTAAACGGTACACGTGGTTTAACCATTGCAGGACCGCCACCAGAATGATAAAAGATTATTTCAGCTCAATGTGATTTCCTGATGGAGGCTTTTTGCCCAGGTTTTGGTCAGACTGTGAAATGTCTGCAAATGTTTGCATTTTTTCTAAGCATATGTATGCAAAAAAGTCAGTTTTCTGAGAATCCTTAACTCTATAATAGCACAGCAGCTTATTGTTTTCTTTAAAGGTGACCTATTATGCTTCCCTTTAAACATTTAGGAATGGTCTATGCGCTATATAAAACATGTTCATAAATAATTCTTGCACAAAATCATTCTCAGATAATGAGATTGCACCTGGCTTGTTTTGAGCTTCTTGAGCTGTTTCTATTTTATGCAAACAGGCTCTAGCTAACCCCCCCCCCCAAAAAAAAATCCCGATCTCAGTGACTTTATACACATATAAATGGCTGGGAACAGATGCAGAACGATACTTTGACCCTGAGTCAGACCCAGAAGCAGAAGTGGAGCCTCCTGCACAACCAGCAAGGACCAGTCAAAACACAATGAATTCATTCAGACATACCATAATATCACAGGACAGTTCCCCGTTGACGGCGACAAGGTTGCGCTCTTCTCTTTCATTTCTTGTTTTGTAAAGGCGGACGACACTCGGCCCTCCTTCAACAGCACGACCAGCCACCATTACAGTTGCTGTCGTGTACGGCATGCTAACTCGAGCCGTCTACCCAGCCACCGTAATAAAACACTCTGCACACAGCATTTTTTTTAATCATTCATCAAACGCTTAACTCAGGGACATGTCAGGGGACAGCTTTTGCCATGGACAGGTCATCTAAAATTTAGATTTTTTTCTCAGAGACTGGGAACGTCTGGCCGCCCAAGGCTATCAGTAGCGTTAGCATTAGCCCGTGCTAAATGACAAATCATGTTGATGCCAAACAGCAATGCAGAACACACAAAGACACATCGTCCTGTACTTACATCTCCGTCATCTGCACATTTCCAGCAAACAGTAGGGACAGAACTTTCCTTCAGTGGAAGTCTTTTGGTAAATCCTGCCATGTGCTGTCGGTAGTTTTCCATTTCGTGAAGTGATTCGCATAAAACACAACTTTCTTTGGCAAAGTGGCTGGGGCATTGCCGTCAAAAACAAAATGAAGCCTCGCATCTCTGTTCTCCGTGACTGCGAGAATGTGCACGGACACGTTGTTTATTGCAGCCGACGGCAAACTATTTGTCCTTTCTACAGTGCAACCCACACGCCGGTAAACGTGCTCCTCTTCTAAAAATAAAGTGGGATGAGCGGCTTTCGGTTTGCTGGGTGAGGGGCAGCGCCCGCCGATTGTGACGCGACAAACAGGAGGTTTTTGAAGCGGCTTGTTTCCGGACACCAAACAAAACATTTACTTATTGCCAAAAACAGCTGTATGTTTTTCTTTTTTTTAAGCGCTTGGCCTCTTTCTAGAAGCAGTATGGAGGTACAAAAACGTGCAACAAGGGAACGTTTCACAATAGGTCACCTTTAAGATCCTTTGAAATTTTAAGAAGGAAAGTTAAAACAAATTAAATGTATTTTTCCTTTCTTAGATCATACTAAGTATTTTACTTTTAATTGTACATGAATGTACTTCACAATAAACTAGAATAGCCATTGGAAATGTGCTTTTTTAAATTCAGAGTAACTTTCTTTGGCTACGTATTCACAAAACGTATGCTAGACCAAGGTCATCATTTTCAACAAAGTAATAAAACCCCTCACAAATTCATTGGAGTATGTCCAAATAATTTTGCTCTAGCTTTTCAACATATATAAAATTTAGTTGCATTTTTAAAAAAAATAATACAATAGCATTTGTTTCAGTAGAGTTCCAAACATAAAAACTCCCTGAACCTTTGCTCCGAGGATTTTTTCCAGAAGATTGTGTGGTTAATTGGAGGACTAATATTCATGTCCTTGAGAGAAGGACATCAGCTATTATTAATATTTGTACTTGTTTGCGTGTTTGTGGACTGATTCTTTGTTTTGCCTGCAGAGTTGCCCTTACTGCACCATCTGAACCCAATTACTCTGCAAGTTACTATTAGATTTATTCATCAAGAAACCTGCTTCCTTTTTTAAATTCTGCTAAATGAAACCTCATTCTGGAAAGTTCTTATGGAAATGATTGTTTTGGAATGTAAGTAAAATATAGCACCAAAAGTTTTATGCAATAAAAACCATTCAGCAATGGTTTAAAGTTTTCATCTCTGCTGCCAGCTGTTACAGGAAAAAAAAAAAAAGTTGACAGTCGTGCACAGAATCGAAATAAATAAAAAAAATATTCCAACCCTGTTACGCAGGTCAGGTTATTGTTTCGTGTTGTGGAGCAATACATCTTAGCAGCTGAAGGACGACATTTAAGCACTTCCCTCATACAAATCCTTTTATCTCTGCTCCACAACAACTGCACGGGCCTTTGGAGAAGCACTTAAGAGTGCTGCCCGGAAATGGACTGGCCTGTGTCTTAATCCGGCAGAGGAGACGGGGGGGACACCGTGGGAGAGCCGCCAGAGTCTAAGAGGAGGATATACAGACTATCCTCCACAATGAAGGGGTCTTCCTCTAAATATTGTTGACTTGTTGCTGCCTCTTTGAGATTTCAGAGCGTTTAGGCGCTTAAGAGCTTAAAGGCCAAACCAGAAATTGGGTTAATTGAGATTAGATGAATCTGCCGTCGACGTACAAGGACCACCGGCTCTTTTTCCCAGACCTACCTGAGTCGAATCATGGGTTTTATTACACTCAGAGGCTTGCTCGTGTAGTTTTAGCCAGACTGAAGACATACTGAAGACATTAGCTCACATACATGCAGCAGTAGGTGTAAATGCAGCTGGCTGGTAGGATGATCACATTATGTTGCACTTAGCAATGCACTGCGGGTATGAAAGGAGCAGCAGAAATTAGTGTTGTTTACACGGCATAGACAGCATTAGTAATTTGAGCATAGAATAGGTACATAATCACATACCCCCGGGTTATTTATGACCGCAGTTGTTTTTAGTTCATAATTCAGCTGTATGATATCAATTATGGCGGACAGATCACGTTCCAGTCTGTTAAAAGAATGTTTGTTGAACCGTGGAGTTGTGGTAAAGTCTTATTTCATTAAAGTTTAATCTCCCTAAGCAATGCGCCGCAAATTTGTCCCCGTTCTTGTGTGAAACAATGGTTCGGCATTTGTAATTTGAGTTGATTGCGATGAAAAGCAGCACATCGGAGCGTTGACAGCCTAATGGAGGCAGGAGAGAGGGAAATGACAGGTAAATGGTGGAAAACAGACTTTATCATTCAGGTGAACTAGGTGTGAGCGTTCTGGCTGTACAGATGAAATGTCTGCGGAGTTTTGCTCTGTAAAAGCTTGACTGAAAGGCCATTTGGGGAAGTCCTTTTAGTCGGCCAGAGAGAGACTCCCCCGCTGCGTGCAAGATGGCGTGCCTTGTGAGGCGTCACTGATGTCCAGACAGAAGAGCAGGAGCAAACAGTGATGTTAAAGGCCTTGTTCGGTTTAATGTTGAGCGCATCGGACAAACTTTAATTAATCCCTTCAGCAGCGACCTCTGATGCCGTGTTGTTATGTTATAGGCAGTTGTTAATTGCAGGAGAGTATCGTAAGTGCATAATTTGTGAGATTTTCCTGGTGGGATAACCCTGTGTGAAAATAACATGCATCACAATATCAACACAAACATTTTAATCACAAACTTTCATTTTAATTAAAAGCTTTGATTTAAATAAGAAAATCAACAATTATTCCAAGTTATGTATGTTCCAACCTGCCGTAGAGAGCCGTCACAGCGATTTATGGGTGGAGAATTATCTGAGAAGTTCTCATTGTGGAGTCAAGTCCAGAGTAGAGTCAAATTAGAGCTAAATTTAATTAAAAGTAAAAATGTTTAAATAAGCTTTAATGGTTTGTAAGTAAGTCAGTAAAGTTGATTTATATAGCACCTTTCTCAGACAGGAGACACAAAGTGCTTTACAGTACAAGACATAAAATACGTGTGGAGTAGTTAATAGCAGACTTGCCCGCCATTACAGCGGTCAGTGATTTCACTTTGGTGAATCATACGTGAAGTTGTGACGTGGGAGTCGAATCAAGAGGACGGTCAAATTTGTTCCATCGAAAGCAATTGAAAGCGAAAAAAAATGAAAAGCAGTTTAGTTTAACGCCGTTTTGGCTTTTACACAGTAACACGTCTGCGTCAGACCTTTATTTACGGCAGATTATTTTGAAAGGAGATTCTTTATCCGTTGCAACATGTTCCGTGTGCTACACTTCAATGCAAAATCGTTCGCTTTAAGTCTGTTTGCATCCGGCTGGTAATATTAATACTTTTTGGGGGTCAGCTGTACCGCAGCATTCTCCCTGACAGATTGTTTCTTTTAAAACAATGCTTTTCTCTGCCTTCCTGTGTTTGACTTGTGGGCTACTTTGCCTGTTATGTATTTGTTGCCACCTTTACAGTGTCAGTTTTATTGTAGGAATTGTTGGCCTGAGCAACCAAAGCAATTAAAATAATTTGGGCAGCAAGCAACTATATAGAGCGGGATCTGACCTGAGGGTAGGTACAGATCAGGAAGTTTAAAACACAGACTTCACAGTCAAGCAAATTTAAGACAGTTTAAGTAAAAATCCACAATACTGAATTTACTTGGAATGCTAAAATCTGAGATTTGAGTTATTACAGCCAGTGGAAGCACTAAAGAAGAGACTTTGGAGTCATTGTTGACAACTTTACCCAAGCTCTCTTGTTTGAAACCTGAACTGTAGGAATTGTTTGGCAAAAAGCACTGGAAAGATCAAACATCACACCAGGGTGTGTAAACTTTAACCTAAATCAAACAAGACAAGCACAGAAAGTGGGGCAGGTCAGTAAACAGGAGCTGCTATTGTTGACTTTTTAAGTCTAAAAGCTGCGTACAGGAGGCTGCATCGGGTCTGATTTTGGTACACTGGAGTCCTCTGGTATAATTGGTCCTGCAGTTCTTGAGCAAACTAAATGGTCTCCCAGAGTAGCAATTAGGTGCATTTTTATTTATTTTTGTTATGATTCATGGCTGAAATTCTGAGTGTTTTCTTACTCTCAAATTTGGTTGCAAAATATTATTTTATTCATAGGGAAAAGAGGCTCTATTAGCAAAATAAAAATGTTTTCTTTTTAAGTCTTCCGGCTAACGTTTTCATTTCTCTTTATAAACAGGACAGTTCTACTTTTTTGCCTTCATTGACATTAATATGCCATCCAAATTTACAATGTAGTTTTTAACAATAAACTTCATGTAAACTAGCACATCTTGTTGCTAACAAACTAATATCATTACTGTTTAAGATCTTGTAATCAGTTCAATATTTGCATTTCCATTTTAAATTCAGCTTATTTGATTTTCTGCACCTAATTTTACAGCAGTGGTCTCAGGTTGTTGCTGTGTCGTCTAAATTAAGTTTGCCTTTTCTTGAGCAAATTAACATTAAAAAGGCTTTGAGTAGGGAAATAATAAGCACTGTCAAGACACTGTTGCGATTCATGACTGGTGGAAATGCATCATTCTATTTAATTGATCAATCAGCTGCAGTTTCTTTTTGAGTCCCCCATAGGTTAAAAAAGCAGCTGGCCCTACTTTGTTAGGTCTACGTTGCAGGAAGTGAAAAAAGGGAGCAGGCGTGTCAAACAAAATAAGCATGTCGAAATTTCATTCAGAGGAAATCTAAACAAAAATCCATGGAAATAACAAGGCTGGTGAAACAGGAGAGGAGCTGAAAGAACACAATGGGGAATGTGAAAAGAAGAAGTGACAAAAGGAGAGGGAAAGACGAGATTGGGTCTATGGTTGGAGGGTTTTCGTACAGTTTTGAGACAATACAGGGTTAGGAGGCAAACCTGTGGAGTCTAGCCAAAACCGGATCCAGAACTCACTTGGGGGACTACATATCCCATCTGGCCCAGAAGTCCCCTGGAATCCCCCAGAAGGAGCTAGAGAGTGAGGTCTGAGTTTTACAGCAAAAGAAAATTAATGGATGGGTAATTATGTGACAACCGTGGACATCGCAAACCTCCGACAAAGGTCGAATATCTTTGTCCTTACTCCTTTGAAATGTGGTTCTGCTAAAAGGTTATAAAGATGTAATATCCCACCTGCAGTAGAAAACTCTCTTGGCATCTTTATTTAGTACAAGTCTAGATTAGAGGGTCCAGACATATTTTCAGTATTTTGGCGTGAAAACTAAAAAAAAACACTGTTCTTTGTGTTCAATAACTGAGTAAAACGTTTTACAAAACGTGTTTTAAGAAATTTAACCAGTTTGAAAAATGTGTGTTTAACTCGTCCACATATAGCAGTATTTATGTGTGTACGAGGCTGTAATGCTAAAAAAACAAACATTTAAAATGCTGTTACTTAATGGTTAAAGCTGTGATCAACCACAAAACTGTGGTCCTAAGGAATCCCTGATCAATGTAGATTCATCCCTTTAAATTAGTGCCGGTAAGAAGCTACTAAGCCGATGCTAACCTTAGCATCATTCGCTAACTGTTAGCCAGTGGCGTGGTCCTGCGGTCCTTGCAAACCGCTTGGATATCGTCTCTGAATGTGCCACCTTTTCTTTTCTCTGCCGAGTATCAAAAATACTTGCAGATTTGACTTGCAAAGGGACTGAAAATTTACAATAAATTTCTTACATTTTTCAGAAACGTTTCATGTGAAGTTAAAATGAGGAATTTTAGAAATAGGCTATTACTAAAGGTTTCCACCTTTAGGATTGTTGGAAATGAACGAGAATTGATGGGAATAAACTGGACATTTAGGGAAATTTAATCCACGTCCACCATGGTACTATAGCCAAGCATAATGTAAACATTTAGTTTTTTTAATAGACTTCCATGGGATATTTCCAGTACCATACATTAAGTATATTACCACAATGATATAATCCCTGTCCTCCTGCTCAAACGTGTGGCTACAATAATCTTGTGCTCTGGACTACTAGATATGGCCCCAGTGCTCCAGGATCCTAAAAATCATCTGTGCTTGCGATGGAGGAAGGCGCAGGGTATGGAAGGGGGCGTGGCCTCAATACCTCTACAGTTAGCGGTGTGCTATATGCATGTCATTAAGGAAAACATTAAGGACAATAAATGATTTAAAACAAGTGGGGGCTTCTTGAATGCTTTTGTAACGTGGTGCTGTTAGCCAGTTCGATGGATGTCTTTACTAGACAACTCCGTCTACTCAAAAGGGCTACAACTCACAGAATACCTCCTTTTATATTTCAAAATAAGAGTCTCAAGCAGGGCAATGAGCTCAAGAACTTTTCCTCTGTATATCTGAGGCTCAAAATAGCAGATTGAAATTCTAGTTAGTCAATGTCACACGCTTGCAGCAACTCAATGAGATGGATTTTGATGAGAAGTATTTCATTACACCACTCGGTTATAACCTTTCAACATAACTTCTCTGCAAAAACCCACAACTATCCCTTTAAAATTCCTTCGACAGCCCCAAATTCATGTATCTGCAAGTCTTTGCTCAGACCTGGTTCTTCGCTGTAAGATGGGTGCAGTAAATATTAGCTTTTCAACTGGGCATGGCCACTCTCAGATATTTAAAGGCACAAATCAAGAGGATTTTTTTATTTATTTTTTTTCTTCTCTTGGCAGACTGTTTTAAAACCGACTGCAGGCAGCTTCAACAAACATTAAATAACACTGACTTGAGCCTGCATCTTCTGCCACGGTTCATTTTCAGATTTTCAAAAGAAGAGGCAGAAAGAAGGCGCTGAATTCAGTCTTGAATAAAAAAACAACAACAACTGGGTGTTAGCAGAGATCTGATTTCTCCCTGGTGATAAAGTGGCATATGAGTTCAGGACAGACAGCTGATGTTTGTGGACGACCCTGAAGGCTGCAGGTAGAGAGCGGCAGGTGTGGCAGGGTGGCATGTAGTGTGAGCTGCTCCCTACGCCGGAGGCACATGGAAGGAAAGAAAGCGGCGGACCTCTGGTCAGCCGGTGGCCACAAATATGCTGAAAATGAGACATTAAAGGATTTTTAGGAGGCGCTGTCACATTTTCCGCATCATGCCGCTTCAGACAGCCTTCGCCCGTGAGTGAGAATGACAGGCGGAGCAAGTGGATCTGTAAAACGCTAGGGGACTATTTGATGTAAGCACAGCTAAGGCAGCCTGAGTGACGTGGTCTTACTGAGAGAAACTTGGTTTTAAATCCCATGGAGGCAGAGCTGAAAAGTTACAAAGGAGGCTGCATCGCTTTGCTTTCTGTTGTCTGTCTCTGCATCAACATTACAGTCGGCATAATTATTTGGCAGAAGCACAATAGACTGGGCCTTGGAATTGCAGGATATTTACACAGACAGTACTGAATGAAAGGAGCTTTTAGTTTCTATATGAGGAAACTCAGAAATACCAGCCTTTGGGGCTGTTCAGAGGTTTGAAGTTGGCCATAAGCGCTTTTTAGCAATTGGCAGCTTCTTGCTTGCCATGCGGTTGTTTACTACGTTGGAATAGGCGATGTGTTTTGCCCGTGTTTGGATATCAGCTGCCAAGAGAGCTCTTTCACCAATCCTCTCACTTTAAACCTCCATCAGTGACCGAAAGCTTGCAGGCCACAGTGTGGTGCGACCCTCTGGGAAATGTTGGCTTGTTTGTTTGGGTCTTTCTCTTTTTTTCGTTGTTTATCTCTGAATAAAGCAACACACTTGACCGACATTACTGTTGTAATGTCAGGGTTTGGCTTTTGAACTGCACATGCAGGTAAACTGACTTTTCCCGAGGAAGGTTTCAAGTTGTAAACCGTCCTATTCTGTTCACCAGCTGAAGGCATGGCACAGCTCGTAAGTTAAAAGGGTCTTTGTGGGTCGCATATCAATCAGTTTTCAGTAGCCATCAACTAACGTCTGGCAAAATTCTTGTTGGATATTTGACCCCTCTTCTAAGCAGATTTAGCAGAAACGAATGAAAATGGATGGTTGTTCTGGAACAGACCCAACTTTTAAAACAGAATCTGCAAGTCTGTGGGGAAGGTAATCAAGACGCCTAATTTTAGCCTCCTTTAACAGTTTTTAAATGTGATTTTATGTGTGTCTGGAATCATTGTCGAGCCTGTATATAGAGAAGGGAAAATTAAAAAGAAATTCAAAATTATGCATCCAAATTAGGGATGCAAACAAATAATCGACTTACGGTTAATTGTCGAATAATGGTTTAAATGTTGTGACCAGTAGTCCTAAATAGTGGGGCCCGACCCCTAGGGGGCGCGCAAAGGAATAGACCAGTTCATTGTTATTGTTTTGATTCGGGTTTTTCGCGCATGCGCGCCGGACTGGTTGGCAAAAGACGAACACAATGGCGGACGCAAACAGAGAAACTGACGAGTTCTCCACGTATTTTTCTTCTTTAGATAACGTATCACAAGATCGTTTTAAGACTAAATTGATGGTTGATGGTGTCAGACTGCCAGATCCACACAGCAAAAGCCTGAAGGGACGGAGCGAGTCTGTGAAATGCTGCCAAGCGTTCAGTACCGCGACATATACAGCTACCTTATAAACACGCAGGCCAGTACACACGAGAGAGCATGGAAGCATGAAACCACTGGACGGCTGCAATTATATTATATCTGGACATAGGCTCCAGCAACGCCCGCGACGCCATGAGGGATTAAGCGGGTCAGAACATGGATGGATGGATGGATGGATGGATGTTCAGACATGTTTGTGTAACATACGAACGCGGAGTCGGACAGGAAGACCCGCCCGGTAGGTTAAAAAAAACATAGTTCACTACGGATTATTTTGGTGTTTTTGTCTTGTTAAAATGGGTGGGGGTGTCGGCGACATTGCAGCGTAAACACAGAAGTACTAGCGCCCGTGAACGGGGGCGTAATGCAGCAGCTGCTGCTGCAGCGCATCGACTCGGCTTCTCCCGGCTCCGTCTAGCGATCGCCACCTCCCCTCCGCTGCTATTCAAGTAGAACAATGACTAGTGCAGAATTAAGTTGTATTTACCGGAGATGAAGTGTAGACAGCACATTCTGTCGTAGTATGATGGATCCCCCAGTCCATTGGGAGTGTCTGCCTGCGCTCTTTTCATTGAAAATATCCATTTATTTCTTCTTTCTTCGTCCTTCGGTAAACGACAGAAACGTACATCCAACGATTTGGAATGCCTCTGTGTGCAACCGGGACCACAACAAGTGGTAGACATTGTTTAGATTTCAAAAGTAAACTAACTAAACATACGCTCTAAATCACCCGTTTTGTCATGTAGTAGACGAGAATAGTACTGTTTTTGCCAACCACTGTGACCCGGATGTAGCGCTGACGTCACGCGTGAACTGGTCTATAACAGGGGGGATGGGGAGGGGGGCAAGAATAGCCTTGCCTTTTCTTCTCACTTACATTTCGATACATTGTCCAACATGGTGAGTTGATTTTAAACTTTGGAAACAGTTTGGAAACATGTTGCTTTTGGAAAACATTCTGTGGTTTCATGGTTATTCTGTACATTAGCACCTAGTTAGCGCTATGCTAGCTGTGTTAAACAGTATAGCTTGAAACTGATGTTATGTGCTACCCTTTGCAAGAAGTAGTATACTTGAAGTTCATTTTATGTAGTATACTAAAGTATAAGTATAAGCTTAGTCTTATTGTTCTGTTGTTATACTGAAAGTAGAAGTGGATGTAAAAGCAGCGCTCTTTCTGTTTCTGTCCTTGAGCAGCTCTGTTAGTAAGAGACGGGCCTTTCTGTCCAACGGGATTCTGTTCCGTCGTTGCAAAAACACAAATCCAGAGCCAAACATGTTCGTATTTTGAGAGAAAAGTAGCTCAGATAAAGAAATTTATTTTGCTCTCTCACCATTGATTCTTGTTAAATTTCCTCCTTTTCGTTCATTTTTATCTGTCGCCCAGCCCTACACCTGCAATAAATGCTCTGATGTGCTTAGTAAAAATGTCTTTTGAGAGTAAGCTCCGTGGTCCGGGCAGCGCCGCTCCGCACTCTCTCACGTTAATGCTGTTGTTAACAGCCTGTGGTCGCGGGTGGTTTGTGCGGCTTTGCTTTTTGAGCTGAAACGCTCGCTGGAGGCAGAGAGGCGCAGCGATGAAACCGTGGATCCTAAAGTGGGCAGAGTGGGATTCTGCCCAGACGTCGTTCCTAAATGTCCCAATTTACTTTTAGACAATTTAGATCAGGTTAGAAACTCAAGTTTAAAATCGTTTGAGGTGTGAATCAAATAAACGGGAGAGCATAAATCAAATGTTTGTTTGTGATGTTGCTTTTTGTATCTCCTGGTCCTCTTGATTAATTCAAAACTAAAAACAGCTCTGATGAAGTCTGAAGAAGAAAGCCTTTTATTCTAGTCTAAACAGTGCCTGATTTTTCTCTCACTTGTGTCTTTTCCAGTCATTTTATTGAGCCTGATAAAAATTTGGATTTCTTTTTATAAATTCAAGAATCATCAGCCTAAACAAATGTGCCTGTTTTAGTTTTATTTCAGGGTTGTAGCTGTGAGAAAATTATTCAAGTTTAAGGTTTTGCCTTGAAATGATGTGTAAAGGTCAACTTTAGTTTTAAATCTAGCTATTTGTTTACAACTTTCTCTACCAGTAGCTGTGAAAATTAAATCCAATTTATTTATAGGGGTGGCAATAGTTTCACCTCCCTAAAACAACACCAGACTTACATATTTAAGCTGATAATTAAAAGATTTACATTATTTTAAATTATTTTAGCATGTTTTAACATACCGAATAAGCTGATTTTGTTCCAGAAAACGGGAATTTGTAGATTATTAGGTTGTTTAAACAAATCATAAGGAGGTTCAACACACCTGATTTAAACTCCTGAACGTTTGTTCTTGCTTTTGGTTTTTGTGTCCCACCCAAAGTTTGTTAGCGGTCCCCCTCTGGCCAAGCCTTTACAAAACTTTCTGGAGACACCCCTGCCCTTTATTGCAACTCTTGCATTTTAATTGTCGATGTTATTCGTATTTTATGTTGTCAACGTTTGATTTGCTGTCTTATTTATTTTATCCTCCATGACATGCGTTGCTGTCTGGTCATCCTTGTAAAAGAGGTTTAAGAATGAAAAAAATTTTTAAATAACATTTACTGAAAAGAAATAATAAATTAAATGTGTTCAGGGATGTTATTTGTGGATTCCTTGTAGCCTTTCTTGAGATGATGTTGTCAGAAATTGCTAACGGCAGGGGAGACACCTGAGTTAAACCAGAGTTTCCCCAGCATACCTGGATCAGGTCTGGATTGGTGTTGTAGAACTTTGGGTCTGTCCTGTGAATTATGTTTAGTGTGAAATGAGGTCCGATCCTGAATTTCTAGCACCCCCCCCCCCCCCCTCCCACAGCCGCTGACACGATAAATCTGTGCACTTGTATATTCATAAACTATAAATAGAGTGAAGTTGGCAGCTGCGTTTACTGTAAACAGATGACTGTAAGTGTGTGTGAGTTTGTGGTTCAGGTCCGCTAAATTCACTCCGTCTGTGTCTCTCATCTCTCCAGGAGTCGGAAGATCCAGATCCGGAACATTCCCCCTCATCTGCAGTGGGAGGTTAGTTGTTTTCTGTGTGTGTGTGTGTGTGTGTGTGTGTGTGTGTGTGTGTGTGTGTGTGTGAGTGAGACAGTGATGCCCAGTTGAACAGCAACAGGCAGCACATAAACCAATTTCCTGACCATGAGTCACCGGTCTTTGTAGTTCGGTCCTAAGTGTTTGTGAGCACGTGTTTTCATCTTTGTTGCTGTGGGGATGAAACCGTGTCTTTGTGTCAACATCGGTGAACCTGCGAGGGTCCGAGGGTTTTATTTTATTGATTTTTTTTTTTTGGTCCATCTTCATGCCTGCAAATATTCCCGCTTCTCCGTGTTTCATATCTGCTGATTGTCCGCACACCACAGAGGAACTCCCGTTTTATTGGGAAATAAATATCAACATTAGTTGAGGAAATTTTTTTTTTGTGTTAGACGGATCAGGAAAAGGTTCAAAATTTGTTTTTCCTAACGTTTCACAGCAAAGTGGTCAGTTCAAACCAAATCAGCGTTAGGTCTGTATGTGGGCCTAATTTACACCTGCATATTATCTATGTTGAAAATGATATTAAGAAAAACACAAAAGTCTGTGACTTATGCAAAATGCCAGGGAGCATAAACTGGAATTCCCAACTTCAGTCTAAATCAGTACAACTGTATTTCATCCATTTTTTAAGCTGTTACATTACGGTAAAAATTTGAGCTGAAAGGACTGTATGTTTTCTTTTTTGAGAGCTAAATTTAAGTAAATAGAGATAAATATGATTACTTACTTACATATTTTTAAACTCAAAGAGCACAACCATTAGGCCAGACCTTGCTTCTTCTATGCCTTTTTTGTTGCTGATTTTATTGCTCATATTGTCAAACATGGATTTTTTTTGTTATTATTTTTATTTTCCACAGTATCTTATTTATTTTTTGTACCTTTAAAGCACTGTGGTCGCATTTGGTTTGCAGAGCGCTTTATAAATAAATAAATAAATAAATAATAATACTAATATTTCAGTTGTTCTAAATAATGGAAACGACACATTTAGTGTCGACAGAAAGCCACTTTCTGAATATCACCAGAGACAGAAGTTTCTGATGTTTTCATGATAATAAAGTTGTCAGTTGCGTAGCAGGAATTGTAATTTCAAGCCTGATCTACACACACTCATCCACCAGTGAGTGAGTTACTCAGAGGTGACGCAGCGCTAGCAACATACCTCTGAGGCAGACGATGAACGCTCGGTTCAGTTTCTATTTGTAAAAAGAAAGAAAGAAAACTTCTGGATTTAGAAGTAAATGGCAAGACATATGAAAAGTCTGGAAATTCTCTTTTGTTTGAGCCGCCTACATTGTGCACGTGTAGCTCATCTAGTAAAGGCTATGTGTCACTACTCAAGAGGTTTTAAGTTGCTTTTATTTGACTTCAGTCCTGACTAAAAGCGGTCTTTGGTCTGACTTTTGATAAAAGTCTAAAAAAACATGCAGAACAAATTGAGCTTTTAGATCAAATGTACACTAATTTTGAGCTCAGGTGTCTGTGGAGGATTCAGACGTTGTTTAGGCATATTTTTGCTCCGATATTGTTACCGAATTTTTTACTCTCATTCTGACACAGACTGAAGTAGAAACACAGAATAAACAGATGCTTCAATTATTGATCAGAATATTTTGCTGTTTACAGAACACTAGTAGTAAAACATGCTGATATGAACTGATTAATTAGTTTGAGTATCAACAAAATGTATCCTTCTATTAAGCGAAGAAAAATAATGAAAACCTCCTTTTAACCAGCTGGCCAGCAGTGCACAGGATCTGTCCGGGGATGGGAACCCCTGCATTATGCTCCATAAAGCAGAACACTAGTCATTTAGACATTTTATTAAATTTAAACCACAGTAACAGCATTATGGACCAATTTGACCAATTTGAATTTAAAATCTACAGTCTTTTTAAAGCAAAGAAAAAGCTGAATGCCAAACTGAAGGTCTTTAAATCGTAAATCAATCTGCTGCCTCACTATGTGTCTAAGTGCCCTATGGGAATAAACACCATGAGTGCATGTTATGCAGGGAAAAGGCCTGCCACATAAGAATAAGGGCGCACTAAAACTTTGTGACAAAAGGTATGGTTTGTCCGGAAAGTATTGAAGTTGTTAAAGGGTTTTAGACTTTAATGAATAGTTATTGGCAAATTTTCCCAGAAGATGTTCACTAAATCTATCAAAAACTGGGTTGCTGTACCAAGTTGCAGTTATGTGTGTTTTAAATTTTTTGATTAGAAATTGGGGGCGTGTTTAACTTGGAGCAGCAGAGTAAATTAAGACGCTGTTAGTACTGATTAAATAACTGCGTGTTAATTATATGAAATCAGCAACAAGAAAACAGATACATTGGTGTTATAGTGGCAAAAGATGCATTTATATGTAAATTACATGAAAACAAACATACCAAATCTTTCCAGAGGGCTCACAACATCAATATCGTAGCAACTAATGAGAAAAATCTGAAAGAGTGATTGTGAGGGCCTTACAACCTACTTGTTTTTTTTTCCACATCAATAATCTATTTTTCCTTCCAGTCGATGGTAACACTAATTTTCCTCCTAATTCAAGGAAATTCTACTAATTAAAAATGAACTATAACCTTTTACTTTCTACTTTTACTTGCTTAAAGAACTGATCTGCATTTGTTATTTACTAAAACGTAAATTCAGGCCATTTAACTCAAGGAGAATGAAAATACTGAGGTATAAAGTTTCTAAATTATGCATTATTTGCTTTAAAGATTTCCGTAAAGTTGTTGTTGCTGTTGAAACAATATGTTCAGAGCCTCTGTGATACACATCAACACGTTGGTGCAGTATTAATTTAGAGTTGCAGTTTTATGCATATTGTCACAATGAATTATGGAAGACAAGTTAATTAATTTAAATCCATAGAAACTAAATATCCTCAGGGAGTTTTGTCTCTACTAGATGAGGAGTTGGAGATAAAACACTTTCAGGTATTATCTAGGGTTCTTAAACATTTTTTGTCCCCATTTCATACGGCTTCTGACTTAAATACCCGGAGTCCATTCAGTCCATTTCAAAGATTAAATACTTTACCAAGAATTTATAGCATATATTTCTACTGTAGTAGAAGTAGTACATGCTTTAAAGAGGGACGGATGGATCGATCCATCCAGTCGCTTTTTACATTTGAGAACTCAGAATTGTACTTTTTCGAGTTCAAACATAAATGGGATTAATTACCAAAGCACGATTTAATACAAGTGAATGATCTTAAGTTACTGTATGTCCCAGATCTGGGTTTTCTAAGAGTTTTCTTCATATGAAGTTAGAAATAGTGCCTGTCGTAGCAGCAATTGGAGAGCATTGTAATTGTGTCCAATGCACTGCCACCGGAGTATGTTAGCCTTTCAAATTAAGCTCTTACATCCTCTACAAAAAAAGGTTTTATTCTTTAATAGTGTTTTTTTTTATTTATTGTAAATCTGGGTCCATATTTTGAATGAATTCAAATGGGTGTGAAAAGTTGTTCTCTTGTGTTGTCTAGTTAAAGTTCAGAGGTGCCTTTCAGAATAGGTCATGCTTTTTTCCAATTTAATTCTTATAAAGTTTGTTTTACCTGTTCCTGATACTCTCTCGTTTTACTCTGCCATTTTGATTTGGACGTTGTCTTTTAGAAATTGGCCCAGACAATCTCGTATTGAAACGACTAACAAGTCTTTTCTGTCCCAGCTTTGGGTATTCGTGTCTCTAACCTGAACTGTTTTCCTCTCCCCGCAGGTTTTGGATGGCCTTCTTGCTCAGTATGGTACTGTAGAGAACGTGGAACAAGGTACAGAACCCGACTCCTTGATCCTCACCCGTGTCATTTCGAGTTCATCCGTCTTCAACCGTTTGATACATGTGTGTCTTTTTAGTGAGACTCCAAACACCCAGACCTCCCAGTGAGTCACGACCCCCCCTGTGTGACTCTGCTTCCTCATTATCATCACCGCACACATCCATTATCGAAACCCTAACCTATTTCTGCATATGAATCAGTCTTAATCATCTCGTCTGTCTCTGCGCGTTAATGTTTGACCCGGAGATGGTATTTATCTGAGGCTCTAGATAAGAAAGGTCTGCTACCCCTGGGCCTGTTAGACTCAAGCGCACGGCTTGAAGTGGGCAGACGTGGAGGAAATCCAAGAATAATGCGCCTGTGTGTTTGAGTTATGCATCTCTTTTGGGATGCAGCGTTGTGGTGATGGGGGATGGCACAGCAGGCGCCTGTGGTGAGGCTTCTGAACTCTCTGATGTTGTGTGTGTGCTGATCGTTTTGTTGTCTGCACACAGATGCATGAGCAGACATGCGGGGGGGGGGGGGGGGGGGGCAAACAGACACCTAAAAATGCAAGCTTGGGAGAAAAAAAAAAAACTTGGCACACGCTTACAGGCGGATTCTGTGTGTGTTAAAGCAGCCGAGATGAGCTGCCGCCCACTGTCGCGATGACAGGTGCTGAAAGGGAACCCAGCAGAGAAATTATTTTACGTTTAAAGTTCTCTAGACGGTTTGCTTCATTCTCTTCCCAGACACCACCGGGGAATTTCCTCCTCCGTTTTGGCTCCTCAAACATCACCGGTTACTCTGAATTACCAGCAGAGCCACCCCGTCTTCTCATTGTTCCGGCTTTCCCGCCTTATGTCACTTCTCCCTGCTTCAGTTCCTGCGCTCTGGTTACCGTTTTCTGGAGCAGTCCCATATATGTGCGTGGTGGCGAGACAGAGCTGGCTGTGAGAGCGAGCACAGTGCCAGACTCTTGTGCGTGTATCCCCTCTCTGCCAGCTCGGCTCATCGCTGGATTTAACCTTTCCAGGCTCAACTTTGACTAACTCACGTTGTTTTTGGCCCTTTTGTGATGTTGGCTCTCTACTTTCATCGATTTTTGCCGAGCTTTAGGTAATTGGCCTTACAATTACGGAGGTTCGAAGAGATCATTTTAACATTGAGGGGATTTGTCAGCGTGACCCGGTACCTCATGTGTGCTTTGTTTGCGAAACAGAATAATATTGGTTATTAGTGTCTGACTTGCCTGGAGCCGGTCAGGTTTGATCAAGCTGTTTTCCTGGCGGATTTCTAAAAATTGAGGAACGAAAGACACGACACGATGAGTGCACCACATAAAGTAATAACATAAGATTTATCTTAAAGTAGCGTAATGCACAAAGGATTTTAACCATCACTGATTGTTTTTGGCATACAAACATCCAGACTCTGTTTTTATCTCTTAATGGGACTTTTCAAAGGTCTTTCAAAGTTTTTCTTTGGACTTTGCCAGCTTTTTTACTGACTTTCAGTCCAGTGCATCAACTCTTTGTTTTTTTATAACACTATCAAACACTATCCAGCCCATGAGTCACTCACACAAAAAAAAATTCAGGCGATGAACCAGTGTCGACACCTCACAGAAAACTTAACAAAGAACCAGTTTTAAACAGTATTTTCTGGCACTCTGTTACCAGCAGCCAGTGAAATAAACAATTAGATTGGATTTCTTTAGTCGAATCTGTGGAGAAATACAAAAGAGGACGTGGTTTCCCTGATAAAAACGTTGGATTTTTGGTTCAAAAATGTCGTTTCAGGAGAGTTTAAGGGGAAAACTTGCCCGACTGTAGATTATATAATGAAAGATGACGTGTTTCTCACAAGCTGTGTAAGATTTTGGTGGACGTTTTATAAAAACACGACTTTCAGATACAGCAGCCTCCACAGTTTTTGACACTTCTGGCAAAGATTTTTAAAAAGCCTTTACATTATTTTTTTATACCTCCCTTACAATCCAGAATAAAAGTCTCCATTACCAGCCCTGTTCGTTGAAGTTACGGCTCTTCATATCATCATATCCAGGTTAAATTGGAACGTGCTAGACTAGATTTGAATTTGAGGGATTCCTTTTGTTTGTTTATAGCCTGAGATGTTTAGCGTCATGAAGTGGATTTAACTGATTAAAACTAATATTTACCTCATGTTATTGCGTTGGTTACGGGTATTTACATTTTTGCTCATTTTTCAATGCTACTGCTATGTATTATAAGAAAAAAAGACACAACTGACCTCGCCAAATGAGTTTTAACCATGTGGAGAAGGAACAAAAATCCTAATAATTAAATAAAATGCTAAACTTGCTTACTCATACATAAGTGTACTTAATATAAGATTTATTCACTGTTAAATCTGATATTTACACACTGCAAAGTATTTTCCATGGGATATTGGAAATATTTATGATTAATTTAGGTTTCAGATTTATGGAAGCCAACAGGAAGCTCCAAAGAGTCGGCGCTCTCTTGTCTTTCCCTTTTTGAAGAGCGGCAAAGAAATATGCATTGTATTTATACTCTAGCAAGTGCAGGATGAGAATATGTAGATGCTAGAGACTATGATCAGCTAAGAAATATAAAGTATACATTGAAAAGGGTTTCAGCTACTCTTCTGCAGAAATTGTGAGGGATACCATTAATTGTAGCACATGTAGTTTTGTTAAAAACTAATATTTCTTTATGTGGGAATTTTTAAACCCTCCAAATGAATGCACTCAAGTTAGGAGCTGGATTCTTTTCCCAACACTAAGCTGAAGAACAGGAGGTGAATTTAACTTTGCACATTTTAGCGAGGTTGTCAATACATGTGGAAGGTGCTGTACTGTTTATCTAATAAAGAGGGCGTTTTGTTCTGACCACTTCTATTTTTCTCTATTTTCCAAAGTGTTTTGAGCGAACAGCACAGTGTGCTTGCGCGATCAGGTAGAAGGATTGCACAAAAAGTGAAAATGCCAAAAGTCCAAAGGAATCATTCAGAAAGTCTAGAGAAATGTTGTGTAACAACTTTGCAGGACTACAATAAAAGTCTGTCTGTTTGGAAGCGAAAAAAAACAACCAACGTTTGGACAGAGCCGAACATTAGATTTGTTGCAAGTTCAATAAAACAGGGGAAATTAACGTGTTTTTGCTGCGCAGACTATACTGTAGCTTCAAATTCAGCTTTTTTACCTTTGAAAAGGAGTCAAAGAACCAGCTCATCGCCCAAACTGATCACTTGATTAAGCTGATGGTGTTGTTTGTCGCCGTATGTACTGGATTCTCTAATTAACGTCTCTCTCTCTGAATCAGACCTCGCTTGATCTCAGCGGGATTCTCGTCCTCTGCGCCGCTCCGCCTTTGCAGAACAACACTCGACCACCTATCTGGTCAAGGTGTGTCTCCGCTGTGCGCTTCATTTGCTCTAATCGGCGATTATTTGCCTTGTTCGGGCTGTTATGTCGGGCTCAGATCCGTTTTTGTGAAAGTGACAGCGCGGCCTTTGTGTTAAGCAGCTCTGTTCTGTAGAGGAAGCAGCAGGGTTTGGAGCCAAGCCAGCGTGGTGATGGCTGTAATGGATTCACACAGACAAGCAGCTTTCTGGGTCGCCACGGGAACCTGGACGCGTGTCCAACTCACCTACAGAAACAACAAAGGCCGGATATGTGCATGTGTACTCCTTTGTTTACTGTATCTCATGTTTTTTCCCTCTCTTTCTCCTTGTCTTCTCCCACAGTGAACACTGACACAGAAACAGCAGTGGTGAATGTTACATACGCAACTAAGGAGGAAGCTAAAGTGTAAGCAGCACATATAATGTTATTTTACGAGCCGAGCACCGCGTGTACGACTCATGTACAGATGAGACGCTGCAAAAGCAGCACATTTGTTACTTGTTTAAGCTCACTGTGCGTCCATATACTTGTGAGGTTAGGGGTGCGCCTTAGATGCAAGAACGTGGATGTAAATATAAACGCATTCAACCAGGATGATGCAGCAGCAGAATCTGGTTTTAATTAACATTAAAGATAAAAAAAAGCATGGAGTCATAGATACTTTGGAGAAACAATTGTTCCGTGTAACTCGTTAACTAAAGCTGGGGACAGACTACGAGACTTTCCCGGTACTCACACAGATTTTGAAAAGACTTGGAGTTCACGCTAACAGACTGTTTTTTTTGTTTCACGACCGAAAATCTGGGGATCACAAATGGACCTGCCGACGGATCACAGATTTTCTCAGACCAAGAAAAGCCAGCTGAGAGTATGAAACTCCTGCGAGAGCGACAGTTTCAAGGCACAAACATACTAGTAGGCAGCAGTAATAAAATATATACTCAGAATTTGGTTAAAATGGTTAAAATGGGGGTGAGGTTGTCTTATAGTGAGTCCCCTGCTTTACTCACATCCTCGCTATTTAGTGTTCACGATGAAGATATCCTCTGAAGACTGTAAGATAGATCAGGTCTGTTTGCATGCCATCCATCCATTCATAAAACTGCTTAAAATAAACAGTTACTTTAAAAACTTGGTCAAAATCACAACGACAAATTATAATACGGTTTTTATGGCTATTATAGATATAAGCTGCTGTCATACTTAACCAGTCTTTACTCAGATTACTTAAAAGGAGAATAAACAATAAACATTTGAGAATATATTCTTCACTTTGAGTTCAGTCCACTGAATTGGCTTTTTAGTAAATAAATATTGATAAACCTTAAACAGATTTTTAAGAAAGAGCACAAGAAATTGGCGAATAAAAACGAACTTTTTAAATCTGAGTACAGAAAAGTCAAATACTAGCAAGTAGTTAGGGTAGAGGTAGAAAGGTGTTTTTAAATATTTTGAACCTTAATAGATTGATGTGCTACTTTATAATAACGAGTCAGTTAGGCTGCACAATCAAATCTAAAGTGATAGAAATCCTAATATCAAATCTTTGGGTGCATAATATAATAAAACAAGATTGTTTTTTAAAACATTTCTACATGTAATATTAACTAAAATTCAAAAAGTCTGATCACTATAATCAGAGGAATTGTTTATTTTAGATTTAAGCATTGTTGTCCAGATTCTGCACCGAGATACAGAATGTTTTTTTTTTTTCAAGTGATGGGATGAATTTTTGCTTTAAAAATAAACCATAGCGATGCAGTCGTGGCTTTTAAAACACACAATTTTCTCTTAGTCATCCGTGCCGTTGTAGCTCACATTTTCCAGAAACAGAACTTTCTGAAATCAGAGTCCAGACTGAGCCGATTTCTGCTGCTGTGTAGCGATAGGCTCCCAAGGACAGCTCTCAATGTTTTTGTTTTTTTTGCGTGATTCGTCACAAGTAAGTGTTATGAGATGTCACAGGCTGGGTGTGTCTATCTTCATGTTTTTCTTTAGCTTTTAATGTGCTGCCAGGTTTCTGGTAAATGTTGTCCTGAGTTAAAAGGATGGACTGATTTTGGGAAAATTAATTGGAATTGTTGCAAGTTTTTTTTGTATTTTTCTTTAAGTTGCAGACTTAAAGTCCTGATATTCTGTGAACGATTGATGTTCTGTAGAAATTCATAATCTATGCATAATCCACAGATTTCAAAGCAAGAATGTCTTGAGAAGTTAATCAATCCAGGCCTTAAATCAAGCATCATAAGAAAGGATCTCAAAATTATACACTGTTGTATCTCTGTGAATTACAACAGCACTAAAAAGCAAACAGTTCAGCTACAGAAGTATATTACAGTATATTACCAACAGATCCAAGTGCTTATATGTTCATTTTGACGACTGTAGTTTAAAGTTAATGAGAACCCAAATATTAGTTTCTCAAAAATTTCAGAAGAACAGTAAAGAGAGATTTTAAAAACAGAAATGTTATGTAATAGCCCTGCTGTGGTCTAACACTCATAAGAAAGAAGAGTTGTCCAGCAGACACTCTCCATAAGGAGTGTAAGCCATAAAAAGTTATTGCTAAATAAGCTGAGTGTTTAGACAGGGCAATATCCCAGGATATTAATAGAAAGTTTAGTGGAAGGAAAAAGTGCACAAGCAACAGGCAAATTCCCAAGGCGTGACATTTGGATGGAAACATTGCTTGGGTTAGCTGTGGCTCTGATAAAGAGTCGTCTTCTTGTAAGGGTTTGATTACAGCTCCCCCTGCAACATGTTGAAGCGCTCTTGGGCAAGGCACTGACCCTCAAGCTGCCTACAAACTTGACTAGTGTATGAATATGTTCCTATGTAATTCTCTGAGAAATTGAATTTGGAGTTTTCTTAGCTGGGGGCCACAGCTGCCCAAATTATTGGAATTAAATGCTTGAAGTGTATCACTGTGTGTAAGAACGAAGCCATACGAAACGTACGGTTTTCTTCTTTAATAGAACGGCTGACATAAATGAACTTTTCAACGGTATGCTGTAATTAATTTAGTTCAATATTTGCTCTCTGTTCCTGGCTCTTCCCCCCGCCTCCTTCCCTTCCTCTCCTCAGAGCCATTGAGAAGCTGACAGGACACCAGTTTGACGACTACTCCCTGAACGTGTCGTACATCATGGACACGGATGCCGCCTCGCCCGTCCAGGCTCCCCGAACGCGGCGCGGGGGACGATCCTCCCGGGACCAGGGCACCCCACAGCCCGGCCCGTCGGGAGGCTTTGGTTCGCCCCGTCTCAGACAGCCGGACTTCCCCCTGCGGATGCTTGTGCCTACTCAGTTTGTAGGAGCCATCATAGGCAAAGAGGGCCTGACCATCAAGAATGTCACCAAGCAGACGCAGTCCAAGTGAGCTTTTTAACTCAGTTAGAAAAGTGTGCGCCGTGCAGCTGGATTTACTGTCCATTAGCCCGAAAAATAGGAAGCACAATCATTTCATCCACGGCAAATTGACGTGGATTTGAAACGCGTCTAAACTCCGCATCTGTCTTTCAGGGTGGACATCCACCGGAAGGAAAACGCAGGCGCAGCAGAGAAACCCATCACCATCCATTCAACACCCGAGGGGTGCTCCTCCGCCTGCCGGATGATCCTGGACATTATGCACAAGGAGGCCAATGAGACCAAGACGTAAGCCTGCGTACAACCTCCTCAAACAAACGTGTGTACTACCGGGCGTAAAACAATCCAGCTATCTGTGCAGCCCGGACACATGCACAATCCCACTTGGAGATTAACCATCATGTCTGCAGGGCTGTAAGCTCATCCTTTAACCCTGCCCCGCGCACTTTTTTAATCTCACGGCGCGCTCCTTTCGGCCTGGACCACTAACACAGTAAACACGGCTGCCTGCCCGGGCCGGCACGTGATCGCAGCTTAGCCTCTAAGAGTCCAGGCCGACGGACCTAATTAGGTTTGACACTTTTAACGAGACACGGCACCTTTTTACGGCTCTTTGAGCTTCTGCCCGGTGTTAACAGCAACCTGTGTTGTAGTGTTTGTCTGCTTTTATTTGTGAGCACGTCCACTCGGGGACGGAGCGGCACTTTTCCTTTTTTTTTTACCCAGTTACACCCGAGACGCTTCGATGCGGGAGAAGGCAGAAGAAGCCTGTGATTGTAGAAAAGTTGCACAGCCTTTCAATTAGTTCAACACAAGACGGATTCACATTTAATCACAGTTAACTTTCGTGCGTCAGAGTTTTCTCGTGCTGGTTTTTGATCAGGCTTTGTGTTTCTGCTGCAGCGCGCATATTCCAAGTGCCTCTTATCGAAACAGAAAACATTGCCGGCTGTTTGATGTGTAAAGCTGTCAAATATTGATGAGCAGCGTAAGGAAATTGGTCCTGGCACGCAGAAACACAAGGACAAGAGAAAATTTAAACCACTCAAGTAATGCTGGGATGTTTGGTCCAATGCACTCAAAGCTAGAACCGCCGGAGAAGCTGGAGTTGTAATCTGCTCACTTTTTATGATTTTATACGTTACAAGCAGAATAGGACTTGAGCAATACAAAGAAAAAATGGATTAGGCACTGGCAGTAGAGGTCTCATGTGTTCACTGCAGTGATCTTCAACACATAGACTTAGACTTAGACTTAGACTTTCTTTATTGTCATTTTGTATACACAGAGTGCATACAGAACAAAATTTCGTTTTCACACAGCTCAGAAAGATTGCAGTAACTCTACAGGATACCTTGCAGTGAATTACAGTACAGGATAAAGTGCAGTGATAAATCGCAGTCACTTACAGGATAAGTTTCAATTGACTTCCGGATAAATTGCAGCAGTGAACAGTAGGCAGTTGAAATGTAAACAATGTAAAACAAATGTAAACAAATATGCAGTAAGGTGCAGCAGTGATTTAAATGTAGACAGTTGCATTGTACACAGTTTTGCAGTACGTTTCCGGTTAAGGTGCAGCAGCAATTTTGCAGGATACGATACAATGTGCAAATTTGCAAATGTGCAAATCAGCGAGTCGAGTGTGGTACACAGTCCGTTTTTTATACTTCAGCCATTCAGCAGTTCAACAGTCTGATGGCAGCAGGGAAAAAGCTTTTGCAGAACCTAGTGGACCTGCAGCGGATGCTGCGGAACCTCTTTCCAGAGGGCAGCAGGGAGAATAGTCTATGGTGGGGGTGTGAGGGGTCCCTGATGATGTTACGGGCTCGAGACACACAGCGCTGCGATGAAATGTCTTTAATGGAGGGAAGAGGAGCCCCGATGATCCCTTCTGCTGTCCTCACCACTCTCCTCACGTTCTTCCAGTCGGAGGCACTGCAGCCTCCACACCACACAGAGAGACAGCTGGTCAGAATACTCTCTATGGTGCTTCTGTAGAAGGTCGTGAGGATGGGCGGGGGCAGGCGGGGGCAGGCGGGCTCTCCTCATCCTCCGCAGAAAGTACATCTGGTTGCAGCCTCGCTGTGATATTTCTCGCTGTGATATTTCTCCTGCACATTTGTATGGCTTATTCCCTTTGCGGACTCATGTTGATCTCTGGCCTCATTGACTTCAGATTCCTTTATGTTCAACAGCCATAATTCTCCCAAAAAAAATCAGGCTCTGCAGTGATGCCAGCACTTTTAGCACATCTGTTGTTGTTTTTTTCTTCCCCCCACGCTTATTCATCCTTCCAGCATCTGAAAAGCATCAAACTAATACATAAATAGTCCACTAAAATCTGTCCTGGCACACAATACTGTGCATTATTGCGTTTGCTTGTCAGCCCGGTCATCAGCAAGTAACATATAACCCCGTTAAACCTATAAAATCTATATTATAAATTAATGTATCGATCAGTTAATCATTTAATCAGTTTACCAAAACCACTAAGATTCTTTCAGGTTGTTGTTACCACCACAGGTTTTGTGCTACAACCCTGTTTCCATAGAAACAGGCAAATGGCAAGAATTTGACGTTTAACGAGGGGTAAAAATGACCCGCTCTGTGACTCTTAGCATAATTGCATAAGCCTCCACCCCCCCCCCCCCCCCGCCACGTCCAAAAACATCTGAAACCAATCAACTGTATTCTGCAAATTAACTTACCAGAGTTACCTGTCATCAACTCAATAACCCAAATGAACAAACTTTTGTTTCCTTTATGATTTAGTGCACCTATTGTCTGGTTTCTGTAGCAACCACTAAGCAGTAATTGGATTGTTTTAAGGTGGAAAAATAACCTACCCAGCAGTTTTGACTATGCACATCAGTTAGAGAAAAAAAAAATCAAATTTCTCAAATATTCGCTAATTGGAGGGATGTAAAGAAGGCGTGTAATAGTCAGGAATCGTGAGACAGAGAGTTTAAATGTGCGATGACAGGTATGAAGGGAAAAGAACGCTTAGAGCTACCCTTTTTCTGCGTTTCATTTTTATTATCCCTTTGAAGAAAATATTTTTATTAAACTTGTCAAACCAAAGAAATCTGCATAGTAATCCCTTCATTATGCTACAACCTGGTTTTCTGTGGCTACAGCCAAACAATCAGTGGACGCACGGCAGCGGTCTATTTTGAGACACAGAAATGTCATTCAATTAATAAATATTAATTACATTTTTAAGAGCTACAGAGGTGAAAATCCATTGATGGCATTTGCAGGGTCACAAAACACGTGAGGAAGTAATACATAGATGTAAAACCAATATGGTGGTACAAAGTGGTGACTCCTGATTAAAAGAACTATATTTTATATTATTTATTGTAGCTTTATTTTTGTAGTTTTTAATTATTTGATTGATTTTCGTGTTTGTTTATTTTATCTTTTATTTATTTTTTAAATGTTATTCTTATTGATTTATTTTTAACCTTTTTTGTGTCTCATTTTTGTTTAAATTTATTCAAACTGAGCTAAAATCACGCGGCTGTACCCTAGTTGAAAGACATGAGTTTTTAATTATTTGATTGATTTTCGTATTTGTTTATTTGATCTTTTATTTATTGTTTAAATTTTATTCTTGAGCTAAAGCCACGCGGCTGTAGCCTAGTTTAAAGACATGAGGGCGATGCCAGTCTTCTCATTTCCACAGAAACAATAGGAACAAAAACCAAAAACGGCAGATTTTATTTGACATAAAAACTGGATTTTGTTCAAGCTGTACGTCATTTCTGAATGTTTTAACAGAAAAATAGATGGCTTGGCTTGAATTTCACTGTTGTTGCTGTAAGTATTTATTTATTTTTTTGATTGGCAAAGTGAAAGCAAAGGAGTTTCAGCGTTTCAGTTGGTGTAATCTACCTCAATCAGTCAAGCACTAATCCTGCCTTCAAAAGTTACAATGTCGCCCACACCTCCCTGTGATATGTCAACAAAGTGACACCGCCTCGCCTGGGCGCCACACCTGCAGGAATAAAACCGGTCGCCCCTGCCACCCTCCGCCCTGTGATTTCACTCAGCCTGAACCCACTGAAACTCAGACCACAAAACCCACACATCTGCCGTACCCTCCCACTTCATCCCTACAGTAACTAACGCCACCCTGCAGCATAGATCTGCATTTACAGATCCCCCCCCCCCCCCACACACACACACACACACACACACACCCTCCCAGCCCTAACGATGCACGCCACGTCTGTGACCCAGCCCTGAAGAAAACCCCGGCATCTGGCCACCTTCCACCACAACCCCGATTCACATTCACACCCTGTTATTGCAACACAAAGCAGACATGCAGATAATGCAGAAGTTGCACTCCTCCTCCTCCTCCAGTAAAGGATCATACATGCCATCTGCTCCTATCAGACACACTGACGCAGATGTTGTGGACTCACATTTTACAGTTTTTCCTGTCACTTCAGAACTGACGGAGCAAAGGAAGCTCCTGTTACCTAATTATATGTAAGTTCTGCAGAGGGAAACATTTTGTCGGACTTAGTTGACAGTAAACTTGTAAAAACAAACTTGTACATTTTCCTCGTCCTTCTGCGTCTGTGCTCCACAATAGCTGAACATTCAGAGTCATGATTATCTGCATTAAACCCAACAGAAGATTTGACTCACCTTTTATTCCTTTCAAATTACACGACGCACAAACGTTTGTTTTGCTCCTAAATGTTTATTCTTTTTGGAAATCCACCGGCCTCAGAAAGCTTCTAGACAAACATGAATCATCTGATTCAGGGCATTATTTCTTTCCTTTAAAACTGTTGCTTATTCTAGTCTTCGGTTTGCTTTAAAAGTAGTAGCCTTTGTATTTAACCTAGAATACCCGCAATTTTTGTTTGACTTCTCTTGACTTGGAAAGCTGTTATGAAGAAGCGCATAAACCAACTAAGTTCTGGTTTTATGAAAGAAAGTAAGGAAAGGCTTACAGGTAACAATGCAAAAACTGTAGTTTCTTATATCAAATAAAATGACTTTGCTTTGTTGTTGTTTTTTTGCCGCTATAAGCAGAATGTTTTAGAAGAAACGCAGAAGCATTTTCCCAGCTGCATCATCTACCCCAGCATCTCGTTTGTTTTGAACTTTCAAGCCCAAAGGAAATCTTATTTGAATCAAATCTAAAGACCTATTGCAGAAAAATGTCAGCTACTTCTCTGCAGCATACCTAAATGTAATGTGGGAACGTATCGTGGACTATATGTACTAAGTGCTTTGTGTTGGTTTGTTTTGCTAGGACTCCTTGCTTTGGCCCGGGGCGCAATTTGCTGCCCTCAGGATGATTTTGTGCGGCCCTGAATATTTGTTCAACTGTAGTGCAAAAACAGCCTGCCTGCACATGCTGTTGGTGCAGATTTATTTATATTCCTTAGGTTGAGTTTTCTACTCATGCAGAGCCTTAAAAAATATGTGAAATAATGAGTATCTCTTTAGGAAAAAAAATGTTAGGTACAATACAAAGTATCCATCTTTGGTTAAACACATTTATTGACTGTTTTCATTTTAATTTCACAGTAAATTGGCCAACAGACATCCAAAGATGGGCCCACACATTTCTGATGGGAGATTTTAGCATATTTCTGGTCCTGTAGATGAAAATGTCCTAAATAAAATTCTAGGTAAAGAAAGCTGAACAATAAATAAAAAAAAATGTGAGGAATTGGATGCAGAATGTATGTATTAAAAGGGCCTCACAGACTTTCAAGACGTTTTTTTTAATCTACAGATCAGAATAACAGATCTGTTGCCTAGAATAATACAAATACTTTTGTTATTCTCATTAAATATCACAAATTTATTTTACTGTTGAGTTGGTAAAACCAAGAAACATTTTGCAGTCTTAATTTAAAAAAAATGTCATTTTTGTGGCCCACAAATATATTGTGACCTTGAGAGAAATACCTTTGCATTTCAAAGACTGTATGTAGAAACACACCAAAAAAAAATCTCATCTTTATGTGTGGCTTTTAAATATTTAGAAAACACGGTGGATGTGCTCTTCCATCCTAGCACGAGAGTAAAAAAATTAGGAAATGATAGCACAGGTGCTTGGTGCTCTGCAGAAACTCTTGTTTCCGATGCTTTCTTGCAGCCTCAAAAAAGATGCCGGATAAAAGCCCAGAACTATTTCTAACCAGATACAACCTTATAACAGATGCTACTGTCCTGTAAACACTTTGCATCAAACGAATCACAGCAATAACAGCTGCAGGAACCTAAGGAGTCCATATCTGATCTGCTTTTTATTAAATGTCTCTGGCAACATAAAGAGATAAATCATTTAGCTTATGTACCAGAGGAAGTCCTGTGCTTCCAGCAGCATTTGCTACCAGGCAGCTGTCCACATTCCAGCTCATCCCTGTCACTCCACGACATTCCTCACGCCCTCGGTGAGGTGAGAGCGAGCGACACTTAGTGGAGCCAGTCCTCTGTCATCACATCTAACCTTTTATATGTTTGTGTGTCTGTAGGACGGAGGAGATCCCTCTGAAAATCCTCGCCCACAACAGCCTGGTGGGTCGGCTGATTGGGAAGGAGGGCCGCAACCTGAAGAAGATCGAGGAGGAGACAGGGACCAAGATAACCATCTCCTCGTAAGCTCGGTCATTTACATCCCGCTGTAGGCTCATAAATATTCAGACACCCATATATATATATATATATATATATATATATATATATATATATATATATATATATATATATATATATATATATATATGATTTTCACATGAAAGTGACATGCTTTAAATATAAAATCTCTTTAAGTTGTCAGGGAGGGATTGCTGGATCAGATACATTTACTGCTGTGGTATTCAATAAAATGATAAATCCTGGAATTACTCACATTTTTCCATACTCTTTTCTTTCTCCCGACCTGGAAAATAGGCTTTTCCTGACCGCACGATAGCACCTTGATCACTCCCTTCCATCAAACAACCTCCTTCGTTTAAAACTCTTCTCTGAGAAGCAGATGAGATCCTTCAGATACATTATCCTCCGTTTTTCTAAGGGAGCAGGGATTTTAAAGTGAAATCTGCTGGGTAATATTCAGCCAAATTGTTTTGTAGAGAGGGATAACTTTGTAATAAATTGTCTAAAAAGTGGCATTTAATTAACAATGTGCTGCTCCGTGTTACTTGCTATGAAGCTAAGTAAGCATTGATTCAGTTGAATGTGTGAAAGCTGTTTTCACGTTTAGCTTTCTTTTTTTTGGGAAGCTTTTGATCTTCATTTGCTGTTAAAAGCATGCACTTTTTTCTAAACGCTGCAGATTTTCCTTAGATGGACGAGCTCTTCTCGTCTCTTTTCTGCTCGTCGCCGCGCTGCCGTTCCCAGGCTGACCTTGCCCCACTCCTTGTTTTAAAATTCATTTCACACAATGTTAAAAAGAAAGGTTGTTTTACTCATCCTGCAGTTCTCGGTCTGCGAGAGGAGCTGGAAAATGTCTTCATGGCTTGTCTACAGAAATGCTTAGAAAACAAATAGGGGGGGAAAAAGCCTCATTATGTCAGCAGAGTTATCTTAGTTATGGCTAGTGGGCTGGAAATTGCGTATGTGCGATGTTAAACTTGTAAAAAGAATTTGTGCCAACGTCCAGATCCAAACAGGTCTGGGAAGAGTCCTTGCAAAAGTCTTTCTCCTGTTTTATCAGGATTCAACTATGAGCCTCAGCATATTTTCTTCTGTGTTAAACACCATTGCAAAGTAGCGACTGATTGTGGAGGGAAATGACACCTGCTTTTCAAATCATTGTAAGAATAAAAACCGACAAGCATTTGGAATGACATCGATGACCATCTGAACGCTGACAGTTTTGCACATTCTTCTTTGCAAAATAGCTTAATTTCGTCCAGACTGGATGGTCAGCGTCTGTGGATGGCATATTTGAAGGCCTGAAGCGCCATGCTGCCACCACCGTGTTTCATTGTGGGGATGGTATTTTCAGCATGAGTTTTCAGTCAGACAGAAGTTTGCGCGACGGCCAAAAAGTTTTCATCATGGTCACATCTGACCAGAACCTCTTCCACATTTGCTGCGCCTCCCACATATTCCCCACTGCCGACAGGACCCTTTATATGGCTTCCTTTTGCCTCTTTTCCATAAGTAATATCAGTAATGTCATCTTTATTGTCACTGAAACATATATTACAACGAAATTTGTTCTCTGCTTTTAACCTATCACCCTTGGGGAGCAGTGGGCTGCCATGTGCAGCGCCCGGGGAGCAATCTGGGGTTAAGGGTCTTGCTCAGGGACCCAGAGTGCAGGCGCTGGGGATCGAACCGGGTACTTGCATCCTTCTCTGAGTGCAAGCGCGCTGCTCTAACCACTCCCCAGATTCGTGGAGTGCACAGCTAACAGCTGTCCTGTTGCCAGATTTCCCCACCTGAGCTGTGAGTCCCTGCAGCTCCTCTATGAACTGTTGTATTAAACAGCCATCTGCGATGTCCAAAGCTGCCTAACCCTGCTTTAAACTTCTGCTGTGTCTCCTGGCCTCCATGACACTGCTTGTTCACTGATGATCTCCAACAAATCTTCAGAGAACATCAGCATTTATGCTGAGGTTAAGTTAACACACGCTCACTAATCAGGTGAGTTCTGCAGGGAATTGGATGCGCTGGATGTTGTTTAGGGGTATGCTTCCTTGTCTGTAGCCGCTTATCCGTGCAGGGCACAGGAAAAACAACCGTGCACGCATGCTCATACCTAGAGACAGGGACCAGTTCATGTTTTTTAGACTGTGGGAGGAGTACCGGGAGAGATCCCACGAATGCACTGGGAGAGCATGCAAACTCCATGCAGAAGGACCCCAGGACCTTCTTGCTGCAAGGCAACCAACCTAGTTGAAAACTGTACCCTTTTTACACCGCTTTAAAATCATGCACAACTTTCTGTTGCTCTGTCTCATAAAATCCCAATAAAATACACTGAGGTCTGAGGTTGTCATGCTGCAAAACAGCGAGAGAGGCAAGAACACTTCTTCAAGTCGCTGTTTTTTCTAACTGGGCGCCAGTATCGCACAAGCACCGACGAAAGCACTCACCCCCCCGCCCCTTCCTCAAACGTTAACGTGTATCACGACGTACGCCTTGATCGGACGAATTCAACTCCGCTCTTAGAATGAAGTCTGTTTAAATATCTAAGTTTGGAGAGACTGAGCGGTGGGAAACCGATACTCCTAAACTATTCTGAGTATTTCTCCGTTCTTCCTTGTGATTGTGTGTGTGTGTGTGTGTGTGTGTGTGTGTGTGTGCGTGCGCTCTCTGTTTCAGGTTACAAGACTTAACCATTTACAACCCTGAGAGGACCATCACGGTGAAGGGAAGCTTGGAGGCTTGTTGTAAAGCCGAGGTGGAGATCATGAACAAGCTGAGGGAAGCCTACGAGAACGATATTGCTGCTATAAATGTAAGCCCCGCAGTTACTATCTGCAGCCCTCTGTGTTGTTTCTGTGCTGTTCGTGTGGCGATTATGACCGTGGGATGACTCACACGGACTGACAGGTGAGCAGTGGAGGAGAGTGGGGGAGGAGGGGAGGAGGGGGGGGGGGGGGGGGGGGGGTTACCACAGGATGATATTAGCTTCCCCTGTTGTGTGTTACCGCCAGCATTAGTAAGGCCTGCTCTGTAAACAGATAACAGTAAACGATCGCTGAATAGCTCATTAAGTGAGTTGAGTATTTGAGCGCAGCTTGCCTCCGTGCCTCTGACTCACACTGCCTTCCCTGCTGCGTGTGTCTGTGTTCCTGTTGTAACACACCGCGTTTCCCAGCATCCATCTGATATCTGCAGGCCGCTCTTTCACCCGGCTCCTCTTTCACACCGGCCCGTGACATCAGCAGCCGCTGTGGTCAAGCCTCAGACGAAGAGGAGCAGCGGGAGCGGCACGCACTGCACGCCGTTCTCCGTTGCGCCGCTGCTGAGCGTGAGGGGAGTCGGTGGACACAGATGATGCTCATCAGATCAGCGGCTGCAGCCCATGGACATGCACACAGGGTCTTCTATTTTAGGCTACTTTTATTTAGCGTGTTAGCTCAGCTGGCTGCCCGTTGTTGTCGTCGGTTTACTATTAAATTATTACCAGGATGTATCGCTCAGCATGTGGCTACATCGCTTTTATGGCTTGCTGTAGTTTCTGTGGCCCCTGTCTGGTCGAGGTGTGAGCAAAGAGGGCCACCTAGCGGTAATCTTTAGAAATTACAAAGAACGTTCAGAGGATCTTTCAGGAATGAAGGAAGACTTTAAACTATTTGGAGAAGCCCAGTGTGTTGATGACCGGTTCAGCATTGGGGTCAATTTCCCGGTGCCTGGAGGTGGGACGTGTGTCTGTTCAAATAAAGATGAACATCCACGGGGAGGTCCATCATCATCTGGGTTACCCTTAAGTGTTTTAAGGCATACAAATGTTTGAATTTAAAGAAAATAATAAAAAAGTTATCCCGCTCATATTTGGGGCGTATTTGGCAAACGGAAATAATTTTGGTAAGCCTAACTGACCCAAAACCGGAGATGTTTAGCCTAGTTTGATGTAACACAGTGAGAAAAACACACATTCATCTTTTGATACCGTTATTAATGCAAGTTGTAAATATGGAGTGTCGACTGTCCCTGACGTGCTTCTCTGCAGCAACTTTAAATTCAGCAGCAGCTGTTCACGAATCACACACGAAGCACTGTGTGGTTAGCACTGTTGCTTTGCAGCTAGGAGGTCCTGAACCCAGGACCCTGCAGCTGTCCATGTGGACTTTGCATTATTCTTCCTGTGCATGAGTTTTCTTAAAGGTCTGGCTTCCTCCTACCAGCCTCTAAACATGTATGTCAGGTCGTGTGTGTGGTTGTCTGTCTCTGTGATGGACTGGCAACCTGTGCAGTGCGGTGGTATAAAATGAAAAAAACAAGAAAATTGTGGCTATATTTATTGTTTCATCAAGTGTTTTTTTTTTGTTATACTGTAATAAAAATCTGACTTTTAGCCAATCTTGGTAGATTAGCTGACATTGATCTACCAAGATAGGTTTTGCCGTATAGAGGGAAATGTTTACAGTTGTTTGTTATGTTGGTGATGTCCTCTCAAAGGTCCTTCAGAGATGTAAAGCCCTTGTTAACAACTAAGACATTCTCTAAGCTTTGTCTTCGCAAAGTAAAATAAGAGTCTGGTTAATTAAGTCCCAATCATTCTTCGTTTGCAGCAACAAGCCAACTTGATCCCAGGCTTAAACCTGAACGCTCTGGGCATCTTCTCCTCTGGTCTGCCGGTGCTGCCCCCTGCTGCTGCTGCTGCTGCTGCTGCTGGACCACGCGGTGCAGTGCCCCCTGTGGCATCATCAGGATACAACCCCTTCTTAGTGAGTCCTCTCTTTCCTTTTTTTTTCTTTTGGACTGCCGTATGCTTCAGAGAGGGGAAAATGCCTTTTTCGGATTAGCCCGGTCTTGTGTTTGCGGGTAAATCATGTTGCCCTCAAAGTGCTTTTAGAGACAGCGGCGCAGTGTTGACTCAGGTCTTCCTGCGTGATGCAGTTTGAAACGAGCAGAATTCCCCCATCTCATTCGGAGATGAGTCAGTTTGTCTGTGAAACAAAGTCTCCACTCATTTGCCAGCGTTAAGTGGTGTGAGACAGCGTGCTCCGCGGTTGCAGGCGATCAGAGTGTGATTCACTGCGAGTGTGTGCCCTGAAATCCCCCCAAAATAACTATCCCAGCTTGTGTTTGTGTGGATGTTAACATGCCGTCTGATAGGCCTGTTTGTCCCTTTCAGAGTCACTCTTCACATCTCAGTGGCCTGTACGGGGTTCCTCCAGCAAGTGCCATGCCCCACCAGCACTCAGTACGTCCCCTTCCCCTCTCCTCTGCAGCCTCAGTCATCACAGACTATCACCTGACTATGCAGTTTACTCACTATTAGGGCTCATATCACAAGACATGCGTGACAGAAACACAGTGGATGGTAAAAGAGAGGCTCTCGATAAAAAAGCAAAACAACAACTCGGGAATCTTGAACTGCCGACCAGCAGTTTGCGACATTAGGCTCAAGCCCGTTTGGGAAAAACCTATGAATGGCTCAAAAGTAGATGGGGGAAAAAAACACAATAACACAAACAACAAGTTGAAGGTTTTAAAGTGGACTAGTCCAGACTTAAATCCGACCGAGATGCCGTAGCTTGAGCTTAAACAGGCCTGCCATTGTTGAAAACCCCTCCAGTGTGGCAAAATCTAAACCATTCAACAAATCGGAGTGGCCAAACATTCTCTGCGGGGTTAATTACTTTTCCACAGCGTTTTCTCCCTCTTTTTTTTTTTTTGATGGTCTCAAATGTTAACCTTAAGCCGTGATAGAAAATGTGTGATTGTGCCAAAAATCGATCGCCAGTGGGTATCTTTTCTGAAGGTATAAATATTTCTTTAGACATTAGCAGCTGATTAGTGCAACAGGAATTTTTTTGTTGTCGTTGGAAGCACGTTGTGTTGATGCATAGCAGATAAATCGGGAAACAACCAAGTGTAGTCTGGATCTTTGCTCTGTTACAGCAACTCTGTGACACAGAAATTCAAATCAATCCAATTAAACTTTAGGAAAAACTCCCCGAAAAAATGGTGTAGTTTGATGGACATAAAATAGTACTAAGTAGGTGAGTCCCAAGGAGCTATTATATCTGAAACCCTGGCATATTAAATCAAATTAACTGTAGGATGAGGCCTGCTGAATACTTGTGGCCAGAAGTTTTGCTGACGGCTGATTGTTTCCCTTTTTTCTAAAGATGCCACTTTCACATACATGTTATGCTTCTCCAGGAGTTAAAAAAACATATTTTTCTGTCTTTTCTAATTTTTTATTATCAAGTACAACGGCAGGACAGAAAATGAGTGAAAAAAAGTAGCAAAACAACTTCCTGAAAGCGTAAAGGAACTCTTAGTCAAGATCACTTAAAAGTCTTGAAACAGTCTGCTTCCTTTGAAGGAAATCTCCTCACATGTAGGTCATGTCTTGTGAAAAGGAGAGACGGTGGCTCTGCTGTTTCACATTGCTTAGTCAGCAGAACACCACAAATTATTCCGGTACGCGACTTTTCAGGCCCTTTAACTTTAAAAACCTCAATGCACTGGTTGTCACCGTGCTAAAAACACAAGTTAATCACAGTTAATAGGACTATTCCCATCCAGACATTTCTCCATTATTCCACGAGTTATCTGATGAGTTACATCTACATTTTTGTGCTTTTTGGAGTAACTCTTCCCTGCTTTTGTGGTTCTTTCTTCTTTGGTTCAGCAACAGGCTCAAGAACAGGAGGTCGTCTACCTCTTTATTCCCACTCAGGCAGTTGGGGCCCTGATTGGCAAGAAGGGCCAGCACATCAAGCAACTTGCCCACTTTGCAGGAGCTTCCATCAAGGTGGGTCTGTTCGTGTCACCTGTTCTTCGACCCTTAGAGAGAGGAGTGGCAGTAATCACCGTGCACGGCGGTCTGGGGCCCTCAAACACGGGATGATTGTGTTGTGCATTTTTAAAGAGCCGCTCACCGATCATTAAACGGATGTTGATATGTTGGAAATGCCTGACGTCTGAGTCAGCAGCCCTTCGCTGACCGCAGCCCAGGCAGCTATTGTGATTAAGCAGCCGATGACTCGAGAGTTGGGCGCTTCAGACGGCAGAACCAGAGGCGGTCCATTCATTTGAGTTTTTACACTGAATTTGGTGCATTTATGCTTGACATATTTATGAATATGTGTCTGCTGATGTGGTACTTTAGCGCTTCCTGTGAAGTCAGACCAAAGGAATTCAGATATCTGAACATTTCTTTGTGATCTGGTCAGATCGCCCCAGCCGAGAGCCCAGATGTTGCTGAGAGAATGGTTATTATTACTGGAACCCCGGAGGCTCAGTTTAAGGTAAAAAACACCATCTCAATGTGATCAAATCAAAAAGGAAATGTCTATCTTTTCTTTTTTTTTTTTTCTTTTTCGAGAATGACGTTTGCCTGTGTCACAGTAAACCGCAGTGGACCGCTGTGTGTCCCCGTCTTCCCCAGTCTCTCCTCGCCTCATACCCTCACTTGTATTACAGGCGCAAGGTCGGATATTTGGGAAGCTGAAAGAGGAGAACTTCTTCTCAGGAAAGGAGGAGGTCAAACTGGAGACGCACATCAAGGTTCCCTCAAGCGCAGCCGGCAGAGTCATCGGCAAAGGTGGCAAGACGGTAAGTGTGTCTTCTACTTATGCAAAAAAAAAAAAAAAAAAAAAAAGAGCAATATCTACATAATTAAAACTTTTGATTTGTGCGTTTCAGCCAGAGGTTTACATACAGCCAGCATGGATAGGAATCTCATTTAATTTTGGGTTGTTAAAAGATACATTGGATCTTATCTTTTATTAGGGGAAAATGAAGACCAAACATACATCCATAATGATTTTTAAGAAAGTGAAAGGCATGCAGAAGTTTATTTTTATTGTCTCTAATCCACACAGGATAAGAATTACTTTAATAATTAGTTAAAATGTCCCCCTGGACCACACTGCTACTTACCTGACGTCTAATTATAGTAAACCTTTCGCAGGATATCTTCTGCACAAAGGTTTTACAGCTGGAGGCGAACACAACGACGAGAAATATCTTTTGGAGGAACGTAGGCGAAGCTTTCAAACCCGGCAACGCCGTATGTGTTGTCCTGCATGGTGGTAGCAGCATCATGCTGTGGAGCTCTTTTTGTTGACGGCGGGGCGTATTGGAACGATGCAGACAAAGGGTTTCCACCTTATTCCATTCCTCAACTTCTCCTCAAATCAACAGGCAGCAAGTTGAAGCTTGAGAACGGCTGCATGTTCCGGCAGAGCAATCATCCCAAACACACGTCGAAACAGGTTCTGCAGTAGAGGAAGCAGGGTAACGTCAAGCTTTTTGTGCGTTGCCCCAAACTGAAGGGACTGCAAAACCAGATGCACGCCGGAGGAAACGTTTGCCGACCAGAGCAATAAACTGCAGCTTAGAAACATTTTGTCTTCTTTGTTAAAGGACGGTGTAGAGAGCATTGGTTGTTCTATTCACATGGTGGAGGTGGACATGGACTCATTGCTGAAGAGAATACATCTCAAGCAGTCACACCCGAACCGCTTTAACTCTCATGGTTTTTCCTCCAGCAGGTGGTGCCTCAGAGCCATAAATAAAATTTAAAAAATAGATAGTAAAAATGTATAAAACCTTAGAAAAAATAATAATAAATAATTATTATGAATGAAATATATGTAAATGTGGGTTTGCTGGTGATGGTTTCTGTTAAAGTCTTTATAATAGACCCTGAACTCAACCCATAAACGACGCTTAACAGCTGCGTTTATGCTAGTAAACTCACAATTCAAGTTAATTTTATAATTTCTTCAAGACAAGGGGCCAAATATCTGAGCAGAATTATGCCAGATGCTTGTTAGTGGCTAAAAAGTTAAATGTATCCAAATTCTGACTGTATGTTCCATAATCATCATATTGGTGACTTCTAGTAAATCATTTGAAGCCTAAAACTTACATGAATATCCTGCGCATGATGAGTGCATGTAAACCCCTGACTCCTGTAAAACTCCTGTGTCGTAAGTGAGGCGGGAGGTGAAATCGGATCCAGGATCTTAATCTGCGAGGTGTGCGTATGTGTTTCAGGTTAATGAGCTGCAGAACCTGACGAGCGCAGAGGTCATTGTGCCGCGGGACCAAATTCCTGACGAGAACGACGAGGTCTTTGTGAAAATCAGCGGGCACTTCTTCGCCAGCCAGGTACACAAAACCCCTAAGCGGCACAGCTGTAGTCAGGAATTTAGCCGTCAACCCAAACCTGTTTTCACCACTACATGCAGTTCTAGATGTTCATCTTAGTAGGAGTACATGTTTAATATAATAACCGAGCCTGGAGGCATTGCTATTCTCAGCCATCTCTGTGTAATCTTTCAAATGTTTTTATTTTTCTTGCAACTAATTTTCTTTCTCTAAGGGTTTGGAGAAAAAAGACAATCCAATCAACAAAACCTAAGCTTTAATATATGGCAATAGGGAGTCTGATAATCATTAAATCAAACCTAAGAAACTTACTGCTAACTTTATTTAAAGGGTGAGCAGCATTTTCTGCAGTGTCTCACAAAAGAATAAACTCCCCTTGAACTCTTTCCCGTTTTATTTTGTAACAAACACACATTTTATCTTATGGTGTCAGGATTTTAGGTAATCGTCCAGCAAAAAGTCACTAAATGGGAAGAAAGGACGACACGAGTTAGAAGTAACCCTCTGTAAGGCAGCAGTGCCAGAAGATACTTCAAGTGGGGGTTAAAAAAGTCTCCTGTTTATATCAAGTTTCTATCTGTGAAATGATATGAAACAGTTAAATTTGGAATCATATCTCGTCTAACTAAGGCCTTTAACTTGGGTTAAGAACTTTAAAAGCAGAAAGACTAATCTTCCCTTTCTTAAATATTAACCTTGAGGTATTTATTTCTTGTGAATCTCTAAATTTAGATGTCAGAAATGTTCAAATTATTAAAAGATTCTTCAAAATTTATGAACGCATTGCATATCAAATAAATTGGTTTTCATTGGACTTGCTTTAAGCTTTTTTTTTAATTTGAGGACAAATGGATGGAAATAGTCGTGGAGTTGGCATATTTCCATCATGGTTTAAATGGTTTTGAAATTTTCATTAGTTTTTATCTTTTATTTAGTTTTGAATTCTGATCTTCAATTCTATTTTAGTTTTAATTAGTTTTTGGTATTTGTTTGCTAGCTTCAGTTTAGTTTTCTATTTTTTGAAAATGCTTCAGTTATAGTTTTAGTCTTTTATGTAATGTGACTTGCATACCAGGGGAAAGACTGAAAAAACTAAATAGAAATAGTTGTCTGTGACAAAAGCCCAGAAAACAATCATAGATTTTGTGTAATACGGTACAGCGAAAAAAGCTAAACCTACGACCGGAAATTAGACTTCACGTTAATGGATTATGATAAAAACACACAAACGAAACCTAAGTCCATTTTCTCTTAAAATTCAGTTAGTTTAGATTCGTTTTGTAAACTCTTATGACAGTTTCAGTTAGTTTTCATTTTTGTTGCAAGGTCTCGTTGCACCTGAAATGTTTTTTACTTCTAGTTTTCGTAAAGTCGTTGGTTTTAGTTCACGATAATAACCTTGGTTTTCCATACATTGCCATTTTGTTTTACATTTTGCACCACTTGCTGCCTCCTCTTACAGACTGCACAGAGGAAGATCCGGGAGATCATTCAGCAGGTCAAACAGCAGGAACAGAAGCACCAGCAGGGCGCCGCCGTGTCACCGCACCACTCCAAGTGACCCGGCCAGGCAGCTCCAGTGGGCACCAGCCAATGAATGTAGCCCTCCCGAACGGACAGAGACTGACCCAGACTGAGGCCGAGGCCAAGGGGGACGCGCAGGGCAGACCAGCAGCGGCGGCACCGGGATCAAAACCAAAGAACTTCGCTACGGGGGGAAACAAGTGAGAGCCAAAGGCTGTGGGCATTGTGTGCACTGCCAGCCCTGTGAGAGCAGACAAAGTGGAAGAAAATATACTGATAAAAAGACCAAAAAAAGAAAAAAAAAGAAAGAGAAGAGAGGTGGATACTGCATAAATTTGGGATTAAATGTCTTATGGGTAATTAAAAAAAACAAAAAAAACCAACAGGAAATGATATGTCGCCCTGCATAACGTTATCTCTTTAGTTGGACTAACATAGGCCTAAAAACACGAACAAAAAAACCCTATTAACACGAGTGCACGCAAGGCATTTTGGATTGACAGAGTGAGTTAGAAGAAGAGCGAGCGTCAGAGAGCGGCTCCTCTTTGTGAGACTATCCTTAGCAGTATTAATGCAAAGTAGAGACGTACATTGATACACACTGAGAGTATGCACTGTTTTTCTTTTTGTTTTCTTCTATCAGAATGACAGAACAACCTGGTGCGGTTTTTTTAAAACGTGTTCGTCGGTTCAGGAGATTGAGTGGAAACAGCCCCGGGAAAGCGATCGGTTTTGTTTGTTGATTTTAAAAATCCCTGAACGCAAATCTGACGGACGCTTCTGAGTCTTTCTAACAAAGCCTGTGTGTGTGCCAACGCAAAAGATAACGTCCCCTTCCCAGCAACCCCCACTGTTCATTTACCATGCTTTGCGCTTTTATTTTCTTTTAATCGATTCTTTCTCTTCTACTAATTTCTGCTTTCATTGCTCTCATCTGGAGTTGCGTTCTTGATAGGTTACACTTCTTGTGTTGCAAAGGAACATCTTTTCTTCTGTAGCCTTCATGAAAGGATTGAACTGACTGCCACTTTTTGTTGCTAAAGACAGGTGAAATAAGAGGGGTCGTATCACCCTCCCGTGCTTTGCAGCGATGTCTAAAACTCTCCTTATAATAAAAAAAAAAAAAGGCATTGACGATCAGAGGAAAATAAATAAATGAATCAACGTCTTAAAGAAGCGGCGCACCTTAGCTAGTGAGCAGGTAATCATTTGTTTTGAATGTGCACTGTCACACGCTTGGCCTTAAGGGGACGTCACTAGGGGCCAACACGAGGTGTGTGAACAGGGGGCCCAGAAAGAGGGGACAGGGTTAGGGTGGGAGGGCGAAAACATTTATAGGGTTAGAGAGCAGGCATGGGCCGGTAAGTTAATAAAATGCTGCGGTGTCATGCTATTTAAACAAAAATGTATAGGATGATCTAATTATTTTTATTTAAATCCACAAAAACAGCAAGTAATTCTATTGCTTCTAAAATACTGTAACATATATTTATCATGACAGCTTTATGAAATATTATCTATACCATATGTTTAATATGATGCTGATACATACAATTAAGCAGAAGTAGATACCTGTTTAATTTAGTAGTTTTTTTTCCTAAACTTTCTAAATATCCCTGTAAGTTAGGAGAAAATGTGGGAGCCTTAAGCTAGCTGACCTCCAATGTGCTGCAACAGGTGGGGGAGGGGGGAATGTTCAGCTAGGTACTTTATGCTTCGTACAGGCGGGGAAAACTACGGTCACACTATTATTTTCTCTGGCATCTTATATAAAAAAAACTTTAAACAAGACTCTTTGGTGTGGAGGTTGTAACTGAGTGAAGAATGCTTAAAGGTTGCGATTGTCAATATCAGTGAGGTATTTAAAATACAAATGTAATCAATTGAAGTACAAAAGCTTTAAGAAGCTATTTATGAAAAAAATGTTTTTTACTATCTTTGTCAAGACATGTCACCAGGTCATTTTGGCTGCGAGAGAGTGCAAGGCTTTTAGGAGATAACAGGATAGCTGAATAGAGTACCGCAGAGTTTGTAATATTTTATCTTTCTGAGCTTTTAACTTCTGTCACGGAAAATGATGGATTTGGAAATGTCGGTAGCCTTTTAGAAATCTCTGGGTTAAGATAGGGGTCACATTCTCCTGGAGAGACGGAAACTGCTGCTTCGGCGATGCTAGCTGCGCTAATTGCTAATATAAGAGGCTAAAGACCATTTAATGTCATAAGATCTGCTCCTAATTAGTACATTAACACATTAATTTTGGTGAACTAAAGGAAAAGAATGACAATTTAGGAAAAAAATTATGCATTTTATCTCAGTTTTCTGACAACAGATGCACACACTGCCGCCACAAAGAAGAAGCGCTGGATGTATTGAGTACTGCATGACTTGAAGGTTACTGTATCTCCTCCGTGGAAAACGTCAACCAACATGTATTCGAATTGCTAAACTTTGCTAAATATGTCGGACAATTATTTGATTAAAACGCGACTAATTGAGATTATTAAGTGAATTCATTGAGATGAGTAATTTTAATCGCATCATATTTCAAATTTCGGCACAAAGGCTTTTATATCTTAATACATTATAGTTCTTAAAGAGAAACTTGAACCGATGTAAGATTGGTATCAGCAGGTCAAAGCTTTACAGAAACTGGCCTCAGAATTTGGATCCGTATGCCGAGTAGGAACGAATGGATGGACAATTTTAGCAATTTTTAATTTGTAACTTTTTGAAATTTTGCTAGGCCTTGCGACAGGGGGACCGGCCCATGCCTATTGGAGGGCGGGAGGAAAGGGAGCGGGGCTTGGCAACGTATGATCTGTGGTACACACACAACCGCAAACGTGACCGCATCCGCGTTTGGCTTTAACCCTCTCTTTGTCAGGGAGCTTTCTAAAAAAACGGCATGACAGCTGTGAATGTACAATATGCAGCCTTTTTTTTAGAACACATCACCCCTGTCGTGTCCAGCAGGCCCGGCCCAGCCACACACACACACACACACACACACACACACACACACACACACACAGATTGTCATCCTCTCCTTCACTCTTTTCACCCCCGAACTTGGTGATTTGAAAAAAAAAAAAGTAATTGCTGGTGGCCGGCTGCCTCGATGAACACTCTGGACTCGCAGGTCATGGTGTCCTTTCGTGCTTTACTTTGTAGAGACCGTGGAAGCTTGTTGCCTTATTTTGTCACCTCTCAAACATCACCCATCAGCTTCATCTTCCAGACGCAAGGTTATTGCCAATACGCACAGCTTCCTCCATGTGTGTCTGTGTGCGTGTGTGCGCGCACGTACGTATGTGTGTGTATGTATATATATATAAAAACAGAGTAATATTTATGAATCTATTTTTTTCCTATTTTGTGATGAGATCTATTGATACGAAACAAAAAAAAAAAGAACAGTCCTCTTCTGATTTTCTTTCCCTCCCTCAGTGGGACACTGCCATATTATTTTGAAGGGAAGTGTTTATTTTCTTGAAAACTTAGACTATGAAAAATAATATAATAATAAATGATAAAAACCTGAAAAAATAGGAGACAAGTCAAGTGAACCACGGCGTTAACTTTGGTTGGGATGTGAACAGTGCGCATGTCAGTATTGTGATCTACCTCAGGCTTCAGGGTACCTCAGTCCAATCTTTCATTTCCCCCCCACCCCCTTTTTTTTTCTCCACATTTTGTATGCCTTGTTAACTGATCAGTTTGAGCTTTTTTAATTTTTTTTAAATGAAAAAAAAAAAATTCTGTACACCTTCAGGTCCACCCAACTAGTGAAACTTTGCAAAACAATACTCCGTTGGACTGTGTTTGCCTGGACGCCATGCAACCTCTAAAGTCCAATTTGTTTGAAAAGGAACAAAGCGTTGGATTTTAAAGGGTAGATACCCAAGAGATCGTGGGGTAAAGGAAGACAGAAAGATACAAATCAGCTAGAAACTAACCAACTATACCTCCGGTTTTTCCCGATTTTACCTTCAGGTTTTAGTTTTTCTAAAAAAAAAAGAACTGTAAGTGGAAAAACAATGACGTTTATTGACTTGTGAGATATAAAACCGTGTTTTATACCAACCCGACATAATCTTACCAGCTCTCTTTGATAAAAAAAAACAACAACACACAGCAAACCAGGGCTGATTTTAATGAAAACAACAAAGCTGCAAAAATACACTGACAGGACCCTTAGAACGCAGTGTAAAACCCTAGTCTTTTGTGCAGAATGTCCAAACGAGTCTGGTCGTTTGAAGCGTCACTGTGTACGACAAGGAAAACTGTATATCTGTAAACATGTACAATAGAGTCACGTATACATGGTTTTCTGTCGTTCTCTAACACAAAGCCTGGCTGGAGAGTTTAGAGCGTCACAACTTTCCTCAAACTGACCTCTAAATTAGATTTTATTTTTTGTTTTTGTCTGTGCTGTACATTTCAGAATCACCTCTCTGAGTCCATGGCTGATTTTAGATACTAAAAACGGATGCGGGGCAAAAAAATAAAAAATAGGGGGGAGGGGGGGGGGGGTAAAACAAACAAATAATGTAGTGAAAGTTTTTGTTTTTAGAGCTGATTTTTCTGTGTTGCTTGTAGGATTGGCGGACTTTTAGTCTTCAGATGAGGTGGATCGTTTTTTTTTTTTTTGTCCCAGTGAACACAAACTTGCAGTACTATATCAAAGGTCTAACAAACTCACACAATGCCTGAGGCTGCTGCTGTTGCCGCCAGCCTCCCCACAGCCGGTACAGTACCTCATACTGATGACGAGAGCTCGCCAGACCTGATTCTTAGTACCCTGACCTAGCTAAAATGCAGTACGGTGCTTCGACTCCTCAGATGGTCTGCTTCACCTGTAGTAGAGCATGTGTCGGAGAAAAACGCTTTTCATTGTAGCACTGAGACTTCTACTGCTCCTTGCAGCAGGGTATTTATGCCCCCTGAACTTTAAAAGCATTTTTGTCACGTTAAAACAAAAAAGTTTAATGTATTTTGTTGGGATTTTGTTTCTCAAATTAAACAACGCAAGCATCATGGTGAAGTGGAAGGAAAGGGATACATGGTTTATAACATTTGTTTTCCCAATTTGTCTTTACAAAAATAGCTCAAGCTCAGTCATACTGGAATGCGGAGCTTCTGTGAACATCAATTTTGAATCTTTGACACAGTACCTAATTGAATTTACACATTAATGTATCTTGAATTGTTCTACTGCAGCTCTAGCTGGCTTTATGTTTAGGGTTGCTCTCCTGGCGGATATCAAACTTCTGCCCCTGTTGAATAAAAGCACCCCCACAGCATGATGCCGCCACCACCATGTTTCACCATGGGGAGGGTGCGTTCAGGGTCATGAAGAGTCTTACTTTTCTGCCCCATGTAGCGTTCTGCCACCCTTTCATAGAGGGCAGATTTGTGGAGAGCAAGACCAAAGTTGTCTTGTCATAAAATTATCCCACCTGAGCTGTGAATCTCGGCAGCTCCTCCAGAGTTATCATGACTCTCTTGTCAAACTCTATGATTAAAGTGCTCCTTGTCCAGGCTCTGGAGAGACCACTCAGGAGGCCTAATTTAGGCCAGCTAAAGCTAGTTTTAATGTCTGTTTGCAGTCTTTATCCCATTGAAGCACCCATATTTGTTCAGGTTTCAACCATGGAGCCCAAGCGGCAACCCTTAGATGTTTTTACAAGGTTTGTGAGCAGAAACAAGAAGCCAGAGCGGATGCGAAACAAGATTTGGTACAGGAAGAAGGATGCCCTTCAGAACATACTCATCAGCGGCAGCCTTACAGCTCTGAAATACAAAGTGTTCAGGTTTTCCAAAGAAAAACATTAAAATGTCCGCATTAGTCATGGGACAGTAGTGTGTAAGAGGGGATGGCTGCCCTTTCACCATTGGAAAGCTTGAAGATTCACATTGACCAGGGTTTGAGGACGTGGACTGTCAAGGGGTTGGTATTGATGTTTCGGACAGGGCGCAGGCTCTAAAGTCCTCACAATGGACAGCTGTGTCTCGGTATGTTTGCAATTCTAAATCCAAATACAACCTATTTCTAAAGAGCATAAGTAACTAGTCTTACCTTTAATCCTGTATAATAATTCAGCAATAAAAATACATAGCACCAAGACCTGAAGATAGATGCAAAACGTAAACCAAATCGTTTAAAGGAATTTACCATCTGAGGCTGTGGCAGTACTTGTTTTTTTAAAACAAGACCTACAAACATCAGGAAGGGAGATTTCTCTCTAAATATCTGAAGGTTACTTGTTCCAAAGTTTGGGAGCCACGGATGAAAAAGCCCGTTCTTATGTAATCTTTGGCCTCGTTTTGGAAAATAACCAAGAGTAGCTGATCTAGGGGTAGTAAAGGTCGACGAGGCAGAAACTGGTCAGATAGATATGAGGGTGCAAAACCAATTAGGTATTTATGAGCCAAAGGTAGCAATTCAAAATCAGTTCTGCGGGGCTCAGGCGGCCAATGGAGAGAAGACAAGGGTGGGTGAGATGTGCTCATGTCCGCGTTTTCCAGTTAAAAGAGAGGGAACGGTGTTTTGTGGTGAGAAAGGGGGCCAGACTGACCCAAGCATAAAGTGCAAAGTGGTGCACTTTATCTCTCCCAGACAGAGCTGGACTAAGTTTAGGTATTTGCGAACTGCAAAGAGGCTTTTCTGCAAAACGGAGCAGATCTGCATTAAACTTAAAATCTGGATCCATAATTAACCACACAGTAGTTTGAGTTGAAGCTCAAAGTTGATTAAATAGGGTGTGTGAGGTACCGATAGGGCTGAATAAAGTAAGAATAGGTGGCTTCTGAAGGCAGCGGGTGTCAGCGGATTTTATTCAAGCCTATCAGGGTAAACGTGGCTGAATGCACAACACTCTTTTCAGGCTTTTATTTGTAAAAACATGTGAAGCATGTTCATTTCCCTTCCACTTCACCATCGGAGTACCACTTTGTGTTAGCCTATCACATAAAAACACTGAAGTTCTTGGTTGTAATGGGACAAAATCTGGAAAAAGGGGGTTAAATACCTTAGCAAGGCACTGTAGTTTTTTTCTTTGGAGAAGTTTTATAGAGCAGTTTTTGACGTTGCGGCTCTTTTTCCTGCATTGCAGAGGACTCCGCAGGCCTCTGTCTCTCTTGTGTTCTTGGCTCTTTATAGGCGCAGGTTTCCCTCGGGCTGCATCACTCTGACTTCAGCCTCCACAGCATCAGCCTGGATGTTCAGACAGGCACGAGGCGAAACCCGCGAGGACCGTAGTAACCTTTTTATTTTTTAATCATTTTTAAGGACTGGTATTTCTAGGTATTGTGGGGTGTTAGGCATTAATTTTCAGTACCATAAAGAAGTTACACACATCACTAAGGGTGTAAAGTGTTGTTAGTCATATGACACAGTGGTTAAATAGCTACGGTTTTCTTTTTGTTGTCTGTTCTGATCTGGTTTCTTGTACTTCACACTGATTAAATGACGTAGTCTGGAGCTGGAGCTGGGAATTTCTAACTCCTCAGTCCTGTTAGATCACTACCAATGTTACTAGTTATGAAATTTTGGTGGGAAGAGGAAAAAAGGAATAAAATCAACCTAGCTAGGATTTTTTTTGAACAGATAATGGAAGATAAATGTAAAGCTGACGTGTTGCGAGAAAGTACTCGGGCCTGATTTGAAGGGCTGATGGAAAAGCTGTCCTGCCTTTAGATCAGAGGCCGTGTGAAACTCCCCGGAGCGGGTCAAACGTACGCAGAGCCACAGCAGTCTTTCTTTTTTGTTGTTGTTGTTGCCCTGGACATGTTGTTGAGTGGATAAAAAAAAAAAAAACGTTGCATGAGATTGATGCAGGTAATCCAGTATGTACTACACCTCACATCGCACTAGACTTGGAATTGTGTTTTATTTTCCATGGATCCGGTTCTGATCTGCATTTTCACCATCTGGGAGACTCCCGTTGTTTCTTGGTAGGTTTAAAACCCTCGATGTTACCCACAGGTCAACAAGGCTCCAAACACCTCAAGATAATAATAATAATAATAATAGTAATAATAATAATCAGTGGCTGTGCTGGAGGGACATCCGATCCATAACTTTTTTTTTTTTTTACAACACAACACATGGATCCATGCCTTTCTGGTACCAGCCAAGCTGTTGTTTTGAGTTGTGAGTGAACTGTAATGCTGAGCAACCTGGATCTGAGCAATAAAGAATATCTGAAAGAAAAGCTTGTTTTTTTTTATTTTTTATTATTACTTTAAAAACACTTACACCTACAAAACCAATCGTAGCACAAGGAAGTCCTCTCGTTGCAACTGGAGGAACCGTCAGGAGACAATACTGCAAATAAGGTCTAAATCAGGTTTAAATAAAAAAATAAGTCTTCACGTACAGCACCTGTTGCCTTTATTGGCACCCTTGTAAAAACTCTTGAAATAAATTCAGATTTTAACGGCGCAACATAATCACACACTAGATCATTTTAGTTGTATAATCCAACTTTAAATTTAACTGCATTTATTCGGTTAGGAAAAGTGTAGGTCACACTTGCTCTTAATGCTGTTTTTAACCCCCTAGTGGCAATAAGACAGCACCTCATCTTCGCCTGTACCATTTAACAAGGTATGAAGTCTACATAACTGGAGCTTGGGGACTGAAAAGCCTATAGAAAATCTTAATTTAGTATCCTATCAGCCATTTGTGTGTTGATTTGGCCTCATGGTGTGATTTGTATTGAAAAATGTCCAGACTCCACTTAACACTAGATGTGAGCTATTTGCCAAATATTCATCCCTTGCTTAAAGCTATAGTTGGTAATCCTGTTCAGAAACACTTGTTGTTATACTGGGTAAAATCGTCCTTCCATCCTGACAGTAGTAAATACATTATGTATTCAGAAAAAAAGAGGTAAAAAAAAAAAAAGTGATCCCAGTGTGCGTGCTCGTTCCTCGTTAGTTTCCTCTTGCTGGCTGCGCATGTATCTGGTTAGCTTAGCGGTTAGCTTCGGTGTTAGCCGTTCACTGTAGCTCCGCTGCTCTCACATAGACTTTGAACATGGCTGAGAGTCGCAAACCACGTATAAGTTTATGAGAAGAAGGTTTCAGTAGAAAGAAATAAGACCAGAATGGATTTGGGAGATTTTTCTCACACGATCCCCCTGAGGAGCAGAAAAGCAGGTAAGACGGTTTTACGCATGCGCAGTTATTCAAAAAGGGACTTGGGAGAACTTCCAGAAAAATTGCTGACTCTAGCTACAAAACCCCCTGAAAGTAATCAGTCCCATCAGAGCAATGCACCCGGTTCCAGTTAAAGTCCCAGATAGATTTAAGAAACTCAAATGATTTCAAGTTTGTTCTGGTCTGAAAGTTCCTCCCTCATATGAACACAGAGTCTAATGGTGGTTGAGGAGACTTGGAGACACTAAAGCGCTGCAGTCCTCTGAATGAGGGAAAGTTTCGACGAGTAGCTTTTTCCTTGAAGCCATTAATTACCTGGCTTATGAAAATCAACACATAGCTGCCTGGCTTCAATGTTTTCTTGTCTTTTCCGTCCCTTAACATCGCTCCACTTTAAAAAAGCATAAATTACAATCATTTTATAGGAATTGTTACTGACATCACTGACTGTTGCAGCTGCAATTTTGTAAGAACACAAATGAATGTAACAATGTCTTCACTAGATTCTCGATGTTAGATTTTGCTGCTGCAATAAAAGATACTTTAAGGCTTTTTACCAGGGATCCCACTGAATGTGGCAGGGCTGTTATATTAAAATGTAATAAGCTGGTAAATGTGAACATTACATTTTAAATGATTTATATCAACGACAGAAAAGGCAGATGCAAAAATGTCCATTACAGAAAAGTCATGACATAACACAGCAAACTAGAGTAAACAGCTGACAAACACATGAATCATAAAAAGAGACAACAGAGAGTCCGTAGCTTAGAAAACCTTCACAAAGTCTGAAATAACTCTGCATTTCGGATTCAGTAAGTTATACAGCGAAGCACTGCAATGAGAATCAGGCCTGCATCTACTGAACGTTGACATTGTACCAAATCAGTATGTCGGTTTTATTTACTTTAAAATGCAAAATCATTTCGAAAGTTTAAGAAGAGTAAAGACATGTAGTAAAAATCACACCCATCCGCTCCTGTGCTAAAACCTTAGGGCAGTGAAGGGCTTTCTGCCAAACAAAACACAGCCCTGACCCTCCAGACCATCAGAGGAGGAACTCTCAATCTCTTAAAGTGGCAGTGGAGATTTAGTGGATTATGGAGCGAAGCCTTCGCTGATCTGGGCTGCTCCCATGCACCTACAATGGCTTTAGAGTCAAAAGTCTGGCCTCTAAGTTGTATTATTATATATTTTTTTTACTCTGCTGAACACTTAAGGCCTGGTATGTTTTATAATTTTGTGACTGACTGATGTTAAGCCTTAAGGCTAATTCATTTTTCAGTTACAAATATAAAAAAAAAAAAGACACCCATATGACAATCTACTGTAGAAACATGGCCAGGTCTTCCGCAGTTTTCACAGAGTCCATGGAGGTAGTGTTTAAAGGCCAAAACTGAACAACAGGCACTTTGAACGCAGGTTTTAAACCGAAGCTGAACTCTTACTGTTTAACATGAGTGCAAAAAGAAACAACAAAAAAACTCCCCGACTTCCTTATTACTGTACATTCATACGTTACCCAAATACTGTTGTCACAAAAACACCACAACTGGGAATCGGCAAAAAAAAAAAAAAAAAAAAAAAAAGAAACCCACCCAATGCTTTTGTAATTTTTACAAAAGCAGTAATTCTTGCTCATCTCTATGCGACTCCAGAGGGGTACAGCCCTCCAGAACAGGAGGTTTGTCTCAACAGCTGTCACTTCCGACGCGTTTCCTCTGGAGAGCAGAAGGCATCAGAAAACCGAGTGGAGGAAAACGTTAAAAAAGACAAACAACAAAAAAAAAAAACAACAACACTCCAGCGGGTCACTGCCCCTTCTTATCTGCGTCAAGCCCGTTCTGGACGCTCAGTTTGAGGCGCCTCTGGCTGAAGCGTCGGATGAGGGCGCTGGGCAGCAGAGCCACGCAGGCGATGGCCAGCAGCTGCAGGAGGCGCTGCCAGGAAAACAGGTCATCCAGCGACGACACCTCGGACAGCATGACGCCGGTCTGGACGCAGATGAAGTTGTAGGGCAGCAGGCCTAAAAATGAGCCACAAAGTGTCAAAAAAGAAACCGCGCTGAGCTCGTGCACAAATCAATTCTCTAGAACCGATACTCGAATAAAGGGACAGCAGTAAACAATAATATTCAGTTCATTCATAAACAGGAAGGCCTGTGGGTTTGCGGTGCTGCAAAGTGAAGTAAAACTCTGATTATGCAGCAGGTCAAGTAGTCAGAGATTAATGATCTTACAATAACAGGAAAATTTTAATTTTAAATCTTTGTTGGTACAATTATCCACCCCTCTAACAAATAATGTCAATTCATTTAACAGAATTATTTAATAATATAGGCATGCTCATTCACTGGGGTATCGATCTAACGTGATACAGACGTGCAATGCTTTTAGGCTCTCTTCAAAATGGGAAAGACAAGAAACCATGCTCCTCAGTTAAGAGTGTGTGTGTGTGTTGATCTTCATTAGTCAGGAAATGGCTACAAAAATACCCAACTTACCAGGTTTAAAAAAACTTGAACAGTGACAAACGAGGCTGGACAAGGACCAGAGTTCATATTGCCAAAACGCACCAAGAACAGGGTGGTGAGCAGGGTAAAAAAAAAAACAACAACTATAAAATATACTATTGGAAAACACCAGCAAAGGGTGGCATCTTGGGGTTAAAGAGTCTCCATAACAACCATGAGATGCCACCTACATGTGAACTGCATCTTTTGGGACAGATGCCAGGCAAAACCTTTCACAAATGTAAACTAAATGTGTGCTTTGGTCAAATTAGACTTTAAAAAACAAAAAACACTCCAGGTGGGTTTGCTGTGAAACCACGGATGACTTTGTAGAAAAGCCTCTGATGCCCATTGTTAAGTACGGTGGAGGATCTGTGCTGCTGACTGCCGCTTTCTCTTCCAAAGGCCTAGGAAACTGCCTCTAGCAGTAAGCTGAAAAAGGCTTTTCTTACAACATTAATGCTAAATATGTGATTAAATCAACACAGAATTACTCCACAAGGTGCAAAACCGACCTTGTTCCATGACCACCTTGGTCCCCTGACCTGAATCTTAAATAAAAGCTGTGTGCCAGAGTTGAAGAAAAGCGAAAAAAGGGGCAGATCAGGAGTCTGGTTGATTTAAAGAAAGAAAGTCTTCTCTTCTGATGTAGTCCAATAAAATGTTCGAGAGGACTAAGTGCTGTCCTACTGGCCAAAAGCAGGGGTCATCTCAGGTAGCAGTGACTCTAAAACATCGATTTATCATACAGGAATTCTGATTAAATGTTTATATCATACTAAATATATTTTAATAATACTAAAACAATAAAAACAATGCTTTTAAAAGTCCAGCCATCTTCATCAGAAATGCCAACAAGTGTGTAGGACACTAATCTTTTCTTAATAATTAGGTTTTTGAGGCAATGAAGAATGAAAAACCGAGAAGAGCGTAAACGTAAAAATATGCTAAAAGCAGATTCCAATATGTCCAGAAGACTAAGTAGGAACCCACGTGTGTCTTTTTTTGTCACTGACATAATTCAGTCGAATCTAATCATGACGTTTACGTCAAAGGATCTGGAGAAGGTGTGCGGAGATCATGAGTTTGGAAGAAATAAAGTTATGTCTTCAATGTGCTTTTCAGAGCTAATCTAATTCTAAACTATAGGCCAGGGGTGTCAAACAACCTCCGGACCTCGAGGGTCGGCGTCTCATGGCCAACCCCCCTGATTCAAATTACTGCATTTCAGCCTCAGCTTGCAGTCCAGTTGGACTAAGTCTCATAACCTGCTGGTTATGAGACTTAGGTGTATTGGGACACAAATAAAAGCTACAGGACAGCAGTTTGACACCAGCGCGCTAAACAGAACGGTTTAGAGTCGCACACAGTGAGATGATTTCAAAAGCAAGGCCACAACCTAGCCACACCTACCAATAAATACTGAGCAGAAGAAGAAAGTGATGGGGATGTTGACTATCGGGGCCGACATGTTCAGGAACCAGTTGGGCGTCATGGGAAAGAACCTCAGGAAGAGCAGAAAGAAGAACAGACAGTCCCGGTTGTCCTCCACCTGGAACAAAGCGGGCAGAAAGCGTTAGCTGTGCTGTAAAATACTGCGGCGCCTTTCAGAGGAGCTCCCTGCAACACTTTGTCACGCGCCGACCACGAACTTTAACGTGTTTCGCTGATATTTTAAGTGACAGACAACGTAGCACCTAAATGTGTAGTGGAAATAATATATATATATATTTTTTTTTTTTTTAAATCTATAAAGTGTGACGTGGACGCCAACCCAATTTACTCAGATACCCCTAAATAAAATCCGGTGCAAACAATCGGCGTCAGAAGTCAGTCCACCTAGCCTTGAGTCACGTTAAAGACGAACCCTTTTGCTGCAACAGGATCAAGTCTGTTGGGACATGTCTCTGCCAGCTTTGTGCATCTGAAGAAATCTTTGTTCATTCGTCTTTGTAACAAGCCGTTCTGAGCAGTAATTTTCTATTCTAATGCATTAATATGCTGCGAGCTCTGGCTGTATGTTGAAGGTTGTTGAAAGGTGAACCTCCGCCCAATCTTAAGTCTTTTGCTGCCTTTAAAAGGTCTTCTTCCAGTATTGCCCCGCATTCAGCTCCACCTGTCATCCTTTAAACTCTGACCCGCTTCTGTCTCTCATTGAATGTCATTATGGCTACATAATGGCTCTAGAGATCGAAGATTACCAACTGTCCTTGAACATAAACCCATACACGGTCACCTACCGGCTCCAGGATTTTATCAAAAGCCTCGTCAAATGATTAAGTAAATAAATTACCACATTTTCTGTCGCTGTTCCATTCCCTTCTGTCTTTTCTTGTCTGACTCTTCTGTTTGCATCAATATATTTGAGTAACATTTGCACCTGAGCATCTATAAGTATAAATCAATTAATCTGATTGGACAAAGAATAACAAAAAAAGCTTTGATTGGCTACGGGCGCAGAACGCTGCTGCCAAGAAGAATCTTTGAATAACGAATTAGAGACCCTAGGTCACAGCCAAAAGGTCACAGTCACACAGACACTCTACTGTCCGGCAACGGCCAGCATTGAAACATTAAAATGAGGTGGCCTTCACAACAAAATAAACCCAAACTGGAATGGGAATGCTGAGAAATCAAAAATCTGAATTTTATTATCAGAGAACAGATGTGATTATTACTAATTTTCTAATTTCCATTTACTGTGTCCACATTTGTTCCAGCCATTTTGATGGGGGCGCTGCCTGAGCGCCCCCTGCTGACAGGCTGACCAGAACACCTTCTTCCACATGTTTGCCCTCCAGTGTCACAGCTACAGAGTTTGTGGTAAACTGATAGCAGGACATTTTCTGGCTGTCTTTTGAAAAAAAAAAAAAAAGGCTCTTTATCGCTGCATCTACAGCTTCTCCCACCTGAGCTGTGGATCGCTGCATCTCCTCCAGAGTTACCAACGGTTTCCTGGCTGATCTGATTAATGCTCTCCTTGCCATATTCTACCTATTAGGGGTCTTCTAAAGGCATCTGGTTGCACTGGATCTTATTTCTGGGCACCAGAGTTGAGGCTGAATCCAAACATAAAAATGTAAAAATGGTGGAAACTCACAGAAAATCCAAATAAAATCCATTGAAGTTGGTGGTTGTGTTTCTTGCAAGACACAGTAGAAGAGACTCAAGGCTTTAATCCCTCTTAAATATAACGAATAACAATAAGACTTAGGTCAACATAATCTAGCTAGATAAACTAAATACAAACTAGATAATACAAATGTAATAAGAAGCACTTGCTTTACAACTTTCTGAGCTTCTGTCGTTTCTGATTTCGAGTACGTCACCTTTTTCTGGAGCATGGAGACTTTCTCTGGGAAGATATTCACGATGTAATGCTTTCCAAAGGCTTGGGACAGCAGGTAGCACATGGTGGAGCCCACCGTGGTGAGCGCACAGGCAAGGAGCAGCCCTTCATATGGTCCAAAGATAGCTCCTGCAAGAATGTTCTGCACAATGGCAAGCAGAGATGAAAAGGCCTGCTGTTACCACTTAACTTCAACTGAGCGGGAGAGGGGGGATTATTTAGGATCTAAAAGCAGTCTGTAAAGAAGTCAGTAAAAGTGAGGAAGAAAAACTCCGAGCAGTCAAACGTCCTGAGACCGGATTCGTATTAACGGCATCTTTCAATCCACTGCAGTAGACCTTATTATAAGACCGCCACGCCAGACGGGCGCTTTGGTCCTCATTTTTCCAACCGTCGTTATTATATATCGTTTTCTGAAACCTAATCAAGTCACTTTGAAATGCTTTGGGCATTTGTGTTGCGTTCCACTCACCAGGAAAGACGACCCGGGGATGGCGAAGGACTGCTTGTAGAGATACGCGCTGCAGAACAGGAGCAGAACATAGGCGGTGTGCTCCTTCTTGTAAAACTGCAGCAGCTCAGCCAGCTCCCGCAGCTCCTCCAGGTCAGACGGGAACTTCAACCTGTGGGAACATTCACTCTCAGGTTAGATCTTCAAGAAAAAAAATAAATAAAATAAAATCATAGCCCAGATGAATGAGCTGCTTTTTGGAGGCGTTTTGCAGACTTCACACCAGGACTAAACATTTACTGATGAAATCCTATCAACGCCACCAATGCCGGCAAAAATGCCAGACTCTCGGCACGACAAGCATTTGGGCTTTCTTACCTGCGTAAGGGGTATGAAATGTAAATGATAGTTTTTACATCCTTTAGTTCATGGGGGGGGGGGATTATAAGTGTTTCTCATATTTTATTCTATTGATATTTTTTTTTTATGTTCTATAAATATGTAGGTTTAATAAGGTGGGAGAGCACCACCATTTGTGTTAATTCAGTTTTGTTTTTAATATAGGTGCCACAATAAATTGTTAAAATATAAGGGCGTGCTTTTAAAAAAAAATAATTACAAAAAAATCAGCATATTATTTTAAAAAGTAATCTAGCCCTTGATACAGGAAAAAGCCTTTTTTTTTTAAAGAAAATGGCCGCTTATCAATTAATCGTTAGTCGATCGATAAGGTCATCGATAACTTGCATTCCTACTTTTAATAAAAATGTACAATCCGTATGTGTCCGGCGACCAAATCAAATATAAAATCCCTATTGTCGCTTTAAAACTTCTTAAAAACTGCTGACTTTAGTGTTTCTCAGGGAAAAAAATGTTGCACAACGCAATTGTCAGCAAAGCAGTGACCGAAAATTTTTTTTATGCCAGAATTATATAAATATAAAGAGACAGAGTCCTCTGATCTAGTTTAAGCCGGCTAGCAGCTAACCGCTAACACCGAAGGTTTACCTGCTGAGTTCCCCGGAGGTGTCGCTGCTCCGCTCGGACTCTCCCCCCTCCACATGTTCAGACTCCGGACCCGACAAAGGACGTCTCCGTGGTCCGGCAGGGAGGTACAAGGACAGATAGTACAGGTACAGACTGGCTGCGGTCACGACAACGGCGAGCCCGACGAGAGAGCGCATCCTCCCCGGTGCAAAGAGCTTCTCTTCTCTCCACCTCCTGAGTGTTTTTGTTATCACTGAGCAGAACAACGGCCAACCGCCGTGGTGACGTCACGCCCCGGCGTCATCAGACACGCGTCGGCGGCTTGAAGCAGGTTAAAAAATATGTCATTATATATCAGTTCGTTACTAGTACATTATGAAACACCCAAAATGACTGAATATTAACACACCGAAGAGCGGAAACAAACGGTAAAGCCAAAATGGCCTCCGCTCCAGAAGGGGGCAGTAGTTCGCAACTGGAACTGTTGAGGGACTAAACCAGCGATAAAGGATGACGTCGTCACGTCGCCGAAGTTTGCGTGAGGCTCGGTGTTCGAATGCGTTTAAATACCGTCAGATACTCCGGACTGTTTTTGATCAACTCTTGTTCGTGATTTACAATATTTAGACTGCTCAAACCTGACCCGAATTATCCATCACTTAATACAGTTTCGATCTGTTGAAATATAAATTTGTTTGTAAAAAACAAACAAACAAAAAAAAACACACACACACACACACACACACACACACAAACGATCGGCCATTAAATATCCAATTCATGATGGAAAAAAACACATCAATATATAATCTCATTTTAAATATTGTGCTTTAAATTCATTTCAAAATTGTGGATATTCTTTTTCTTATTCTACCCAAAACAAACAAAACAACAACAACAACATACAAATAAAATGATAAATCAACATTAAATGTCTATTCTACCTGTGAAAAGTAAGGGCACCATACCCCCTAATAGCTAGTTTTACCCCCTTTGGCTGAAATAACTTCAGACACTAGTTAAAGCCATCTAACATTCTCTTGAGATTGGTCTGATGATTTCCTTCACTTTGAGCTGAGAAGTTTACGAAGTTCCTTGCATCTGGCCATTTCAAGTCACTCACATGAACTGTGCTCAGTGATGGATGCAGAGGGCAACCTCCATCCACCCTCCTGGGATCAGAAGCAAGCAGAGAGGACTTCAAGACTCAGGAAACCAGCAGGCACAGAGCACAGAGGCCAGGCTGCCCACCACAGGGACACCCCACATCCACCCAGAGGACAGCAGAAGAGAGCCTGATATTTCTGATATCATCGTATCATCGCTGGTGCCAGTATAGTCCAAAAGGATTTGTTAAACTCAGCTGAAACAATCTAATCCTGGGACTATATGTTATTAGATGCTTGTTGAAGGGCCTCATGGAGTTCACTTATTGAAAGATGATAATCCAACACAAATCTGTTCATGCAGTAATTTCGTGAGATTGATATTACCAAGACATTCTTAAATGTTAATGTCTAGTAGATAACTGTCTGACGACAAGTATAAGTCTTTGTAGAAATTAATAAAAATGTTGTTGATTACAGGATCATGAATTGACCCTGCTGAGATTTGTTGCCATGTTCAAAGTTCTTCAAAAGAGGTCCTTGTACCAAAAAAACTTTGTTTTATGTCTATTTCTGTTATGTTTTTCTGTTGTTTATAGCAAGCCATGGAGAAGAAGGAACGACTGTTTGGATTTTCACAAAGAATTTATAATTAGTGCTGGACGATCCAGTCCAAGTATGTAATATTCATGCAGTAGTCCTACCGATTCAAGGTGGACATATTCCTTTTCTTGTGTTTTTATAAATGTAAAAAAAAAAAGTTTCCCAAATCATAATTCGTATTTTTTTGGGGTATGTTCAGTCTAGATTCTGATTAGGTGCAGGTTTGATTGGTGTAACTAGCTTAGATTTCGATTAAAGGGTGTCTGACTTTCTGAAAATGTGTGAACCAGCCCTTTAATCTGGCACGGTGAATCAGACACCAGCTTCAGCGTCGCTGAGAAAGGTGGTGTGGCGCTGTTTAAGGTTCCAAAGTTCAGTTGTGAACAGGACGCACGACAACAACACCTTCAAATAATTGTTGGACACCATGGCGTTTTACAGCCGAGTAGCAGGCTCTGTTGGCATGATTACTCTGCAGAACCCTCCCGTCAATGCACTGAGGTGAGAAACACAGAGCTGCAGAGCATTGAAATTTTAGTTCACATGTTGCATAATCCTGATTTGCTCAAAGATGTGAATATGCAAGATAGAGTTGAGTCTGGTTGTGAGAAATGGATCACATTTTCTGTCAGGAAAAAAGAAGAAAAAACAAGCCCAAATTTACGTTATTTTCTCAGTGTTCAGTAACTCTTTGCTTAACTTATAAACTGCAATCAAGAGTCATTTGAAAGGGTTGTTCTGGTTAAAAGTTATTTTAAATATTTTTTTAAATAAATTTTAACCCAATGACTTGCTCTCATGGGATTAAAAAAACATTCTGACAAGCATTTAAATGCAATTTATGTCTACAAGAACACACCCCACGCTGTCATTTTTTTATAAGAAAAATTGGGAAAAACGGTGAATAGCATACCCATAGGATCTAGGAGTGAAAGCAGCAGATAGTTGCTGCTAGTTAATTTGAAAGCAATAGTTACAGCAGTTAATGCATATACAGTATGTTAAAACTGTGCAAAGTATTTCCAATGATAACATCTACTGTTTACTGTATGTTCATTTGACCTCCAAATGGCTCAATGTTCTCAGCAGAGAGAAAATAACATTAAAATAACAAAGCTTGTGTACAAATAAAAGCTCTCATTTTAACATTAACTCTAGGTTTTTATTTCTGGTGCATTTCTGGTTAAAACAAGTATGTTCTTTATTTATGAAGTTACTTGCAGTAGGTAGAGTAGCCATAAATTTTACTCAAGTAAGAGTAGTGATACTTGAGTAATAATATGACTCAAGTAAAAGAAAAAAATTACAGTGCAGTAAAACTACTCCTAAAAGTACATTTTGTTCAAAAAGTTACTCAAGTAAATGTAACTGTAACTAGTCATTACCCACCTCTGGTCAGAGGCCAATAAAGTACCAAACTACATGTGCAATATTTTGGTAAAACAAAGTCATTGTTGATGTAAGTTGTTTCATTTTAGTGAAATTTAGTGCAGCCAGTACTGGATATTTGTGGTCCTGTTTACCAAGAAAATAAATAAATAAATAAAATGAGCAAAAAGCATTTTTATCCAACGTTGAATACTCTGTTGTTCCTAACATTTACTCTTAAGTTATTAATGCAAGTAATAAAAACTTCCAAAAAAAAAGCAAGTACAAAAAGTCTGTATTAGAATCAGCCATCTTTTCTTGAATTGCAAGTTGGGGGGCCCACAAAATCAGTCCAGGGGCCGTAAATGGTTCCTGGCCAACACTTTGGACACCCCTGTTCTACATTGTAGAATATTATTACATGTGGGAACATTGAGGACAGTTGATGATCTTCCCAGGAATGCGTGATCTAGCAAATCTGTGCCAGTATCAGATTTTGCAGTGCTGCAATAAATTATAAAAAAAAAAAAGTCAACAGATCCACCTCTGACTGTACTGGCCTCAAACAGCCTGGTGTGTGCATGTTTTTCATTAATGATTGGAAGAAAACCCCAAACTAAACATTTTTGCGTTTAGTGTGGAGTTCAAGTTATGCCACAATTTAAAAAATTTATTATTAAAATGATCAGTTAAATGTCCAATTAGTCAAAAATATTTTTCCAAAAAAAGCACATATAGTTTGTTGCCTTTTATTCAAAGTCTTTATCTGTCTTACTATAACATCATAGCTGTAAGTTATTCAAGTGTCAGGATAGGTTTGACAAATCGCAAGAAACAGTTTTAGTTATTTTGTATTGCATGGTCTGAAAAAAATAAATGCTGACATAATTTTAGATGAGTAACATGTTGAGTTAAATCTAAATGAAAAGAAAGACATTTAATTATGTGTGAAAGTGTTTATATGTAAGAAGTGAAGGATACATTCATTTATTTAATTATATATTTATGCTCTAAATCCATTGTGACAAAGAATATATATAATTCATTTATTTATGACATTGTGGCACTTTTTTCCTCAAGATAGTTTGTAAGTTAAGCCAATACACGGAGTTAAAAGTTTATGTCTTGAAATCACTTAGTGAACATCTTTAATATCTCTGGGATTTAATGAAACGTTTTTACACATTAAATTAAATTAAATTAAAACAAAATGTATTTTAAAAATGTGCAACTATATACAATGAAAACAAAAAAGGTTTTTTAACAAATAGATAAGTCAACATCAATCAAAAAACCTTGCTTCCTTCTCTTGAGTTTCATCAACGCCCTGTTGGAAGAAACTTAAAATAAAACAGTTTCAAGAGCTTTTGTTGGCTCCATTTATTTTTAATGTTACACTAATCATTACTTTTACACATGTTACTTGTAATTCAAATGCACAACAAACTGAGTAAATAATGCTTTGGTTTTGCTACCGTTATGTAATTAAAGAGTTCGAACTCCACTTCCTGATTGAACTCATGCTGTGCTCTGCCCATCAGATTGTTCCTTCAGACTTCACACTAACACCCTGAGTGCTTACGATGAAACACTGTTATTAATCATTCACTGATTTACTGATAGCTCTATGAGAGCAAAGCTTTAGCTGTTGAGAACACCCTGTTAATGTTGTAACCACAGTACTTACAAAACCTCTTAAAAGCAGAGCTGTTCTGTTTTGACTCCATTCTGGCCTCGGTGTCCCTTTTTAGTTTATGTTTAAAGAAGTAAACACATTATACAATGGATGTTTGTCTTTGCTGACTTTCCTTGATGTTTGGTTATTGAAAAAAGTAAGCAAGATATATAGGTTCAGCAGTTTTTACAAAGAAAATATGTTTTAAAGCTTAAAACAGCAGCAGAAACGTTACAAAAAGGGATTATAGAAAGTATTAAAGGGACGGTTTGGCGGTTTCTAAAGGCAGGTGGTTGCACTGATTTTTTCTCTTCTTTTAAGTGTGTCAGAGTAAATGGGACTTAAAGCACATTTTTTATCCGTTTCCTTCCACGTCACGATTACACAAAACTTTCTGTTGGTCTGTCTCACAAAATCCAGATAAACTGTAGTTTGTGTTTGGAACATGAACACCTTTTGGCCGGTAACCATGACGGTAGAGAGACTTCAGTGTTTCTGGAGCTCGGTTTGGAATAGCTTAAAGCAAACTAAGTGGCAAATCCACCGCTTCTGTTTCTTTCTGCAGCGCTCCGGTGAGGCAAGGCATTGTTGACACGATGCACAGAGCCCTCAGTGAGCCAGAGGTGAAGTCTGTGGTAATATGTGGCCAGAATGGGACATTCTGCGGAGGTAGGGATGCCCCTCTGCTCCTTGTCGTTGATAATACAATGCTGAATGTTTCAGGACTCCCCTTATGACAGAAAGTAAAAAAGGGAAAAGTTCCACATTCCTTCTTTGAGTTTTGTATTCCGGTTCATGTTTGAACTTATTTTTTTTTGGTTATGACATCCTGCACAGCTGATGTTCCACGGCCCCCATCCCTGCCTGTGTGTTTCTGACAGGGTTCTGTTACGCTTTTGTATAACAGGAGCAGACATCAAGGAGTTCGGGGCCAACATGAGCGGACCTCCTCTGGTGCCAATGATCCATCTGATCGAGGCGGCAGCCAAACCGGTGGTGGCAGCCATAGAAGGGATCGCTTTAGGCGGCGGCCTGGAGTTGGCGCTGGGTTGTCACTATCGTGTCGCGAACTCTAAGGTTAGTTTACGCTTCAGGTCCCCGTGTCTCTGTTCGTCAGCGTCTTCATGGTGACGATGTAAAGCTGCATCAGCGTCCAAGTGACAGGTTTGTATTACATGATACTGCTACCTTTGACTCAACTGGCTTCTCATCAACCTTTCCTGAACTTCTAGACTTTTATAATACATTTAAAATAGAGTAAGCTTTTTCAAAAAGGAAACATAATGTTATTTTGTTGTAGTGTGCCCAAAATGTATTGGACAGGTTTTGCTGCTCATGTAAATGTTGTAGTAACGCTTACACTGTATGTATCATGGAAGTAAAAAAGTTCACTTGGAAATTTCAAGGTAACCGAAACCATCCAGAATTGCATGTTCGGCGTGGTATTTTAGCTGTCGGTCAATATTTCAATTAAAAACAGTTTGTGGCTGGATATTTGAGAGAAACCAGCATCATAGAGTCCAAAAGAATCGGCAGACGGGTCGGGTATAAAGTTATGGAGAAGGTTATATTGGGTTTAGGTTAAAACATCCTAAGTTTTGAATGTGTCATGGAGTGCTGTGCAATCCGTGATATGAGTAAGGCACATCTGCAAACCTATTGCAGATGTGCCTTAAACCTAATTTAGGCAAGGTTAGATGAGAACAAATGAAACCTTACACACTATGGGTCTATGTGGAAATGTAACCCAGCACCTTGAATGCAACATCCCCACTGTTGAAAATTGTGGGGATGGTGATGGCTGGATGATGCTGTGGGAATCGACAGCGCGTAAAAAGAAAATTGCTGATCACAAATGCTTTTCGTCTAATCTGACTGAGTTTAAGCTATTTTGCAAAGAACAGTGAATAAGAATTTTAGTCTCTAGAAGTACAAAGTTGGTAGAGACTCCCCAAACGCGCTGCTGCTGTTATTGCAGCAAAAAGTGGTTCCACCTACAGTAGTATTGATATGCAGCCTTGGTTAGTAATGGCTGCTTTGTTTTGATCAATTGCATAAAATCCCCTAAAAATATACTTGAGTTTCTGGCTGTAAAAGGGTATGAATAATTTGCCAAGGCTGTATATATCATCATTTTAAATTTTTTAATTTGTTACAAAGCATGGTCGCAGTGATTCAGACTTTGATTCTATTTAGGCTCTAAATATCCTCCTTTTTTATTTTGATTTCAAAATAAATCAAAAATGGGGAATCTCGTGGAGTGGGGGTCAAATGCCTCCTTTAGACTTAAAAAGACAAACTAAAAAAGGTTGGGTAATGTGGGGTAAATTTACAAGGAATTCAGACCAAAACGTTACAGTTCGACTTTATACAGAGCTCAACGATTTCACTGTGAAAAGGAAGAACTGAAGAGCATATGTCCCCTTTAAAGTACTCATACAAATTAATTTTAAATATTGTTATAAGTCACCATTAAATGTAACAAACACGGGCCACAAAATACGTAAAAAACATGTTGCAGGTTTCTTGAAAGAGGTAGCAGCAGAAAATGAAAAGATTACAAGATATTCCACATTTTTGCATCGAATCATATAATTCTAACCTTTTATAATCTTTTTTCTTACCTCCAAACAAAGTGTATGTGAGAGTGTCCTTTTTGTCAATGCATTAGACTGAAAAAAGTTGGTTTTCACTTTGATGCAGGTAATGCCCAGGAAATCCGGCCTTTTCAGGGTTTCACCTTCTGATCACCAGTCACTGGCTAAAACAGCAGCTATAGTATTCTCAGATACAGTGGGATGCTTGTGGTTTTCTTTATTGTACACATGCCTTCATAGTAGGATTGCGCTCAACAAACAAAGCGTACTTTATTCAATGAACAATTTGATTTAGGCCAGACTTGGACTTCCAGAGGTGACTTTGGGTCTGCTGCCGGGTGCAGGAGGAACTCAGCGTCTGCCGAGGCTCATCGGCGTCCCAGCTGCCTTGGAGCTCATCACCACAGGTAGAAAAAACGATTAATAAAACCTCATCGTATAGATTCTCCCATAACTAGGAAAATGTAGAGTGCAGCAAAGCAATTGATTGTTGCTCCAGCCTGTAGGGGGCAGTATCCTGCTAAGATCAAAGCTCAACCTCATAACACTGAACCCAGAGAATATGTGGGGAAATTGAAACTTTTAGCTTGGACCTTCTTTCTCATGTCTGATGTTCTGAAAAACACCAAAGCACTTTTCTTTCTTTTATACAAGACTCTTCTGAATTGGGCATGGTGGTTATGAGGATGGAAAAACCACGACCCTGTTAAATTGTTTAATTTAATCACCAGGATATGGAGTCTGGCACAGAGAGTACAGACAATAATGAAATTTGATTTAGTATTTTCCAGGCCTGGATTAGTATGAAACAAAGAACAAACAAGTCTGGTAACATATGTTTTTCCATATTTTAATATCTTATCTAAAACTTCCAGAAGGAATTGGCTGCATTGGAGGAAAATGAGGCTGAATACAAATGCATGAAGCACTTTTATTATTTCTGTTTGTGAAAAAATGAATGATTGTTTTCCTTCCACTCCACAGTAATGCAGTTGGTCACATGAAATCATTTAAAAATAAATCCAGTGAAGCTTGAAAGGTGACAAATTGTGAAAAGTTAAAGGTGTGTAATTACTTTCCCAAGGCGCTGTGAAGGATTTAACATCCAGTAAGCCAGACTGGAAGCCCCAGGCTAGCTTTTATATATCAATACATCAGGGCAGAAAATGTCAGGGCAGCGGCCATTGAATGAACGATCAGGTGATGCAAATTATGCTGCCCAACAGGCTTCAGCAGGGTTACTTTCTCCTGCAGTAAGAGTTATGTTGTGTGATTGTGTCTGCCTGTCATTAGAGCATCAGACTGCATTTTATGGGCTCTGATATTCAGTTGGGCCACTAAGACGTCTCTTACTGCGATGTCCAGCAGGTGTCAGCATAAGGTAGGCTTTACTGCTTCCTCTGTGGGTTCTGCTCTTTTCCACTTAGGATGAAATTATCTCAATAAATCATACACCCCTCAGGCTTCAACTTTGTATTTCAAATGTTTGAGCCCATAATCCTTTTGTGGCTTAATTTTGAAGGTTATTTTGTAAAAGGAACACTTTTGGTTAATAAAGTGGTGTGGATAACTGTTAGTATTCATCCTGCATAGTTAAACTGAAAATAAATGTATCCGTTTGATGGAATAAAAGGAAGCTGCAATAACCTGGTTGCAACATTTTGACAAATGCTCCCCCCCCCCCATACACCTTTTGAACCATTTTCAAAATGTTCTTCTCGGGCACACGTCTAACATTGAATTTAGTTAATCGGAATAATCTGAAATAAAGTTTAGCTCTCCAAGTAGGATTTTCATGACATTTGTTCATTTGTGTCCTTAAGTTATAGCTAAAATCTGAATCTCCCATAGCCTTGTGCTCTGATTAGACCAAACTTGAACTTTTTGGGGCATAATTTAATATGGTTTGTTTGGCACAAAAACGGTGCTGCTCATCAAAAAAGAACGCCATACCCACGGTGAAACACGGTGGTGGCAGCATCATGCTCTGGGGTTACCTGTCTCTATATGGAACTGGACGTATTTGTCAAGGTGGATGAAGTTTTGACCCAAAACCGTCTGCTGCAAAGATGCAGATAAAGAGTGGTTGTATTTCTTAGCATCACCGAGTCAAAGCGGGCAAAATCTTGTTAAAGGCTTAAAGTGTTTTAAAACGGTTTAGTCAAAGTCCAGAACTATCCATCTATCCATCTTCTGACCCGCTTAATCCCTCATGGGGTCGCGGGGGTTGCTGGTGCCTATCTCCAGCATTCACTGGGCGAGAGGCCGGGTTCACCCTGGACAGGTCGCCAGTCTGTCGCAGGGCAACACAGAGAGACAAACAGGACAAACAACCATTCACACACAAGGACAATTTAGAGAAGCCAGTTAACCTAAGAGTCATGTTTTTGGACTGTGGGAGGAAGCCGGAGTACCCTGAGAGAACCCACGCATGCACAGGGAGAAAATGCAAACTCCATGCAGAAAGACCCAGGGCAAGGGTTGGTCTTGAACCAAGGACCTTCTTGCTGAAAGGCAACAGCACTACCCACTGCTCCAATGTGCAGCCAGTCCAGATCTGGAGAGACCTTTGCAAAGCCGCATGGGCAAATACTAGCAAGATGTGGGACGCTTACAGACTCCTACCAGAGAAGACTAAATGCTGAAATTGAATCAAAAGTTTTTTCTACAAAGAATAAGTTAAGGGTGTGCACACATTTGTTTAGGAAATATGTCTCCTTCAAATCTGGAAAATTGGTGAAATTATCATAGTGTATATATTTTATGTAATTAAAAACAACAACATTTTAACAGTGGTTGAAATCAAACCCCCAGTCATCGTAGCAGATGGCCATTGAATCTGAACCTGGTTCTTCCTGTTAAAGGGCAGTTTTCCTCTCTACTGTCGCTACATGCATGCTCGGTATGAGGGATCGCTGCAAAGTCAACAGCACAATGCAGGCGACCGTTTACTGTCGCTGCAGGCTCATCCAGTCGGGATGATTTGATAGAACTGACTTTGCCTCGAAATGGCATGTGTTGTGAATTGTTGCGAAGCATCCCGCTAACGAGGCCTCTTTGCATTTTATTATTTGTCACTCAGTAACTCCAATATGTCACGTTATACATAATGTATAGAGGACTTCTGTGTGTCCCGCAGGCCGTCATGTGACTGCCGCTGAGGCTCTGCAGCTCGGAATAATTGACGAGGTGACGGATCACAACGCTGTGGACGCAGCTGTGAAGTTTGCTCAGAGTGTTGCAGGTAAGAAGGGTGTCCTAAAGTATTTAATGGAGCGATAGAAACTCTCTTCCCTAAATTAAACATTAACTTTGTGGAAGGAGTAGAAACTTCTACTGAAGCGGTTATTTTAGGCGAGGCTGACATCAAGAAGTGTCGACGTGAAGCCTTTGGAAGGCAAGGCAAGCAGAAGACACGGCAGCCAGATCCTCCTCCAACACAGTCCATAAATGTTTCATGGCTCTGTCAGACGGGATCTGATGTCTTCACCGCTTTTGCTGTATTATTCAGGAGGGCGAAAAGGGACAAACTTTCCTAGAATATTAATATCGGGGCCCTCTCCAGTCAATTAGGGGGGGACGAGGATTCCCGCACGCACGTGAATCTGACTCATTTAAACGCTGAGTGGATTCCTGAAGTGTGCCGCGTCCCGAGAGTGTTGGAGGAGCGATCTCCCTGTCTGCGTGAAGAATGGCTCATTCACTTCATCTGAATGGTGACGAAAGTGACAAAATGGTGACGAAAGTACAAAATGAAAAAGCTTTAAGAATGCTGAAGAAAGCCATGTTGTTTTAAGCCTTTTTTGGAGGCTTGGCTAACGGTTTTTGCCTGCGTCGTACCTTTCTGTTGAGTAAAAAAATAAATGACCTGTGGTTTTATGTTTAACGTGCAGGAATAAGAAGGGAGCGAAGAAGCACGTCTCCTGCTTCTGTTTGAGCTTGTATTCTTTTGCACGCAGTGAATTGAACACACACCGCCCACTCTGCTGTGTGGTTGTGCGAGTTGGAGTACACACAGGGGGAAGGTGTATTTTGCCTCATCGGGGTCCTGCTTTTGTTTTGCTGAGTGAAACAAACACGAGTTGATGTTTTTACGACTGCACTGTAGGCTTCACGTCACTTTTGTGTCAGGTATATCATCTGCAGCTCTCTGTTTGTGGGTCTCACAACTCTGACATCCTTTTTTGTGAGGCATTCATACTAGCAGGAAGTCTGTTTGTGTATCAGTATTGGGCCTACAGCAAAATAAATTAAAAATAATAATAAAATGTCAACTTTTAGGTCTGAAAGAACAAATATTATAAAAGATAATGTCAGAAAGGGTTGTCTTTTCCTCTCTACGTTCGCTACGCTGCCGTGATAACTTGGTGCAAGAATGGGGTCGCTGTCAATTTGGAAAACTCTTCACCAGGCCTGGATAAAAATGAAAAATATAATTATATCCATCCATCCATTTGACTCTCTCTCCCCTTCCTTTCTCCAGTTTTTGCAGGGTCCATAATTAAAGCCTGACAGCTGTAGAAAAATCTTCTATAAATTCTTGATGAACATCTGGATTTATACTTTAACAGTGTGCTGAAAAGGACTGAGAACTATGGAGATTAGAGTCTGGGGGAGAAGTGGCGTCTGGACAGGAACCCTGTAAGAAAGGGATTTGTGTTCGTAAAGCTGAGCGTCTGTATCAGTCGACCGCCTGTAATGCAATAAAGGACGTGGAGTATAAGAAAAGTAACCTTCGTTTTTTTTTTTTTGTAATTTTAGAGAAAAAAGTAGGAAACGGTTACAAGCGTTGAATGCCCGTTAAGATCCAACGTCTCAATATACACTGAAATCTAAAAACTGAAATCAGTTTATGGTTTTAATGTAATGCAGGCGTGGCCAGAACCAGATCTGAATCTCTCACTGGTGATAAGATTACATTTTTTTTTTTTAACCCAGCGGTTGCAACATCTGCCCGCTACATCTGTCGGGGGGGCAGCCAGGATTCCCATCCGCTGCAAATCCACAGCTCAACCATTTACAGATTAAACTGCTGCAATAATGCCTCCTAAATCACACTGAAGCTGCGCCGCGCTGCCACATAACACCTCGCCGATGTAGAATTGTTTACTGAGAATTAATTTTTCATTACGGGTGACCTCCATCGTCATTTCTCCAGTTGTGTTACTCTTTCTTAGAGAAATGGGTTTTCGTACAGGGGAAAGTGGACGTGATGAATCAGATATAGTCTCTGCTGCCTTAAGCTTCACCGGAGTGACCCAGTTTCTGACCCAGACCCTCATGTGAGAGTAATTCAGTGGAGCTGTGAAGGTTTCTGACTGCTGTCTCTTGTAATCACATCAGAGGAGTCAGGATTGGGAATTAAGATGCTTTTAACAAGGTTTTGGCAGAGTAACCATCTTTTTCTCTCTCATTGTTCCCAGCCTTTAAAATCACAGCATGCAGGAAAGCTTGTGTTGAAAAGTTGTTGGATTAAAGATTAAATCTTGTCTTGTAAAACGTCTCTTTTACCACACCTTGCTAAGACATAGACCCAGGGGGGCTGAACATCAGTGCATGTCACACTTTAAAAAAAAAAAAATCTTTTCCAAGAAACTGAAAACCGGGAATTGTTATTCTTTCAATTCACAATTCTGCATTACGTTAAGATGGTCCTTCACGAAATCCCGATTAAAAAGGTTCGCTTTTGTAACCTGACAAAATGTAAAGTTGAAGGTGTATGAATATTTTGGAAGCCACTGTAGGGTTAAGGTTTGTCTGAACTTGGTTGGAAGTGAACCTTTTGCTTTTTTGTTTTGTGCTGAGCTGCAGCGTTCAGGCAGAGTCCCCGTGATCATCTGGAAATTGCCTGTCAGATCAGCCTGCTCTCAGAGTGGATGAGTGTGCCTGAAACTGAATTATATCCACACTTCCTGAGTGCTGGTTGAAATTTTCGGCAGAGTGGGGAAGCAGAAGCACTACTTAAAAAATAAAAAAGGAAGCTCTTCTTCGGTTAAAATTAAAACCATGCGTATGAACATGGCCAGAAACTAAACTTAAGAGCGTGTTTTCCTTTCGTTCTGCTTCCCACTAGCTGTCATTTCTTTCTAGAGAGACCGCCACTGTTTCTTTCCCAGGCAAACCTTTGGACGCGCGTCGCATCAGCACCTATCCATGTCCGCGCCCCCCTGATTTGGACGTGGTCTTTGAGAAAGTGATGCAGGAGGTGCGGCGTCACGCCCGCGGAGCCATAGCACCAGTTACCTGCGTCCAGGCAGTCCACGCTGCTGTCACTCTGCCCTACGCTAAGGGTATGGAGCGGGAGAAGGAGCTGTTTTCCACACTCTTCACATCCGGCCAGGCCCGCGCCCTACAGTACTACTTCTTCGCCCAGAGAGCCGTCGGCAGGTGGAGCACGCCCAGTGGAGCCCGCTGGGACACCAGCAAGCCCAGGCCTGTGCGTAAAGCAGCTGTCATCGGTGAGAGCTTTAGGGTTTTAATTTGTACTCCGCTTTCAATTAGCACAGGCACACTGACTCATCAAGCTATCTGTGTGGCATCTCCAAAGTCCTGTTGCCTATGGAAACTAAGCCCTCATTAACAGTTCATCCGAGTTTGGTAAATGGACTCGCTCTTCCCTGCAGGGAGGATGGGATGCACCACAGTTTGGATACGGGAGACTCAGCAGCTTGTGCATTCAATTTGCAAGCTCTGGGAAACCATTTAATATGTGTAAGATAATATCCGAGAATGCTTCTTTTTTTCTCTCCCTACAATTTGCTGTCGTGATAATTTGGTGAGCGAGAACAGTCGGGGAAAAAATGTGAAATTTGATGTCGGTATGTAACACGTCTGGATAAAGATGGCGGGGGTGTGTGTAAAAGCACAGCTTAGAAGATTATAATGTTGTGGAAAAGTTCAATATCTACTGTCACTCATTTCATAATGGGAAACTTATCTGTTGTATAGATTCATTACACATGGGGTGAAATATTTCAAGCCTTTATTTCTTGAAATGTTGATGATTATGGTTCACTGGTGACGAAATTCAGTGTCTCAGAAAATTAGAATATTACATAAGATTAATAAAAAAGGATATTTTAATTAGCAATGTCCGAATTCTGAGAAGTATGTTAATTTCTTTGCATTCCATACTTGGTTGAGCCTCCTCTTGCATGAGTTACTGCATCAATGCGTCGTGCCATGGAGGCGATCAGCCTGTGGCGCTGCGTTGGTGTAATGGAAGCCTGGGTTGCTTTAATAGCTGCCCTCAGGTTTTCTTCATCATTGGGCCTGGTGTCTCTCATCTTCCTCTTGACAACAGCACAAGGTTCAGGTCAGGCCAGTGTGATGGCCAATCACATACAGTAGCTTCATGGTCATTGAAGCAGTTTTGGGTACTTTTTGGCATTGTGGTCAGGTGCCAAGTCCTGCTGAAAAGTTGAAGCAGCATCTCCATAAAGCTTGTAGATGGCTGCGTTGACTGTGGGATTCAGACAATCCAGTGGACCAACACCAGTAGGTGACCCTGAATCATCACTGACTGTGGAAACTTCACACTGGTGCCTTTCTGGGCTCTGGGGCCTTGATTTCCAGGTGAAATGCAAATTTTACTTTCATAAAAAAAGGAATTTGACCACCAAGAAACAGTCCAGTTTTTTCCCCTCATTAGCTCAGGTAAGACACTTGTAGCCCATGTGTAGGATTCGTCTGTGCGGAGTGGCTCTTGATGCGCTGACTCCAGCCTCAGTTTAATCCTTGTGAAGCTCCCCTTGCTTCTTGAATTGATTTTCCTTTTGATACTCCTCTGAAGGTTGTTGTTATCACTGTAGCTGGAGCAACTTTTCCTACTACACTTTTTCCTTCCACTCAACTTTCTATGAATAGACTTTTTTCACAAATTTATATTTTTCCAAGGCACTGAACTTTGGGTTTGGCTTTCATTATACAAAAAGCCATAATCTTCAAAATTACAATTAATAAAGGCTTGAAATACTCCACTCTGTCACTCTATGTAAAATATCTATGAGAGTTTCACTTTCTGAAAGGAGAGACAAAACTATTAAACTTATTCACAATATTCTATTTTATTTTAGCTGTACTGAGGCTGCATTTTCAGATCCACTCATCCAAACTAAGCCCTCGTTTACAGTTTAGTGAGCTGCTCCCTGCATGGAGGATTGGATTCCTGACAATTTGGATATGTTATTCTGGGCAGCCAGCTTTGGAAGAAATCTTCACGCTGCTTGAATTGAACTGTTTAAAGTCTAATTAAATTGATCCGTGCATAAACTAATTAATGAGTTTAAATGTATGATTTCTGTCCTCTAAGGGCTCGGCACGATGGGACGCGGTATAACCGTGTCCCTGGCCCAGGCAGGGTTGTCTGTGGTTGCGGTGGAGACCCAGGAGAAGCAGCTGTTGGCGGCAAAGCAGGCTGTCACTGGTATGCTGGAGAGGGGGGCCAAGAGAAGAGGGGCGCCCCTGGTCCTTGATCAAATCCAATACAGCCGCAGCGTGCAGGCTGCGACAGATGTTGACCTAGTCATCGAAGCTGTGTTTGAGGACATGGCTCTGAAGAAAAGCATCTTTCAGCAGCTGTCGCGTCTATGCAAACCGGGGACGCTCCTGTGCACAAACACCTCTGGGCTAGACATAGACGAGCTGGCGTCTCAAACCCAGAACCCAGAGCTGGTGGTTGGGATGCACTTCTTTGCTCCAGCTCACGTCATGAAACTTCTCGAGGTGGTGCACGGGCCGCGTTCATCTCCTGAAGCGGTGGCCACGGCCATGCAGCTGGGAAAGAAGATGGGAAAGGTGAGCGTTGCCGTTGGAAACTGCCGATGCTTTGTAGGCAACCGCATGCTGAGGCCTTACGTGATGCAAGCATACTTCCTATTGGAAGAAGGAGCCACACCTGAGCAGGTGGATCAGGTGCTGGAAGAGTTCGGGTTTCCTATGGGTGTATTCAAGATGTCCGACCTGTCCGGGCTGGATGTTGCCTGGAGAATGAGGAAGGCAGAGGGTTTAGTTGTGCCCGCCTCTACAGGAGAGTCCGCCAGAATCCGAGGGGGCAGCAGATACAGCCCTTTGGGAGACCTGATCTGTGAGCAGGGAAGGTTTGGTCAGAAAACAGGGAGAGGGTGGTATCAGTATGATAAACCCGGCGGTCGTGTGGCTAAACCCGACCCTTGGCTGCACGGATTTCTGGAGGAGTACCGAACCCGGCATGGGTTGGCGGCCCGCCGCATAGATCACCAGGAGGTGCTGGAGCGCTGCCTCTATGCCCTGATTAATGAGGGTTTCCAGATTCTCCAGGATGGAATAGCTGCAGGACCAGAAGACATTGACGTGATCTATGTGCTCGGATATGGCTGGCCCCGCCACCGTGGGGGTCCCATGTTCTTCGCTGGCCAGGTGGGTCTGGACAGAGTTTTGCTGAGGCTGGAGCACTACCACCAGGTGCACCCTGATGTTCCAGCTCTGAAGCCCTGCAGTCTGCTCAGGAGGCTGGCTGCCAGCGGCAGCCCGCCAATCTCCAGATGGAGGGAAATCCTCCAGAAACCCCGCAGCCAGCTTTAATCTTCAACTCACCTTCAGTGTGTGAGCAGGTTTTGCTAATCATTAATGCTATATGACCAAATGATTGTAAATGTACTTTGTACTCACATGTAGCCATAATGATAATTGTAATAATTGCATAAATAATTGTATTTGTCATTGCAAGGGTAACAATTGTTAGAGTAGGGCTTAATCTACATTAGTAAAAGCTGCTCAACAACCTACAGCGCTGAAGCATTTCCAAATTTGTTTTTGTCATTTTTGCTGCACTGAATTGATTAAAATATAAATCAGACTTAAATAACAGAAACCTAACCTGGATCAAAGCAAAATGCTGTTTTCAACTGATTACTTATGAAGGGGAATAGCTCTCTTCAAAATCAACCTGACCTTATTGGGAAAAAGTGATTTCCAGCTAAAAGGTTCTTTGTTCTTGAATGGCCTGTTTAAGACCACACCACAGCCTCTCAGTTAGAATAAAGTCCAGACTTTGACTAGACCACTGCAAAACCTATGTTCTGTCTTTTTTTTCCAGAGGTGAACTTGCTGGTGTGCTTTGTGTCACTTTCCTGCACCATATATACCAAACGTGCTTGAATTTAATGCCATGGATTGGCTGGGCATTTCCTTTGAGAATGTTCTGGTAGAGAGACGTCATGGTTTTATTAAATTACACCAAGGAGTCCAGATCCCGAACAGGCAAAGTATTCCCAGGCCACCACAATGCATTGCTACAAAAGTTATTCTTGGATCTTCTTTGATCTCATGGATGAGTAGTTGCCGTCTTCTGGGTGTTATTTTGGTTCCCCGGCCTCTCACGGAGAGGTGTCACTGTGACTGATGTCACAGACTCTGTTTCTCATCTTTTCTTTTTTTTTTTTTGTTTTAAATCAAACCATGATTAAAATGTAAACTCTACTTTGACTAAATCAATAAATCTAGCTGGACAGCTGAAGTAAGCAGGAGAACAACTACTCTGTAGATGTGTCACTACACCTATATTTTATGTGAATAAATGTCTGTATGATGTGCACAGTGGGACCAGATGTGCTAAAATGTGCAAACCATAGTAATAAAAAAAAAAATCTTTACTTTTCAGACCTGTTGACTAAATCAGTTTTTGATCCATTTTGCAATATCAGAACTGAGCTTTATCTGTGCTGCAATACAATAACTTGAAGCATTGTTTGGTAAATAATAATAAAATAAAATCTTAAAATGGCAGATCCTGAATGCAGTACCGGATGCAATTCGAACAACCAAAAAGATAAGAAATGTGCAAAGCCAAACTAGATGAAAATATTATTGAGTCAGTGAAATTCCCAGTTGGTTTTCCAGCAGAGTGTTTAGATGGGGCTCACTAGTCATTTAAATGTGAGGTGACAGTAATGAAAGCAAATTGTTGCGGTTGTGAAAGTTATAGCTGCAGCCTCGGCACAAATAGTGAAAAATCGTTTAACTGGACGTCTGCAGGAGAGAAGGACCCCCTGTGTCATTCAGTGGAGCTTTAAGTTATTATTAGGCTCTAAATCAGATGCCGTAATGGAAACATTTTTTTTTCTTTTCACTCTCCTCCACAATCTATTGAATATGTTGCTAATATAATGTTGACTGGCGCACATCTGCAAATGGGGCCCAATGAAACGCCGACTCAAAACCAAACCAATGAACGCAGATAATGGATTTAGAACGGGTTCAATGTATGAATGAAATGTTTAATAACATTAGCTTCTGCAAACAGTCATGTCATAGAACAGCAATGATATCAGCTGACTGTGATTTTCCTTTGTGGTTGGAATCGTTTCTATTTGCATTTAGAAACAACGGGATTAAACCTGAGAAAATATTTAATTACCAAATTATAACCAGCATTATAGTAGCAGAAAACACAAATGGGAAAAGTCTTCAGTTCAGTGGGCATTGCCTGTTTCTTCCTTTTGTCGATATATTTTATTGGTATTTACTGTAATAGACCAAAGTAAAGCTGTGCACAAAAGAGTGTTGAGGGGGAAATTTCAAAATAAATGTTGAAATAAAAATCAGAAAAGTTTGGGGTGTATATTCGTCCTGCTAGAAGGTGAGCCTCCTGCCTAGTTTCAAGTCCTTTGCAGCCTTCAGCCGGTTTCTTCCTGCAGGGGTTTCACCTCCATCCATCTTCTAATCAGCTGTGACCGGCCGCCTTGTTAGTTTTAATGTTGATCTCATCTGATCAGAACACCTTCTTCCACGTGCTTTGCTTTTAAGGCATTTTAAAATGAACCTCCTATGGCTTTCATCTCGTTCCTCTTTCATAAAGGCCGCATTCGTTGAGTGCACAACAAAGGGTCTCCGTATGAACAGATTCTCCCAATCTGTTCATACGGCGTTAACATGGACCTCCTGGTTGCTTCTGTGATCAATGCTCTGACTACATATCCACCTGGTTGATAGGTTTGCATTTGTGCATTCTCTTTCCTAAATACCATTCTCTTTCCTAAATACCATACTTTTAAGATGTTTACTAGTAAAAAAATAAATGAGAACAACATTATTTCTCTTGCAATTCATAGTTGCGCACTCCTTTGTCGGTCTATCCCTTAAATTCCCTAGAAAAAACATGGTTGTTCGTGGTGTTAGCCTGACAAAATGTGAAAAGGTTTGAGATACCTTTTTTCTTTCATTCAGTACTTGTCCTGAATTTTGCAACATGCGAACTATGATTAAATCTATTAATTGAAAACATTTACTCGGGTATTTTTTCTGAATGAGTGTGCTGTGTTCCTTCTTTTCATCGGTTCCTTTCCACCTTCCCTGATGTTATTTTTTTTAACAAAATAAGCTGATTTCTGATTTCCCTGTGTGGTCTGTATCTCCAGTTTTCTGCTGGCTCAGCTTCAGCTGTAACAGAGGAGAGCAGAGGGACGCCCACAGCTTTAAACTGCTTTAGCATAAATCAATGGCTCATCTCAGGTAAATCTCAGCCTGACGTCCAGGCCGGAGCAGATGTTAGGGTCGCCGCCTAGCGGCAGGAGAGCAGCTGGAACATTTTGCTTCACAATGCTCCCATTTCCATTATTATTTACCATTTTCTGAACCATTTATTTGATTGGATGAAAGATTGCAAGCACAGGGCGCGTTTTCTTTTCAGGAATACTGTAGCTTATACCCACCACTAATTAAAAGACATCCCGAACAAATAGTTTACCCAGTTGTTTAGGGTTTATTATAGATGACGAATTTCATATTCAGACCTTGATCTTTGAAGTTGTCTGGGGGGCTGATGAAAGCCTGTGGTGCTTGTGTTTGAAGTGCGCGCAGCAGCTGGCTTTGTGTTCGCGGGGCTCCTCCCGTTTCTGTGATGAAGTTCAGATGCGCGTCACCAAGCAGCGCGCACAGCTGAGGAGCTTCCCCGACGCCTCGGCACGGCACGGCACGAGAGATGGGGAGATGCGTGGATCACGATCACGGGAGGCTTCCAGTGTGACACTGACCGTCGTTTGTACCCTCCCAGAATGTGTCGCCACGCTTTGTGTGTGCACTGACCGAGCTGATCTGGATTCAGAAGACCCAGCTGCGCCCATTCCCTCTCTACAAAGCTTCACTGGCTGCGTGGACCGTGGAAAAAACCCTCGGCTCGTCCCCGTGGTTTAGTTTTACTCCCAACAGATCGTGCGTGCGTTATTTAATCGGATCCGGGAAATGTTGGCATGGCCGCCTCGGGAGCTCATAAGTGTCCGAAGAGTGAGAAGTTGGACGAGGCGCAGGCTTTGGCCAAGAGCTGCGCGGGGAGACCAGACTTCCTGCCGTGTGATGGACTCTCCATCTGCGCGACGCACAGCCACGGGAAGTGCTTCAAACTGCACTGGTGCTGCCACTTGGGCTGGTGTCACTGTAAGTTTGTTTTTGCACGCGTTAATGAGCAATCTGGATCAATAAGGCTGAAAACTCGGCTTTTATGGTGGCCTAAAAACAATTGATCCATCTTCAAAAGACGGGCTAAACATTTTCTTTAGATCGCATCCAAAAAAGATTGCATAGAAAAAAATATATTTGATTACTAAATAAGGTCGCGATTTAGGTGCGTTTCAGGGCGTTAGAATAATATCAAAAGGGTATTTCAATAATCCAGCTCAAAAATGATTTAAATAAATTGTAGGGATTCATTACACATCAGTTAACAACTAAGGATTAATATTACAGTGTAGATTCTATGTAGTATGACAATTGGGTTGAATTGTGTGTCCATTAAAGGGGACACCATGCATCACTGGCTATATTTTACCTGAAAGGCTGACCATTACTGTCACTATAATGTTCTTGAAAATATTTGAACCACAGTATTTGTTTCTGTTGTAACTTTTTCTTTAAAAAAAGCTAAACATTCTTCCAGGTAAATTATTTGTGTTACAGTTTTCGTTTTATTTTTAATTTAAATTTTTTGTAAAGCTGATGCAGTAAAGACATAAAGAGGTGCATGTAGGGAAGTAGAACTTACACAAGTGTCCTCATAAAGAAAGTCATCAAATATATGTATTCACTTTAAAAAGTAAATTACTCAAATTATATATATATATTCTTCTAACAAATACACTTTTTTAGAATTTTTGAAGCATATTTTTTCTAGCAATTTTATTACTATTTCTCATATTGCTGTTAAAGTGAAAATCATTAATTACTGCCAATTTATATGTGACTGTATTGTTCTTAGAAATAACTGCTGCAAAACAAAAACATATTTGCTACTAGACTGTGACCTAATATTTTTTTAAACAACACACTTGTTTTTTTAAGTAACCTTCAAAAAACAACATTTTTGAAGGTTACTTAAAATGTGAGAGTTATTGTTTTTATTTTTTACATGGCTGAAGTCACAAATTATTTTTACATGTATTTTAAGGGTAGTGAAATAATACAGCTTGATAAGTGGGAGTATCATCAAGAAGTTAATTCATATTAAGTCAATTCACGAAATTAAACTTGTACACTGATATATTTCTGCCACTTTCATCTTGCAGCTATGAACATCCCAAATTCATTTTTTTTAAAAGAAAAACTTAACATTATATAAGTTATTAAAAAAGGATTTACTATTTATAAATGTCATGCTAAGCACTACACAATAATGGGGAAGCTGCTAACGTGACAGTTTTCCAGCAGACATTCAACAAACACTTTCAGGTCATAGTTCTGCAATAAACACGGCATCATGACCCCCCCTATGACAGATCACGCTGTCCTTCAGCATTATGTCGATCATGGTCGTGTGTGTTTACACAGCATGCTCTGTGATTACGGAACCAAAGGGCGTGGTTTACAACTGGCAGCTTTAGCCTGAAAGATTTGAGGACTTAAAAGGCACCAGCAGTGTGACCAGGGTTGTCCATCTCTTGCATACAAAAACTTTTCAGATCAGTTCAGTGCTTTACAAGCAGTAATAGTTGTGCACCAACATTGTATTGTGTGCATCGGATTCTGCTGGGCAACGTATTTCTCGGATCAGACGGACTCTCAAAGATCATGCAGTGCATCTGCTCTCATTGAGCACCACGGACCCCTGCTGCTTCTGCAGCTGTCTTTGCTTTGAATTATATCACTATGTCAGAGTTGTTCAGAAATATTGTACCACCCCGTACAGTTCATAGCGATTAGGGGTCTGTGGATACCTGCTGAAGTGGATCAGAGCCATAATATTGGTAGGATGACATTAGCCTTTAATTTCCTTGTCAGGACCCAAAGATTGATCTCAACATGTAAAGAACAGGTGTAGATCACGGCATGAAAGGTTGACGCCACACCAGGTCATTGTCAAAGAAGCCAGGGCTTCCCAGAGGGCTTTATGCAAGCCTTTTATTGGAAAGTTTAGTGGAAGGAAAACTCTTGTGTGGTAAAAGGGGATCTACAAGCAACACAGTTTTGAAACTATTGTAAAGCAAAGCCCATTCAAGAGTTTGGGTGAGATTCACAAGGTCTGGACTGAGTAGTGCTTCGAGAGCAACCACGCACAGACACATCCATGACATGGGCTACAAATGTTGCATTGCTTGTGTTGAGTTATAACTTGACTGGTAACAACATCAGAAGTGTCAAACCTGAGCTAAGGAGAAAACGGACTGGACTATTGCCCAGTGGTTCAAAGTCTTGTTTTCAGTTGAGAATAGATTTTGTGTTTGTTCGGAAATCAAGGTCCCAGAGTCAGAAGGAAAAGTGTGAAGTTTCCACTGTCAGTGTTGATTTTGAGGCCTTTCATCAGCTGGTGTTGGTTTGCTGTGTTTTTTGAAGTCCAAAGTCAGTGCCGTCATCTAGCAGGAAATTGGGAGGCTGATTTTGTGCTTATGACTCTAATTAACAATTGTTTGAATTAATTTACTGCTGTAAACTAAATTTTCAGTGTTATTATTTATTGAGTTATATATTGTATTAGCTTCACTGCCCTCGTAACTTTTAGCAACAGTTATGGTAAAAGGTTTGAGTCAAATTTTCTCAGTGATGCGTGATGTTCACTTTAGAAGATTATTTGCGATTTCTGCCCAACATAAAATCTGTTATTCAAAATTTGAACAGTTCCTTTAGTCTTTAGTCTCTACTTGAATATTATTTCCTGTATAAGTCCAAGTGTTGGAAGGACTGGACAGAGTCAGTTGAGGTGCTCAGCTTTTCTCGCTGACCGCCAGCCATGTGGGTCATTTTTGTGAGCTTACGCAGGTTATCTGGTAGGCTGGAGTTTACACACAAGAGTCCAATCAAATATACCATAAAAACCCACAAACATAGAAGAAAGAGCTGCTGACTGTTGTGAACACAATGCATTGTAAAGTCAATAAACAATCTGTATCATCAATACTAAAATTTCACCATCTGTGCTGTCAAAAGTGCTGGATATTTGCTGGACCTAAGGGGAACTTAGATGATTAAATAGCATGGCCATAAAGTGTTTGAGAAAGTTTATCCTTCTCAAACACTGCTCTGAGCACATTCTATCCTCAGAGCAACTTGTATTTTATATTTAACAACATCTCTACATCTATTATAGATACTCCCTGCATTATTAACGATAGAGCCTAGTTTAGGGTTCAAGAGATTCAAACCTTCAAACCCCTTGAAAATAAAGTCTGTCGTCTGAACAATGGAGGCAGCTCATAAGCACAGAGGGATTTTTATGTTCCAGATCCTGGTTCTGTTTTTTTTTTTCTGTTTCTGTCTCTGTGACACATTTATTTTCTTGGTACTGTCTGATGACTCTGTCACACATCTGAATCATCGCTTTCATTTCTGCTTTTAAAGGCCACGTCTGGTGATTTCCTGTTAATGTCTTAGTGATTTGGAGCATTTTAACACCATCCTTTATATGTGGGTATATATAGGTAATATGCAATCATTTAAATGCTGAATAAATCTCAGCAACTGCCCACATGTATTCGGATTGTATTTAGACTCAACATAATGCTTTTAACACTCTGCAGGCCAGTCGGTGTTTATTTAATGGCTGAAAATAGCACTTCTGTAAAGCTTGTTCTGAAGCTGATAATAAGCATGGGCCAGGTACAGTTGCACAGGAATACCAATGTTTAAAAATAGCTGTTTGAAATTGTTAAAATAAATTTCTGCCTCCTCTGATGTCCTTTTAAACACCCAATTAATACTGAAAATAAAGCTGAGTTCTCATCTACAGAGAAAAAATGTTATGGTTATTGCGTTTTATCGTCCTTTTAAGGAAAAGCTAGGGAGTCACCAGAGTTTTCCTTGGCTGAATGGAGGATAAAATAGTTCAAAGCTGGCCCTCCCCCACCTACTGCTGCACACTGATGGCCAACTGCCGAAAATGTCTCACAGGCACCCCTGGTTTGCAAAACAAAGACCACTGCAGTTAGGAAATTTTCTCTGAATCCCTCCCAAATCACATGTCAAGTCATGGTCTTGGACACCCATCACTCTCATTAAACTTATGCTGTTTAAAAACAACAATTAACATTAAATTTAGCCAATGTCTTTGATTCTTAAATCTATGTATACAAATAAAGATAAAGAAGTGTTATAGATTTACAATAGAATATCTAATAATATGTTAGATTATTTAAGCAGCAGAGAGAATTATTGTTGATTTTCTGTTTTGCATAAAAATGGATCCTATCACAGATTTTTATCATAAAATTTGCTGGAAATACAATTACACTGTGGTGTTTCTACTGAACACTGTCATATCATACTAATTTTTTTTATCTTACCCTATCCCTAGCTAATGACAATGCATTCATCAAAGAGTGTTGATAGAGTGCTTTTTATAATAAAAAAGAACAGAATTGTCTGATAACATTTGCTTTGACATTTTTTTAGACCATTGTCGTAAATTAGTCTCATACTGCTTCTGGTTTTAATGCAGTTGGGTTGCCTGCTAATGCATATTGTACACATACCAAGATTCTTATTTAAACTACTTGGCTGCCTTTTATTGGTCAGAGTGTGTACAACATCCAAGTGTGATCTTTATATTCTTAAGCTGTAAAGTAGCAGAATGCATTGCAGAGGAACCTCTGTAATAATTCAGTTTCAAAGCCCTGTTTAGCAATAGCATCATCAATAAAACAACCTAGTTATCCTAGAGCAGAAAATCTGTTGTCGCTACCAGACACAATTGTGCCTAATGTCGCTAATTTGCATCAGTCCTGAAGGTAAATTTATATCTATTGTATGTGCTATAATGGCAGCAAAATGGCATAATTTTGTTTCTTTATATACTTGCAGATATATTTGGGTGCTAAGGGTTAAACGCAAAAAATTATAAGAAATTATATTACTTTAAAACAGTTTTTATTTTATGTCGCCCTTTACGCATGTATCTTCAGGATGAAATAGGATTTTAGAAACATCAGAGACTGAAAATCCACAGTATGAAAAAGTTTTTATGTGGCTGTAGGCGTTGCTTTCAGAAATAAACAGTTTCTTATCCCACTGTACTCATTAATTTATTTTACATTGTGTATGCTGGAAACATGCAGCTCCACATTCACCATTTCCACCTTTTCTTTGGCTCTGAGAGGCGTTGGCTGCATTTCCTTCCTTTCTTTACCTCTAACGACCTGTCTCTCCATTTGAACCTTTTTCAGCCTGAAGACTGTCACTAGTCCCAAGTAGCAGACACCCAACCCCTGACAGCATGTCCATCTCTTTGCGCTGTCCCCAATTTATCCCCATCTCACTCCAGCTGCTCTGAAAATCCTCAGATCAGTGTAAAACACAATCACCATCTCCTCTATCGCCACCACACAGGGGCTTACAGCGTGCCACCGCACAAGTCACATTGTAATCTTTTTGCTGTGTAATCGTGGGATTTCAGATGCCCCCACTACATTCCCGAATGAGCCATGCGATTCTGAAATATTAGATGTGAAAGAAATATGATGAATCCCTTCCAGTGTTTATTGCAATTGAATCTACAGTACAGAAAGCATTTAGGATGCCCTGCAAAGCCAATTCAGTGTTGGTTTATCTGGTGAACATAACGAGTTGCTCCGCTGTTCTGGTGCAAAACATTTACAGAGAGCTGATTTATTTAGTTGTGTCTTCTAAAGACATTCATAACCCTTTAACATATTCAGATGTCACACTGAAACTACAAACTTTAATGTATTTTTTGGGATTTTATAGGCCCGTTTACACTACACTTTTTTAACCGAGCCGAGACCAGTCCGAGCTCGGTAACCGAGATAATTCTTGTGTGTAAACGGTCAGCAGACTGAACCAGACCGCGCTAAACATAACCGGACCGCGCTAACTGCAGACCAGCTCTTGGGTAGGTCTCGGCCTGGTTCTATTTTATCCCGGTTTCTGATAACGAAGAGCGCATGAGCAGACCGCGTCATCTCCTTACAGTCAGCTGACTGTCAGCGGGTTTTCCGGCGTGTCTGGCTGCACGTCCCGATTCACACTCCATTCAGACAAATTTCAGACATTCATAATAATACTAGCTTCCTTACCGTGCCACACGGTTTCCAGTGATGATTCTGCTTAGCAGCGCAATGAACCTCAGCGTCTGTCGTTGTTTCCTGCATCTGTAAATCCTTATTAGACGTTCGTTTGTCTCATCCACTTCCCAAAAAGCCAACTTTCTCAAGTAAATTCACCAATGGTTGCCTTCTTCCCCTGACTCTCTGCAAACACCGAAATATCACAATATCAAGCATAACTTCCTGAATGTTACGGGCGCAGCTGTGTGTGTTTCGCTGCTTCCGCCTTCAATCCCAGAGAGCGGTAGTACCGCAGATCGCCACTAGGGGGCGAGGAGCAACCAAGGAACCGAGATAGCGTTGTGTGTAAACGGTCGTCAGAAACGAGGCTCGGCCTGGTAACTGGACCAAGCTCGGACTGGTCTCGGCATGGCTCGGTTTTTTAGGTGTAGTGTAAACGGGCCTTATGTGACAGATCAGCTTTCAAAATTAAAGGGGACAGATCATGATTTTTTTTAATTTATTTCTTTTCACACTGAAATAATTCAGTTACCCATATAAAGTGGAACTGCAATGCTTTGGTCTGACTTAGTCTTGAATTTACCCCCCATATCCTTTTTTTTTACCCCTTCTTCTGAGGTGCGTCTGAGATCAACTCGTTTTGGTGCGGTTGCTTTAAATGCAAATGATGCCCTTCTCACCCCGCCCTCTTCCATGTGGCAGAGCGTTCCACCCCACTCCATTCAGACATTTTTGTAGTATGCTGGGGGATGGTGTAACAATATTGACTTTTCCACTTGTAGCTTCAGCATCCCTCAGCTTGGACTACAAAATTGCAGTAAAAAATAAAAATGGCATATTCTCAAAATTGGTTGGCAGTTCTGGAGCAAATACCGTGATAATTGTTCCCAAAACAGAGTAGAGAATAGAGAAAACTGAATGGCTTGAAAAATATGGTGCAAAGAAAATATTAAGAGATCTATGCAGCACCTGGAGAGACTAAAGGAAACTTTTCTGCACTCATATAGACTCCAAGTACAAAACAAAATAATTAAGGGCTAAAAAAGTGGATTTTGTATGACATGTCCCCTTCAAAGAGAGAAAAATCTGAAAAGTGCGGCATGCTTAAGTATTTAGCCCTGTCTGGGTGAGTGCTTTGTAGAAATTGATTTTACCTCAATTCCAGATGCAAGTGTTTTGATGTACGTCTCTACCAGCTTTATACATCTAGAGACAGATATTTTTTGACCTTGTTCTTTTCAAAACAGCTCAGTTAGTTGAGCCTTTTTATCTCAGTCCTTGTCAGATTGGCTTGAGAGCGACTGTGGACATAACTTTTCAAGTCTTTCCACTCAGTTGCATTTATGTCTCGACTTTGACTGGACCAAAAGCGTGCCACACTTTTTAGATTGTATGTAAAGAATTTTGAAACCCAAGTATCCTTTTCCTTCCTATCCACAGATATGCACTACATTGTGTTGGTCTATCACATAAAATCCCAATCATATACACCAACATTTGTAGTTGAAACAAGACAAAATGCGCAGCTGTTCAAATGTTTTAATATTTTTGCAAGACATTCTTTATTTAGCTGCAGGGAAAATAATCACGATAAAGTTTCTCACCTTCACACCACTCTCTGCTTCCACTCTCAGCTTCCCTGTGCAGGACAGTCATGCACCATCAGTGAAAATAAACCATCTTTGGCCACTGAATCAGACAGAATCAGGGCGCCCACTGAGAAAACTGTACGCGGCTGCTTTCTCTGCTCGCCTCAGCTTGGCTCACTTCCTTCTTCTCTCCAGCAAAGCATAGTAATGCTGAATGCAAAAGAGCAGAACTCTGCGGCGGCCCCGTATCTCGCCGCGTTTCCATTTTGAATGCGCCAGCAGCTGCTGCCTGTTAGCATAAACTTGTTCAAAAGCTGATAATTGTTCGTCCACCACAGGGGAGCCTTGCTGGGCTGCCATTTTAATTACATTTTTAATAGCTTTTCACCAAAACAAACAAAAAAGGTCACTTTGCTCAGCGTTTATGTCCTCAGACACAAATGATTTCCATTATCTGGGAACAGCATGGGGCACCGATTACCTGTGACTTAATTCCTACTTTTACTTTCTCATATGCCGGCTGAAAACTGAGCAAAACCCCAGCGTTGCGCCTTTGAATGTTTTGTCCATTTAGCTGTGGCTTTTTCGGCAGAGAAACGGAGAGGAAAGAAACAGAATTAGATGTAGGTGGAGGCAGTGTTCCCAGCTGGTGACAACAACATCAGTCCAAGCCTGTCATTAGCAGTAATTAGCTGTGTTTAGTGTCACCGCCAATATGTCACATCTGATGACTGCCTTTGCTCAAAGCATCAGTGAAACCACCTGGTCTGAAGGTTTTTTTCCCCTCCTTCCTCTCACTTAATCCTTCTTTAACTGATTACACTCGCCAAACAGAGTGATGAATTACTCATTAACAAAGTCCATCAGAGGCCATAATGAGCGCTGAACAGTCTTGTCAGTCTGCTTGTTCCCTGTCAGCACCAATTTCTGATGCTGGGCTGCGTCTCCCCATGTTGATACAGAAAGTGGGATCTCTCTGTCGGATTATCTCAGCTGTCTCATCTGTCAAAGAACAGTTCCGACTTGCAACTTTCCTGTAGTGAAACATGGAGGTTTGCCGGGGTTGCTTCTGGTCTTTGCAGATTGATTCGCGGACTGATTCTGAATTATAAACCGTTTCACCTTTTGTTAAAGGATCAGTAACGGGGCCGGAGGTGCAGGTTCTTGACTGATTGTTCATGTTTGCAGACCACAGCTCCTTCGATCATTTTAATTGCTGCTCTCCTGGCGATGGAAGCGGAGCACGACCAAGAAGAGAAGTCGGTCTAGATATCAAACCACATTCCCTTTTTTGGGTTACTACCCTCCCACCGCAGCTCAGCTAATAAACCGGAAAAAGAGCTATGTTGTATACCCTATGGATTTGTCTGAGATGAATGTGAACCTTTTTCTAAACATTATGCAATGTGTTTAAAGAAGAAAAGATTAAACGTAAGTTACTGGCCTCTGTGCAAAACGCCACATGTGATAGAAAGCTATCACTGCACGGCATTCGCATTTTGAAACATGGTGGTGGCAAAATTGTCCTGTGGGGAAGATTCTCTTCTATGGAAGAGATGGGAGGGGAAACTGGTCAGAGTTGATGAGGACATAGATGGAGCTAAATGCAGGTTGAAACTGGAAGAAAAACCTGTTCCCCTGCATGAAAACAAACCACTATAGATGCAGCTAAAGATACAATTGAACGGTTTAGATTAGTGGTATTCAAAGTCAGTCCTCGAGGGCCGTTGTCCTGCATTTTTTAGGTGTTGTCTATAGAGCTAAAACAGTGACAGCTTGCGGTGACATTGAAAAGAGATTTGGCATTGTAAAATCCATCCATCTTCTAACTCGTCTATCCCTTGTGGGGTTGCAAGGGGTGCTGGTGCCTATCTCCAGCTGTAAATGGGCAAGAGGCGGGGTACATCGTGGACAGGTTGCCAGTCTATCGCAGGGCAACATAGACACAAACAACCATTCTCTCCTAAGGAGAATTTAGAGAGGCCAATTAACCTAACAGTCATGTTTTTGGACTGTTGGAGGAAGCCGGAGTACCCAGAGTGAACCCACGCATGCACAGGGAGAACATGCAAACTCCTTGCAGAAAGACCCAAGGCAAGGGTAGGACTCAAACCCAGGACCTTCTTGCCGCATGGAAACAGTGCTATCCACTGTTCAGCCCATTGTAAAATCAAACATTGTAAAATTAAACATTGAAAAATCAGTTGCAATGTTAAAAAGTAAAAACTTAGGATTTTCTCATTTTATGCTGCAGCTTGTTTTCATTGTCACTGCAAAGTTCCTTCAGCTACGATGTGACGACAAGCTGGCACTGTTTTGTGGTCGGGGGCGGGGCTAAATTGAAGGCCCCTTCATGGGCTTTCTGTTTTTCTGGTGCTGATCATCTACCTGCAGTGAACTTAGGGAAAGCTCCGGTCAAGTACCGCTGCTCGACCGCAAGAAAGGGTATTATTTTCATTAACATTATCTTCATTAGCTCATACAGCTAATGATTGTAGTGACACGGAACTAAACCAGTGAGTACCGGAAAACCCATGAAGGGGCCTTCAATTTAGCACCACCTCCGACGGCAAAACAGTGTCAGCTTGTAACGACATCGTAGCTGAAGGAACTCTGCAGTGACAATGAAAACATCTCTCATTGAAAAAAAGCTGCAGCATAAAATTAGAATATCATCATAACTTTTTACTTTCTAGGAATGTTTGACTGTCTAATTTTTCAATGTTTGATTTTACAATGCCAAATCTCTTTTCAATGTCGCTGCAAGGTGTCACTGTTTTAGCTCTATAGTTGTCATGGTTCAACACAGCTGAACCTAATGGGTGCTTAATTAGGAGTTCTCTGCGGTCTTTGATGACAGACTGAGAAGGTAAATCATTCATTTGGATCAGATGTGTTGGAGCAGGGACAGAGCCAACCCATGTGGGAGACCGGCCCTCGAGGACTGGAGTTGGACATGCCAGGTTTACAGTATACCATATGCATATGCTAGAATGGCCAAGTCTGACATAAATAACCTCGAGACCCAGTAGCAAGACTTGAAAATGTATGTTCACACACGTTGTCCATCTGATTTGACTGAGATTGAGCTATTCTGCAAAGAGAATAGGCAAAAATGTCACGTCTCTAGACATGTTTCAGCAAGTTAAATTTAAGATCTAAATAAATAATGAAAACTTATAATTAACCTGATAGTTTAAGACTTCCTCAATGTTTGCTTTAAAACGCATCTTAAAGGCCATTTCCATTTTTTGGCTTTCAATTTCAGTGGGACTTAGTTTGATCTTATTTGGTTTTATTGGTGTGATAATTTTGATTTTCAGTTGTTCTTATGTCATACTTAAAAAAACACTTCTTTTAAGATATACCTTTAGTATGCAGTTATGTACAACACGTTCTTTCAGCTGTGGTTGTTTAAAGTGCTTCATAATTAAAGTATCGTATAGTACGGTGAGCGGGGTGAATCAAACTTTGTCAAACTTCAACTTTGTACCGTATGCATTAAACTTTAAAACTGTTACTGGTGGCCAGTTTTAGCCAACTAATAAAAAAAATCTGTTTTCACACCAAATAAACACTTTCCAATAGCAAAGGAACTGCTATTGAAAACACAACATAAATATTTAGATTTTTATTGCTTAAAAACAAAGTTAAACCTGTTTTAGGTTAACGGCTATTTCAGGTTTGCAAGAAAAGCTGAACATTGGGGAACAAATTCCCTTTTTTTGTCCATTGCTTCCCTGGATCATGGGGCTTGTAGTTTTGTCACAACTTGATGACATCCACCTCAACAGGAACTGCAAACCATGATACTGATACTAATTAGCCCACTTCTTAGGGCTAGACAGTAAAGAAAAAAAGCATATAGATGAAACAGAAATTCGATATCGATAACCATCAAGCAATCCAAACATATATTTTAAGTGCAGCTTGGCCATTTTGTGTTTAAAGGGCTATTTCTAGATAAAGAACACACTAACACTGAATTCAAACTCAATCCTGTTATTCAACCAAGTTTTACCAAACTGCAAATAATAAAAAAAAAAAAAATGTGCTCTCTGAATTCGTTGAAGTGGGCGGGGTTTGGTGACGGAGCATCCCTGAGTCTCTTTGTGATTGGTTGGGAGGATGTAATAACTGTGGTGTTAACCTACACGATAGGAAAAATTGCTCTATTGAACTTTTTATTGACCCTTTTGTTTCTATCGCGTCACACATGTATCGATCTATATATTGTTATTAAATTATTGACCTACTGTTCTACACCTGGGCATAAGAATTTCTATTATTCTTTTAAGTCTTTGGGCTCAGGAATGCAAAGTATTGCCTCTAGGGAACTGAATACAAATGTATGCCACACTTTTCAGATTTACATTCAAAAGCCATTCAGTGTTTACTTGACCCTGAGTTTTTTGGTTGTAATGTGACAAACATATTAAAAAAAGTTGCATGGGTATGAATGTTTTTGCCTAACTCTGTAGTTAGACTATTTTATCATCTGCAACAAATAGCTCACCACCGTCAGGTGAGTGTGTGTGTCTGTGAATGGGTGAATGACTGACTGTACCTTAAAGCACTTTGAACTTGATAAAGCGCTATTCAAGTACAAGCCATTTACCATTCAGTATCTCATGTTTTCCAACAACCAAGACAAAAAGATTAATTAGGCCTTCCCATTCAGCGGACAGGTCAGCAGTTCATAGCGGCAAATTTTCTCACAATGGGGGGTCTACTTAATCTATCAATAGATGGGCCATAAATCACAGCTGGAGTACACAGAATGATCAGTGGGATCCCTATATATTGTGTTAAAGACCCATTACCCACCAGTATTGGCAGGGAGATTGAATTTGGTGACCTCCTTCTCTTTCAGTTGGGGGGGGGGGGGGGGGTAAATTATATCTAATTAGAAGAAAATAAAAATGTATCTTTCTAAGTGATGACACTTAGAAAGGATTTTCAACCAGCACTTAACTACAGGTTTTTCAGAAAAGTGGGGAAAACAACTTAAATCTTGTGACTCCTGGGTTACCTGATACTTTACCTTCCAACTTAGTGCCTTGTCTGGTACAGATGAAAAAAAAAAGCCTTAATTAGTTCTGTTATTGCAGTAGCATAATCTCACAACATAACATTTGAGAAAATTTGAACCTTTAACTGGAGAAAATTTATGTAAAGTGGAAAATATTTGACATTAGGAAATAGTGGTTGTTATTATTATTATTATTATTATTTTTTTATACTTTTTTTAATTTTAACTAAAACTATGGATGCTATTTACCTTCTTGGTGTTATAGTTTTGTACAACCCCATTTTGCCAACGGGTTCACACTCTTCTGTAACGTGTAACAAGGTTGAAGAATACAGAGAAAGGGATCTTTGACCGTATTTCGTTGTACATCTCTCAAGATCTTCTTCAGATCCTTTCTGGTGCTTTCTTCTCTTTAGCTCAGCACACAGGTTATTTTTTTGTGATTCATTTCTCTCTTTTTGTCTGGGGAACCACTTCTTTACTGATTTGGCCATATGTTTCACGTCATTGTCTTACTGAAAGAACCAGTGATGAAACATATTCATTTTCTACCTGTGAACGCCAGATTTTTACTCAAAATCTCCTGGTATTTATAATAGTTCATCACGCCAATGAAGCATAACAAGGTTCCCAGGGCATTTGAGGGATAAACAGATCCACATCATTACACATCCTCCATCATTCTTAACAATAGGTGTGCTTTTCGTGCTTTGTGTTACGACAAATCCACTTGGAGTACTGTTCGTACAAGAATAGAGAAATTTGTTCTTTCACTACAAGTAGCAAGCACAAGAATAGAGCTTACTCTGATCAGGACATTTGAAACCTACCCAGAAATGAATTGCAAATATCTTGGGAAGTCCTCACAGGGTCACCAAACTGCATGCAATAGTTGTTGAAAAAGAAACATTTTCTGTCCAGATGATATCAAGAGATAGCTGCAGGTATATATAAACCTTTATTCTCATCTCATCAAAGCATATGATCCAGTCTAAGTTTCAGTAAAGTTTAGTAAACTCCATACATTTACATTTTTAATGAAAGGACAAGGAAGAAAAGACATTTTTTTCAGTATAAAAACCCAAACCATCAGCTGGTATGTCGACAACTGGTGGTTATTATGAGTACCCCAAAATGCCTGTTTTCTGCAGGTTTCCAACAGCCAGCTTTGGAGATTATTTTTTTGTCTAGGTGAGCAGCTATTTTATTGTAGCCATTTTGTGACTTATGTGAAGATTAACATGCATCTGCTTTACTTGAATGGCAAGTTCTCTTGTCTTTCCCATTTTATCGAGAGGAGAAATGGGTCTCTGTCAAGTCATATTTATACTTCAGAGAAACAGGCAGGCATGGTGCATGTTGGTCATCACAAAACAAAGGTATAAGTAAGCAATGCTGCTATTACATTTATTCAACAGGAATTATCAGGAATGTAAATAAGTATGGCACCTAGGATTTTGTGAAAAACGGTAATTTGTTGATCTAAACACCCCCCCCCCCGAATAGATGCAATTAAATGAAATGTTGGATTTTTCAGCATTTCTCAGCATGTGATTATGCTTCCACAATGTAAGACTGGTACCAGGGGTACCAATAAGCGTAAAGGGCGCAGTAGATTGCATGTTGTGATGTCAGCTGAGTTGCATCATATGTGACGGTAGAAAGAATGGTGAGGTGATTGGATTTCGGTTCTCTGCTGCTTATCACTTCACAAGCTGCCATGACTTTAATTTCTAAGAAAACCTTTTCTGACCAGGGAGAAGAAAGCTTCACAGAGTTTTCAATGTGTCCCTGTATCGTCAAAAAGTCGGGAAATAATGGTCGTCTTGATTCGAGGAAAGATGAATCGAAATCAGCTAATTTTCATACAGTAGGGAATAAAGTTTGAGGAAATCTAGAAATCCTTTAGTATGTTTCTTATTTTCCCTGCTTGGTTGTAAGACAGGAGCGAAAACGTATCTTGTTTGGCTGTTCACATCCTACCAGCTACATCAAATTATGTTGTTACCGTAACTGTGCGTACTCAGCTACACACCATCGCTTTTTGGGTAGTAGTTTCTATATATAGCTGCACACATCTTTGCTTGCATGTGTTCTGCCTTCATAGTAATCATGAACCAACAGGGACAACAAACAACATAGAAAAAACCCACACATGGACAAAAGGACCGTGTGAAGGCCAAGTGCTTAATTCCTAACAAAGAGGAGAAGAGCTGGCCTGTAAATGGGCTCTGCTTTGAGAATATAAAGAAGGTTGTTTTTTTCCTGGTTAAAGCCTCTCAGATCTTCCCTGCCAGTTTAATGTTAGGTCCACTTTTACTTCTGTTTTTTTGCCCCCACTTGACAATCTTGCTCGAGGCAGAAAAAATACAAACACTGCTAAGCTGCAATACAACAAGAATATTATATACAATCAAATACCAAAATGGTGGGGTTTGAAAAGAGCACATCCAAATCCTATTTTTTTAGCCCGTATTTAAGGTTTCAGGCCAGGATTTGGAGCAGATAGGAGGCAACAGCAGGCATCGTTTTCCCTTTTTTGATCTGAGAATAAGTGTCACATGAACAGAGACCGAAAAATAAACGACCCCTCCTAGGGAGGAGGCTCTGATGTTGCAGGTAATTTACTCCCGAGCAGAATTTGTGTATTGGATTTATATTAAGATGAAAGACATTAAAAAAAAAAGTCATTCAGCATGTTATGTCAAACAAAAGGATCTTGAAGTCCAGAACTGTCTGGTATCTTTTTCATTAGAAATCTAGAAGAAAATAAAAATATGTTTCAAATCTGAAATAAAAGTTAGAACAGAATCATGCTAAAATACTAAACAAATAGGCTGTATATTGCTTTAAGAACATTTTCCCTGCTGACTCTGCTGCTATTGACGTATTACAGCAAATCCAACAGGAAGTGGGTTTTCAGCCTTTTGCAGGCCATCCGTACCTATCCTGGCTTATGGAATGCCAAAGTGCTCATAATGAGCACTTTGCCAATTGCCAATTGGCAATTCCTGGTTGCTTCCAGCTGACTTCCAGCTATCCCAAGAGAGAATGCCTTTCTCCCAACACATTGCATTCAGACTCCGGGTGGCTTTCCGCAATGAGAAATAATTCAGATATCAAATCAAAGGTTAGTTCATGATTATTATTCTCTACAAATAAATTGATTTAAACTTTGCTCAGAAAGTTTTAGGGTTACTGTTTAAGTTGGAAAAAGTTTCACTGATAACTTACACAAATATTTGTCATGAATGAATTTTGTTTGGTAGTCTATTTCCATGTAAACCTAAAAATAAACATTTGGATGATAAATGAATGAGAATAAAATGAAAGTTGATAAAACAACATTTTAAACAAAGAATCATGAGCCATAATGAATATGTAAAAGGGAAAAATAATAACTGTACAGAGGAGATTAACAGAGGAGATTAAACTTCAGGCTCCATTTGTTTGGCTTTGCGCAGTCTAGGTTGCTAGGCAACATTATCGACAAATTCAAAACTTATATTTTAAGTGCAGCTCTGGCTATTTTATGCTGTTGCTTAGCAACCTATTTTTGGATGCAGAACACACAAACACTGAATTCAAACTCAACCCTTTATTCAACCAACTTTTTACCAAAACTGCAAGTTTTATAAAAAAGAAAATTGAATGCGTGCTCTCTGAATTCTTTGTAGGGGGTGGAGCTTGGTGACAGAGCGTTCCTGGATCTGCGTTGTGATTGGTTGGGAGAATATAATGACTGTAATATTAACCTACATGGCTAAAATGCAAAAGGAAGGAAAACTATTATTCTGTTAAACTTTTTATTGACCTTTTTTTCTGTCATCGATATACGTGTATCGATCGATATATATTGTTATTGAATTATCGTCCAGTCCTAGCTGGTGGAGGCTAGACCATCCCTATCCCAATTCACAAGCTGATATCATATCTTCTCTTTTTCGCGATCGACGAAAGACCCGGCCCACATAGACCGGGTCCTTCAAAGGATGCAGCTCTGACTTGAAACTCTGTTGGATTGCTTTTGTCTGGGTATAGAAGCAGCCAATCATACGGCTCGCCCTGCCCTGTTTCTCTTGATATGCAGGTGAAGTGATTCTGCTGAAAAGTTTCATCATGAAATAAGTAGGCCATTGGAAAAACACCATGATGAAATAAAAGATGACTTTAAAAAAGTGACATTCTGAAATAAAAAGTGATGGAATTAAATAAAAATACCTCAATAATAATTTAATATTTTTGTGAAAAACATTGTGAAATAAATCTTTTAGTATAGGCATTCAGTTATTTCACAATTTTGTTGTCACATTGAATATGTATGTCTTATTTATTCAAATAGATAATTATTTCATCATTTTGAGCACTTTGGTGTTCCATACTGGCCAGCCAGACTGATTTTTTGCCATGTCGATTTAATACACAGCTTGTCAGTCTGAACAGGCTCAGACTCTCCGGTCTAAACCTTACCAAACCAATCACAGCGCGGGAAGCAGGAGTTTACGATGCATCACTCATTACCCATAATGCAGCAGCACTTTTCTGTAAGCGTATCACTCAAGATGGCGGTGTAGGTACCAGATCTGCTCGGGGCCCTGCGCCTCCCGATGACGTCACTATACATGATTGGCTTAACGTTTGCACGATTACGCAAAACATTGTGATTGGTCCGGACAATTTACTAACATAATTATAGCGGGATTGTAGGTTTTCTTCGAGAGCGGGATTGAGGTTTGTAAACATTGACGCGAAGAAATTCTCCATTATCTTTCGTCTCCCGATGACGTCATAATATGGCAACTCCACTCAAACAAACTACTTTGCGCCCGTGGTCTCTATTTGTAACGAATCAATTTTATTTAGTTAATTTACGGTGATCATTTGGCACTGTCGGTTATTTGACCAAATACCTGAGTCGTGTTATTTGTAAGAAAAGCCTTGTATTTGGGAGATACAGTCCCTCTGAGCAGAGGTGGGATGCTGTTGTGCATGTAAAAATTGCCCACAATACCTTGAAGATAAATCAAATTATGGTCATTAATGTTTTACTTTTATTTTCTTGATCATACAGTTATTTAATTAGTATACCTTTTTTTTTTTTTTTTTTTTTTTTACAAATGTGAGAAAAAGATATACACATTTCCTGCAATCTGTAAAAGAATTGATTTGTTAATACTTTCAACATTTTAAAAAGGAAACATAAAAAATGGCATGCATAGTTACATAGTCAATGATTTATATATATACTTTTATTACATTGGAAAAACTAGTTTGCATTATTTTATGTGTCCCTATTACAATAATGGGATGTGTTTTAAGGTATTGTAGGTATTTGGTCAAATAACCGACAGTGCCAAACGATCACCGTAAATTAACTAAATAAAATTGATTTGTTACAACTAGAGACACCGCGGGCGCAATGTAGTTTGTTTGAGTGCAGTTGCCCTATTGTGACGTCATCGGGAGGCGCAGGGCCCCGAGCAGATCTGACCACCCGAGCAGATCTGGTACCTACACTGGCCGCAACAAAACAATGTTTATTGATTCCCTTTATCATGTCCAGAATGGGCTGGATATATCTTTAAAACCTCAACAACTGGCTGCTCCAAAAGCTAAAACAGAGCGTGTTGCTTGGAGTTTGCATCACATCCATAGTTATCTGATTGGTTCGAACCTGTTTCCCCTCTCACCCCTTTATTCCCGCCTTTGAAATCGTGCTCTTACCGGCAACTTTCCAGACTGATATACCGTATTTACGGCGTAAGTCAGTCTGGCTGGCCAGGATAATCATCACCCGCCATCTTTGCATTAGTTTGGTGTTAAGTGCTTTGAAATATACTTGTTTTTTTCCATGACACATATTATTTGTCTGACAGCAATAATGTCTCTACAGTGACTGTTTATAATAACATACATGTCCCTTTACAACTTACAAAATGCTTAAAGTGTTAATGATTCAAAGAGAGATATAACACACACAGATAATGAATTAAGATCAGCAAAAGCCAACCTGAATAAATACATCTTTATTTTAACATCATTGTGATTTAAAAAAAATCCGCTATTGGCATATGTTTATGAAGAACCTTGACATTCACTATGTCATAAAAATAGGACTGGGCAAATTTGTATCCTTATCATGTTAATATTTTAAAAGTTTGTCATTCTGTGATGATAAAGATAAAACCCAAATTAATGTTTGCAAAAACCAAAATTAGACAGTATGGTTTGGAACAATAAACGGTGCGAGTTAGGTAACATTTTTCATATTTTGATGTTTTGTATTATTCTTAGAGCAATATTTGGTTTTGTTTGCCTCAAACTTTATTTATGCAGGAATGGTCCTAAACAGTGTGATGTATTTCTAAAAACTTTCCATTGTCAGTTTTGTTGTTATAGAAATAAATACAGGAAAATATAGTGATATAATTTCTAGAGTCGAGATTATCCCCTAATCCATCCTGGTTTCAGAACGCTGCCGACACCTTGCTCAGTCTAATTCTTGCTTCTCTACAAAATGACCATGGTACGGGAAGCTGCAGCTTCTGAGTTTTTCTTTTGCTGAAGTTTAGCCTTTTCTTTCTGTTGCCTCTTTCTGCTCTTTTTGCCGATCATCATTTTCTTCCGTTTGAGTGAAGGAGTTTTATGCCTAGCACAACAAGTTCTGCTTGGACTATAATTAATTTTCTTTTGAACAGCCAAGTTGCATCAGTGCCAGCACACAGTTTCTCCTCACGCCATTCCATCACAAATCTTGCATCTTTGCACTAGTTTGTCGATAAACTGTAGCAGTGAAACAGTCTATATGAACAAAGGGAATTAAAGTTGTCTTGAAATATTTCAAGACAACCTTGCTGTTTGCAATGAGCTCAGGATTGCCCTACTTTTCAGCTGAAGTACATTGTTGATAGAAAACACACATTTAGACAAGGAAGCAGCATTTATGGGACGGAAAATACCAGATGATTGACTAAAACTTAACAATAATGTATTATACACATCATGAAGAACATGCTGAGTGCTCACAGTGAAATTAACAGTGGCTGTATACGTGGAGCAGCTTCTGGCCTTGTGTGCTTGAAACAGGAAGCAGGAAAGGAGTTTCACATGATGCTGGGTCAGAGCGCCGTCCTGGCTGAAACCTGAAACTTGTGGCGCTGCACTTCCTGCAGCTTCTTTGTTGGAAAGATTTGAACCCAAAGAACCAGCGGATGTGCGAACAGACCTTATCTCCCAGCCAACAGGGACGATTTGTGGAGCTGCACACCAGATAATTATTGCTGGGTTTTAAGAAAGTGCTGCGTGTGTGTATGATTTGGGTTTGCACACAGAGACTGCTCAGACATTCAAAGCTTGTGGAACTGCTTGAAGTTGTGGCGGTGTCTTTTTTTCCCTTTTTTTTCTTACTGCTTGTTTACAGTCCCGGCTTCAGCCTGTAGGCAGTCAGGCAGGCTAAAAAGTGGACAGAGTGATGTTGGAGCTCCGTAATGGAGAGTGGGAGAGACAAATGAACGGCCTGTAATGTTTTCCAGAGACTCTACCTTGTCCATTAAAGCGGTGAAAGCAGCTTGCAGCCAGCCACGAGCCCAGGAGGGAGGAGAAGCGACATGCACGCTGGAGATGTGCGCTAACAAAAGAATAATCCACTACCTCCTCTGGGGATGAGCTTCCTGCCCTCCCACTTCCCCATTAACCTCCTTAACTCTTTCTTTTTCAACCATGCATATCTCTAAAACACAACTTCTTCACAGCGTCCTCTTTTTGCTTTTCTGCTTGATCCGCTACTAACAGTTGGCAGTTTTAAACGTCCTTGTTTTCCGCATTGACCATTAACGTGTGAAAGAAAGTCACCGTGTTTTCTATAGTATAAAATGTCTGCATAGATGCTGTTATAAACGTTTTTAATTATCAGCATTCTTGTATTTACAACTGCTGTATAGTCATGTGAGAAAATGAGACGCTCCATTTAACAATAAGATCTTTCAAAAGGAAATGTGCACATTCGACGTCCAAGCCTTTTTTTTCATTCCTCTATGGAGAATGATTGTGTGATTTTAATTACAGGTGCAAAAACCAAAAAGGTACCTTGTTTTTCTTGTTTTACCTAATAAACAAAACATATCAAGAAAAAAATATCTATCCTAACAGCACTAAAAGTTAGCACACAATATCTTCTAATAACTATAGGCTTACACTCTTTGGAGGAAATGACTTTACTTTTATTACTTCATTTACTAAAAAGTGTTGCTAAAATTTCACCTGTCCAGATATGTTAGAAAAACCCATTGGATTTCCCAGGGTGTCCACATTTTTTTCACAGCCATGACTTTTATTAGTTCTTTGTTTATTCCATGCTTGTAGCTGCATTTAATTGCGATGTGATGAAAGGTTCTTTCAGTCCTCGCTAAAAGGGTAACATTTTCCACAGCTCGTTGAATGAGTCCTGAACAAAACATTGCGTCTGCATTTGCAGAGGAAACGCGGTAATGTGGAAGCCTAAAGACCCGACTAAAATATGACATTTACAGTTAATGCCAAAAATGGCTATTATTTTAAAGCTGGACTAAAAATATCCTGTGATGGTGTTCAGCCAGTTTTCCGCACAAAGAAAAAAAACAAAGTAGCAGGAGATACTACAGATTTGTACGTGAATTTGTCCTTTAGATGTAACTGCTATTGCATATTTTACATTTAACAGCATGTAGAAACAAAGACTTGATCTTACACTGGCAACAATTGTCAATTTAAACTAAGCTTGTCATACACGTACATTGCATGTTATTCTGTTTTTATCTAAAGACTAATAATGACATTAATGAAGCATAACAGCGACATAATAACTTATTAAAATATCACGCACAACCTGAGCAGGCTTCTGTTGTTTATTTTAGTTATTCTGTTTTCCTCCACGTGTTTATCCATTTTCTACAGCAACCGTAGATGTACAAGTTATGAGGCAGGATGCACAGACGATGCACCAGGAAGGCTTCTCCTGTACAAACTGTCATTCATAATGTAGGGACCTCTCTTGAGAATGCCTATTTAAACACTCCATAACGGGCCTGCCAGACTCTACTCTCTGCTCTCTTTTTTTCCAGCACGATGTGTTTCCTTCAGGTTCAGCATCTTGGTCACCAAGAGTTATATCAGCTGTGGTCATTACCAGCAGTGAAAGTCCGTCCAACTGACCCGGGTATTGTCAGGATGCAAAGCATGAATGCAAGGCCCCTAAAAAAATTATAGAAAACCATTAACTTATTTTAAGACAGACTTGGGCAGAAATGAAAACAGGGAGGTTGGAAATATCAGAATAACATTAAGAATTTAACAAGCCTAAATAATAAAATATATAATTAAAATTAAAATGTTTTGACACTTTTAAAACGATTTTAATACCTGTTAGGAAAACATGACGAATATACTGATTGTAATACGTTGTAATACGTCAAAGTCGGCATAACAGTAGCAAGGAAATGTTTCTAAATTTAGAAATAAATTAGACATAAATTGTTGATTTAACTTGTGCTATATGTCAACTCAATTGGTCAGATTGCTCCACCCTTTCACCCTCCTCTCAGATTACGAAAAAGAATTGTGACGCACCCACATAAACTTAGAAAACATTGGGGCAGGACGAAGGAGTAGGGAGAAGACTAAGGGTGGACCATAATTCAAAATCAATATATATCGCAATATAACTTTATTCAATACTACTACTACTACTACTACTACTACTACTACTACTAATAATAATAATAGTTGAGCATCACAGTGGTGCAGTGGGTAGCACTGTTGCCATGCAGCAAGGTCCTGGGTTCGATTCCTACCCTTGCCCTGGGTCTTTCTGTATGGAGTTTGCATGTTCTCCCTGTGCATGCGTGGGTTCTCTCCGGGTACTCCGGCTTCCTTCCACAGTCCAAAACCATGACTGTTAGATTAATTGGCCTCTCTAAATTCTCCTTAGGTGTGAGTGTGTGTGTGGATGGTTGTTTGTCCTGTTTGTCTCTGTGTTGCCCTGCGATAGACTGGCGACCTGTCCAGGGTGTACCCCGCCTCTCGGCCATTGACAGCTGGAGATCCCAAAAGAGATAAGCATGTTAGAAAATGGATGGATGGATGGATAATAATAGTTAATAATAATAATAACCTTTAACCAGGTTTTTCAAACTGAGTTCAAAAGATCTCTTTTACAAGAGAGACCTGGCCAATACTGGCAGCATACGGAGAATCAATTACAACACGTTGTCAAAATAAACATAAACTTACAATAAGACATATGCAAATGACTCAAGAATAACTATTGCACTTCTGCAACTTAAACATAATGGGATCTATCATAATCTCACATACATTCACAGATACTAATGTTCTAAGTTTAAGCTCCAATGCAAACTGTTCCATGAAGTTATGCAGAAAAGCTAAAGGCTTTCTTACCCCTTTCTGTTCTGACACGAGGAACACTCAAACTTAAAAAGTCTTGGGACCGGATGCTGTAGGTCCTGTTACTTAAAGTCAACATTGATGAAAGATAATGCTGTCAATTTAAGAATATGTCAGAAAGGATTTCCTCCCTTTAAGAGGCGGATAACAAATGCAGATTTCCAAACGTTGGGAATTACAAACTGAGATTAAAAATGTGACACAATAGAGCAGGTACAATTTCAGATGGAAATTAAAAAAATAGGTTCCAATTTATCTGGGCCTTGTGTTTTTTTGGGATCAAAGTTTTTTTTAAAGCTTTAACTACCTCTGCTGTTGAAAAAGGTGTTAAGATAAAAGCCTGAACAGTGCCTCAGGCTCTATCAGTCAACGGTGAAGCATTTGAGGACTTTTCAGAAAGTAAGGGCTGTTTGAATGGGTTTTTAGCATTAAACAAAAGCCCAGAGGAAATAAAATGATTTTTAAAATAATTTAGTATGCTTAGTTTATCAGTTATCCTACTACCATCAGTCAGCATACTAGAAGGGAAATTAACAGGGTTAGAGGTTGATGACAAAGATTTAACTGTTTCCAAAGTTGTTTTTTTTTCAGACTTTCAACAAATAAAACTCAGCCTTTGTATTTCGAAGAAGAGAGGCAAAGTTATTTCTCAATTTTCTAAAATGAGTCCAGTCAGCTTCCAAGCCTGATTTTCGTGCCCTGGCCCACGCAGAATTTTGCTCATGAAGAAGCTCTCCTAGTTCTGTTGTGAACCATGTTTTATAACGTCTTTTAATTCTAAATATACACAAAGGGGCATGCTTATTAAAAATTATACTGAAACTTTTGAAAAAATAACTCCAAGCCAGTTCAACTGGTTCCCATCAATGAGAACAATCGTCTCCCAGTCAAAATAAAGATCCTGCAAAAAACATTGTTCAACAAACATTTTCAAACTACGCTTTTCTGCAAAGTGTGGCTTAGTTTTAGGAAGCTTTGTGTCTCTCACGACTGCTATCACACTGGTCTGTGTCTATATTTAGAAGGCATATTAGTTAAAACTAAATCAATGAGTGTTGCGCTTTGAAAACACTTGGGGTTTGGTCTAATAGAAGAACTGAGTTTCGTATGATTAAAATAATGGCATAGTGTTTTCAGACCGTCGGACACAGGCAGAAGCCAATCCCAGTTTAAATCGCCCATCACTATTAATTTAATTGTATTTCAGGTGTGATAACAGATTCCCAAGACTAGCCAAAGCATTTTTGGAGCACATGGTGGTCTATAGCATAAAAAAAAACAGCCAGAGAAAATAAAGGTGATATGACATGTCCGATACTTCAATATACATTACAGTCTATGATTACAGCATTTGTCACTAACTGACGTTCTGGGTTTTATGTAGTTTTATGCATTTTATATTTTAAAGCAAATATTTCTAAAATTTTATATTGGAGGTTTATAAAAATGGTGAAATAATTGTTATAAGTTTGAACAGGCATCTGTTGTGGGCGTTCTTGGCAGTATTTGTGAGGCTTTTATTTTGTTTATATCGATATCGTAATTTAGAAATATATCGTGATATAAGTTCCAAATGGACTCTGGTGTAAATACGAAACGGTGTCGATCCTACCCAACTACAGAGAACAAATGTCTCTTTGGATCTAACAAAGCTACTGTAGCAGTGAACATGGTACTTGTTGCTTAGCAACACTGCTCCCAGCATGCCATGGGACTCCTCCGGCTTACAGGACGCATTATCTGATGCCGTACCAAGATTAGAAATAAAATGTCTCGAAACCTGCATTGAATGAGCTGCTTTTGACACTCACAATGATTTATCAGCTGTAACAACAGCAAACATATGTAAAAAGGAGCGGCTGCACGCAGGATTTCTTTAATAGTTTCCCTTCATTTCCGGGTCGGTGCTAGGCTCTGCCCTAGTAAGTTCAGTCCAACGGGAGCAATGATTGTCACAATATTAACACGTTTTAGTTTGCTTGCAAAATGTACAATTTGCAAGCAAACTACACCAAACGAAAAAAAAGGTCATATTTTGGTCCAGAAGGAACAATTGGACCACAGGATTTTCCTAGTTGTGAATATACCCCGAGTTGATCTTATGATCTCACTGTCTTTTATTTCTGTTTTCATATTTCGTGACTGCTTGACCAACTTGGTCTAATCACACTTTGTTAGTGCTCCCTAGTGTTTAAACCATTATCGTTTAATTTTTTATTTGCTAAAATATTCAGAATGGATGGCCAATCCCACCCTTTCAGCCACCTCAAGCATTCTGCAAGCTGAGGTGAGTGAATCTTCATCAGGGCTTGCAAGTAGTTGGCATAGAGTGAGATAAGATCAGAAAATGCTAATATTGAGTCATTTTCACAACATTTTTGTAGTTGTAAATCAATGCTGTAGCAGTGGCACTTATGTGTAGGGTATATTACAACTGATTACATAATCAGATAGTTTTGATGTATTGCTCTGGCTTTAAAAAGATTTCAATTTGAATTCTGTAGGGGTTGTGTTTCTACAAAAGCAGTTTTAATGTCGCTGAGTGACATAAAAACAGAGCTGCAGTAGCACCAACTCTCTCACGACAAATGACAAAGAGAAGCTTATTGTGGGTGTTCTGGGTACAGGGTTTATTGAGACTTTCATGCATAAAAGTCTGTTATTCATAGACTTGATTAAAACTAGATGTGACTATAGGGATGAAAAAACCGAGCTTCATCTTCAATAAGACACTGTAGCAAACTCCCTGCGCTGTGTTTCTGGTATATAAAGAAAAAAAAAGTTCAAACGTGCTGGTTTAAAGTGATGAAATGATGTAGCACTGTGGCGGATGTCTTGCTGTGAAGGAAAAAAAAAAAGCAGCTGTTAGCCGTTTTTACAACCAATTAAAACCCATCCCTTTCAGAGCCCTGAACTTACCCTGAGACAGTTTTGGTCAAAGACATTCACACGAAGAACAGTGTCCACCATTCCTTTTGACACTTTTTATATGAGTTTTGGATTTTTCAGTTTTCAGTCACTTGGTTAAAATTTGTCCGTTTATGTTTTCATCCCTGTACGGTCGTGTGCTCTGAATCTACAGAGCTGATTGCTTGTGTGGCTCTTTTCCATTCAGCAGCTTTAGTTAATAATATCATAAGAGATCCATAATAAAGCCGGCTTTCGTTTCCACTTCACTAATAAATGTGTCTCTGTGTCACATCTGGGGAAAATGTGCATATTCTTCTCTGCGCTGTCGCTTTCTTTGTCATGTCAATGGTCTGGTGGTGGTGCAGACAATTGGAGCGATATGCAAATGATTAATTAGGGGAGTGTCTGCACCCATTCATATTGAAATTTATGAATAGAAATCAGTCTTGTGCATATGTATGCAATTTTTTTATTATTATTGAAATCCATAGAGGAGAATCGCACCCATCCACAGCTTAGAGATCTGCTTTTACAAATAAAGTTTCAGTCATGAAACCACACAGTTGTTTGTCTTTGTTAGGGCGTGTATAATAATACAGAGTTTGGTGGACAATGCAGAGGCCAGCTAACAGCTAACAATGTCCTGTCCGGTAAGGAGAAAGACGAGAATCTGGATCGATGCCTCTCTGCAGATAGAATTATAAGTGTGTGCCAGATTCATCACTTAGCCTCGATCTGTGACGTGTAGCTACATGATATTAAAACCCGGCACACATTTGTTCCTCTCTCTACCTTTGCTTAGGTTTCTGTGTATCACTGAATGCACCCGTGATGAACATTATGACTTAAGCTGTTTATAAAAGGAATAAACCAATGTCCATCCATCCATCCATCCATCCATCCATCCAACCGTCCGTCCGTCCGTGTGAGAGGGGCTGGTGCCTATCCCCAGCAGCTGTTAAGCGAGAGGCAGTGTCCACTATTGACTGATCACTTGGGAATAAACGGAGAGAACGAACCCATTCACCAGGAAAAACATGCAAACTCCATGAAGAAAGACCTCAGGCCAGGATCTGAAGCCAGGACCTTGTTGCAAGGCAACATTTATAGCCACTGTGCCGCCCCCTAATTCTTATGCAAAGGATAAAATAAATAAAATAAAATCTCAAGGCTTGAAATTAATTGTTTACTAAATAAATCAAGCATGTAGAGTAAAAAGAAAAAGACATGAGTTACACGTCAGACATGTTGAGGCTCCACTCATGATTTAGTCTATCTGGAACTCTCGCTTGGCTCCCCGTACTCCCTCCCACATCCCCCTGATAAAAACTAAACATGTTTAAACGATCACTTAGTCAAAGATATTACACATGCAACAAAAACTAATAATATTCCCTTTAAATCAGCTTTGCATCTTGCAATATGTGCATTCTTATTCACACATAAATATTACTATATTTCAAATCAATAAAGTTTTGCATAAATGTCAATCAGCAAAAAGTTCAAGTTATACATTTATAGTCTTTATATTTTAGAATATTTAGTTTTGGCTCCTACACTGATATTTGTTTAGTCCCTACATCTGTTTTAAGTTGTAAAAAAAATTATATTTCCACCTAGCTGTTGACTTGAGTTTTTGAAAAAGCCATCTTGTGTTTTCTTTTTGACTAAAACTACGCTGTGTTAAAGTTTAAAAACAAAAATCAGTAACTTAAAGAGGTATAGCCTTTCACAAAGCAACTTCAACAAAGCTCAACCGTCTTTGTGTAATTGGCTTTACAAAACTCTGCTCAGAGATACCGTCCACTCAATTAGTGATGCAATAATCAGTCGGTGAATTATCGAAAACATCCAGTTTTCCTAGATCAGCTCTGCGTGATGATTAGATGGTACGTGCTGAAAAATCATGTTTTTCTCCATTTTCTTTTGTCTTTTTGTTAAACTAATTGAAGCTGAAAACAATCAATTTTGGGTTGTTTGCTCCATGTTGTAGATTTCTTCTGTTTTTCATCTTCTGTCCCACTTAATTGTTTTCAATTCCTTTGTATGTGAACAAGTATTTTTCTTCCAAACCGAATAACTTGATGGGCACAACTGCCATGATTACGATCTTTGGCAGCCAGTCTTTTGTGTAACTGGGGAAGAGCTGTCGTAATTTAGTGACACTGGACAGCTTTTCAAGGATGAAAAGCACTATGGCAAGCCGTTTTAACATAAATTCGGTTTCGTCTGACTATCCGTAATTAAATTCCAGATATCTTAAAATGCATTTTGACTAGACAAAACTACATTTTGACTATCCGGAATGGTAATTTAAGATATCTTTATTTACATTCTGACTAGGAAGAATAATAATTCAAGATATCTTCAATTACATTTTGACTAGTCAGAATTCCTTTCAAGATATCTCAAATTACGTCACCGGATTCGTCGTTGAAAGCGTCACACATCCGTAATTGTAATTTAAGATATCTCGAACGTAATTATGACTAGTCAGAATTACAATTTAAGATATCTGAAATAAGAGATTGCGTGTAAGCCCCTTATTGGCTGTAAGCTGTCCAAATAATTGTCTGAACATTCAATGGTGCTGGCAGTTTTCGACAAAATTGTAAGAAAATGCCACAATATAAAAAGAGCTTTTTCAGTATGGGATATGCAGAGAGCGCGAAAATAGTATACTTGAAGAATGCTTAAGAAATTTGCAAAGAATTTCGGATTTACTTTCTGACGAGACACACACAATGCACTGAAAAACAGCTAGCTGAAAGCGCTACTATCGACTCATGTCCAAGCTGGAAATAAATATTCCGCAGGCCGGGCCAGTTCAGTTAATAACCAGATGTAGTTTTTATACTGTGGTAAAGCTATGTGCCTCTTCGGAAATTATGGTAAAGCCAGCTAGCTCTTGATTTTGACATGCTAGACGGCACAAGGCATTACAGCACCCTCCTTTAGCTCCTCTGAAAACAAAAGCGCACGCCTCCAGTTCATGTGTGATGACGTTTCGTAATTCAAGATATCAGTAACGTCATTTTGACTAGTCAGAATGTCAATTTAAGATATCTTAAATGGAAAAGTTGAATAATTCAAGATATCTCTAATTCATTTAGAGATATCTTAAAAGGAATTTTGACTAGTCAAAATTACAATTCAATATATCTTAAAAGGAATTTTGACTAGTCAAAATTACAATTCAAGATATCTTAAATTTAGTTTTTACTAGTCAAAACTGCATTTCGCCTATCCAAAAATACATTTAAGATATCTTGAATTATGGTGGCATTTGAGATATCTTTAATTAGAATTATGACTAGTCAAAACTAAATTTAAGATATCTTGAATTGTAATTTTGACTAGTCGTAATTTAATTGTAGATATCTGAAATGGGTATTTCAGATAGTCAGTAATTCATTTGAGATATCTTGAATTGACGTCTCCATACAACTCAATGGTAAATCTGATGTCATTTCGACTAGTCAGAATGTAATTAGAGATATCTCGAATAGGTATTTTGACTAGTCAAAATACAATTAGAGATATCTTAAATTGCTAAAACGTCTAGTCATAAAACAATTTGAGATATCTCGAATGTAAGGGCGGTAAAACCGAATTTATGTTAAAACGGCTTGCCATAAAAGCACAGCATCTCAGGTTTATGTTTGAACCATCACTAGGCCACTCCAAAACCTCCAAAAGTTATTCTGACTCCAAAGTTATTCTGACATGGATCTGTAGGTGGGCTTCAGATCATTGTCCCACTTCTTAACCTAAGTAAACATGAGATTAGGGTCACAAATCGATGACTGGACGTTATCCTTTAGGATTTTCTTTTCAAGAGAACAGAAGTCATGGTTCCATTAATTACAGAAGCAGCAAAGCAGCTCCAAACCATTCCAGTAACATCTTCATCTTTGACTTTTTAGAACATTTGGAGCAAATTGTTTAACTCAACCTTTTTGCTGACAAATCTCTGCGTGCTTGTCCTTCCACTTTTGTTCTGCTCAAAAAGCACAGATGAGGTAAATAAAGTTATACTTTAAATACACAAAAAAAGCAATACATGGGAAAGATAAAGAGGTGTGAGGAGTAAAAACAACAGTGATTTTACAATGAGCAAAAGATAAGAATGTTGAACTGTAAATGACTAAGTTTATGCTTATTTTTTATTTTTTTAGTTTGTTAAGTAAAATTAATAACTCTTTTTTCTTTTAAATATGAAATGGTGCATTTGACATGGGACGTCTCATACCGACCATGTGTTAATGTGCCTGCCATGCCTGGGGCGTGTTTCGTAACCCGCCTTGACATCCGGTGAGTTAAAGTAATTTCCTTTATTATACCTCTAGTCTTCTGTAGCTAAAAGTAGCTATTTGATTTCAATAAATAATCTCTACCTACAGGAACCTTCTAAAATGTAATTTGTTCTGATCAGGGCTTATAAATCTTGGATCTTATAAGAATCACCTGGCCCAAACAGGGACCAGAACCTAAATGAATCGCAATACAAAGTTTTTAGACAGTAATATACAACTAAATTAAATTACATGTCAGATTAGCAAACTTTTATGACAATTTATTCCCACCAACACATAATACAATGCTGAAAATAAACTGATTTGCGATGGAACTGATTTGTTTACTGCTATCAAATCAAAGTAGGTAGGGATAAAATAGCTGTACTGTTTGGCAAATAATCCATTTGAGGGTTAGTCTTGATATAACATAGGTGGTTAACAACAGCTGGATTCCCCACCAAAATAGTTAATCTTTGCTTAACTTACCAACTTTTCAACCCATTCACTGCTTAAAATGTCTGATTACCTGATGAACTGCTGCAGTACTTTCTTGTGTTTTACTTCTAACAAGCTCTGGTCACTTTTCAATACCAATTAAACACAATATTCTTTCCCCCGGAAGCATGCTCATATTTTTTACCTTGCATTGTTTAGTCCCCTATATTATACATCCTCCTGTTTTTCGCCTCCCTTTGTTACACACATGTCAAAGTATTAGTGCTTGTGGGTTTTCCTCTCTTTGTTTCATCCGGGCGCCTGAGCGAGCTAATCTGCAGCTTTACCATAATGTTCCTCAGGGCGAGCAGAAACAGGGACGCATTTATCTGAGACTGTAGACATCCTGGAAATTTACATACTTGCTGTCTTCTTTCTGCAGAGCTGCCAAATCCTGCCAGTGTCGGTGTAGCATTGGCTCCATATGTCTGAGTGTGTGTGAGTGCCGTGTGTCCGAGCGGACATCTGTCCGTCCCTTACTAGGGCTCTTGGTATTTGAAACTCCAGATGGATGAATGCAATTATATGTAATATGCTAAAAACTAAATGTCAACATGTTGCCTTTTTTTTTTCTTTTTACAGCGTTAGCTCTCATTTGTGGGCGCGCTCTTGTCTGGCTGAATGGGCTCATCTCATTCTGAACATGGACCACTGAGTTTGCCTCATTTAGCCGACCTCAGCTGCCGCTTCCCCCTCTTTTGTCTGCATCGACATCAGCTCCAGTGTTTTCTGTTAAAAGCATTTACCCGGTGTAAAGCTTCAGCCTCTTTAATCCCCCTCACACTGGTGGCTGATGGAGACTTGCGTCATTAAATAACGATTCGGTTGGAGGAATGAAAGCCATCCTGTGACACTGAAGCCGATTTGTAAATCATTTTGTCCTTTTCGGAAAACACAAAGCAGGGCCACGTCCCTACTTTATGTTTTTGCTGTAACCTGGAAATAAAGGTTCTGATTGAATGGCTCTGAAACAAAAACAGTGGAAAGTGATGTGTAAGCTTGTCACGATTGTAGTTTCTCTGTTTCTCCTGGAGGCCTCTTAGACAGACAGCCATGCTTCAGTATTAATGCAGCACTGGAGTCGATCAGCTGCAAACAATCAGGGAAATTTTGGAGGTTTTGCTCACATGGAAACTTGTAAACGAATGTGCTAATTTATAAGATAATGTGAGTAATCATGGTGAAAATAAATACTGACTAGTGGTTTGAAGCTCTGATAGCCTATGCACTGCTTTTTGTTCACAGTTGCATGTTTCAAATCATTAAACTAGCGTTAATTTCAGATGAAGACGTCCTGAGTTAAAAAAAAGAAAAGTTTTTAAGTGATGATTTTATTTGTTGAGGTAAAAAAGCTATTAAAAACAAACCTGATCCTCTGTGACAATGTTAAGCATCTAGTCCCTGTTTAAGGTCAGGGCTCAGCTACAGATGCAGCGATCCAGTTTTTTCCGGACCTGTTGGCGTATCAAGTTTGAAATGTTTCCAAATAGCAGACTTGACTCGGTCCGGCACTTGCTCCATGTTGCTCTGTGTTTGCTCACCGCTAGCTGCTGTGCGTGCTCTGCGTAGCCGGCGTTGCAAACATAGAATAGAAGTGACTAGATCGCTGTAACTGTATTGCCGTGTATGATATTAATAAAAAAAGAAATGACTGAATCGGAACGCTGGATCAGCATAAATCATCCGATATCCGATCCAGCTAAATAGTCAATATCGGAGCCAATATCCGATCCTGATATCGGGTCAGTGCATCTCTAGGCTCAGCATCTCAATTGGATTTCTTATTCTGATAAGTCCGTACTTTGACTAGGCCGCTTCAAAACGTTATTCGTGTGCTTCGGATCATTGTTTCACTGCATTTAACAAGGTGCGCTTGAGATTAAGGTCATAAACCGATAGCTGATAACAGAATTCATAGTTACCCCTTGAAGCCACAAAGCAACATTAAACCATCACCCTACCACCGCCATGTTTGACTGTTAGCATCATGTCCGACTATGAAGCACACAACTAGAAGCTCAAAGTTTGTCTCGTCATTCCACAGATTGTTTTCTCAAAGTTCTTGGTGATTGGATGATTAACGCTGAGCTTAAATGAGGCCTGCAGTGCTTTAAATGTTGTTATTTGCTCTTTTGTGGACTTCTGGATGATTTGCCAATGTTTTCTTCTCTAATTATGGTAGGCAGGTCACTCCTGGGAAGGTTTCCCTCTACTCCGTGTTTTCTTCATGTGTGGATGACTCTCACTGTGGTTTGCTGGAGTATTTTGGCTTTAGATAGATAATTACATGTTGGGGCTTTTCAGATTGATAGATGTCAATTACTTTGTTTCTCATGTGTTCTTCAACTTCTTTAGATTAGAGAATGATCTGTTGGTGTTTTTGTTTTAGATTTTCTGGCCTGTTTTATGTTCCCAGACAGGTTTATTTATGTGATTTCTTGATTCCTTGGGTAGTAAAATTTAACTGAGCTTTTCACCAAATATAGTTAATTTGAGATAGTTCATGATTTAACAATAGAGGCAATCACATTTTAAGATTGTGACATATTGGTTTAGGTACATTATTTCCCTTAAAACATAAGGAAAATAATTTGAAAACTGCATTTTGTATTTACTAAACTTATCTTTGATTTTAAAATTTGTTTGTTTATGAGGGAGGCAAATATGTTTTTCAAAGCACAGAAGTTGTGAACACTCTCTTTCATACATGCCTGAGGTGGGCCATGCATCTGATTTTCAAGGCATTACATTTATGGCTTGGCTGCTCTGCTCTCGATTGGTCTCAGATGTTGGTAGTAGGAAAATAATTTTAACACTCGGCAGCAGAGTGCTTTGTGATATGAAAACTGATATTGACCCAAAGAATGAACCCATTTTTATCACAGACAGATGATTCAATGGGTGCATCATTGGCTAAGCTTGACTGAAAGCCTATTTTCATGTGTTTTTATTTGTGCTATTACTGTTGTGCTCTCTGACTTGCAAGGTCGGGACCAAGTGTGCTAGAAAAATATTCCAAAGTTTTTTTTTATTGTATTATGATGCAAATAAAGCGCAATGGAAATGCAGCTTTCCCATGGTGCGACAGCTGGCAACTCTTCCAAGGATTCTCACAAGAAGTACCAAAAAATTGACATTTCTTTAGCACTTGACAACCTCACCAACCATGAATTATGGCAGAATATGACTCACTGCTGGAGAAACCTGTATCTTGTGGACTTTAATTTACTGATAATAAAGTTACAAAAACTTGTTTGTAACCCATATAAAGATACTGAAAACTGTAATTATCGGTACATTTTTGCCTGAATGGTTATTGGCAAATAATACAATAAAAAAAACCCAAAAAAACTCCTTTGAATAGATTACAATAGAACAGGGCTTCCTAAAGTGGGGGTCGGGACCCCTAGGGGGCTGCGAGACGCTACGTGGGGGTCATGAGATGAGATGTGAGACAATATGCTAGTTTTAAAATAGCAATGCATGCCTTTAATCATAGAAAATCTTATATTTTTTTCCTGAATCTTGATGACTTTTCGACATCAGAGAACATCCAAGTTTCTTTCTCGCAAATATGTGAAATTAATCTCAAAATATTTTGGGTTTTTGTGGAAATGAATTTATTTGAATAAAAAAAGCTAATTTAAAGTTAAGTTCTAAAGCAGAAGAGAATGAACTCATAAGAAAGGGGGAAAAAAAGAAAATATTGCTTAATTATTAATTGATGCTACAGCTTATTTAGGTGAAAATGCTTACATTACGTAAAGAAAAAGAGTGGCTATAATGGGAGTCTTGCCTTTCTTCTTTGCTAAGCTAACTTGTTGCAGCCACAGTGTCTCACAAAAGTGAGGGGGCCTCTCAGATTTTTGTAAATATTTTGTCATATCTTTTCATGGAGCAACACTGAACAGTTGAAGAACTTTGTAAAGCAGTACATTTGCTGTCCTATAAAAATAAATCAACACAGCCATTAATGTATTTACCGCTGGCAACAAAAGTGAGTAGGGAGCCATGGTTCATTGAGGTTACCATGAATGCCAACATGTACTGTGAAACACTAAAGCAGAGCATGATCCCCTCGCTAGGGAAACTGGACCGCAGGGCAGTAATCCCACATGACAACAACCCCAAGGAGACGACCATTGCCTCGCTAAAGAAACTGCTGGGTAAAGGTGCTGGACTGGCCAATCATGTCTCCAGACATGAACCCTATCGAGCCGCTGTGGGGCATCCTGAAACTGAAGGTGAAGGATGCTGAGGTTAGGGTTATCCACCAGCCCTGTGGTGACGTCATGGAGGAGTGGAAATAATGCAAAAATAATAGTTCCCATACGTTCACACTTTGGACACAATTTGGAGATTTTCCCTTCAGGGTGTACTTACTTTTGTTGCCAGCGGTTGAGACATAAATAGCCGTGTGTTGACTTATTTTGAGGCGACAGTGAATGTACATTGTTACCCAAGCTGTGCACTGACTACTTTACATATCAAGTGTCATATCTGCAGTGTGGTCCCATGAAAAGATGTATAAAAACATGAGGGACGTACTAACTTTTGTGAGATACTGTAGCTCTAGTGTAGTACTAATGCTAACTTGTGGCTGAGATTTAGTTTCTTCTGTTATTTCTTTCCATCCTCTGTATAGTTAGTCATAGGCTATCTAAAGTATTTTGAGCAGCGAGCAGCTACCTTACAGCATTCAGCGACAGTCTCCAGCTCTGAGGAGCTGTCATGGTCAAGGGCACTTTGTCAAAGGCAGGCGAATTAACCGAGCATGTTTTTGATGCTGGGAGAAACCGGAGCTCCCGGAGGAAGCCCACATAAGCTCTGCTGGCTTCAGGGTCCTCTTGATGTGATGTGACAGTGCTAACCTTGAAGCCACAGAGATGCTCATATTTGCTCTCTGCCTTTAACCCTGTGTTGGTTTTCACCAGCTCCTGTGGAAAGTATCTGGCCCATTAGCTGCCGAGTGCCCCTTTCTTCTACTCGCTGACTCTGTTGTTGTGTTCCTGGTAGGCAGTGTTATGGCTTTAAATAGAGTTAGGCCTAAGGCAGCTTTTAGAAAGGTTTGAAATCCTGGGGGTTCTCACAGAACTTTACAGACATTGCTTTGTATATAAAAAAAGGTTTGTCAATATCTTAAAATCCAGGGATACGTTTTCATCTTCTATTGGTTATTGTTTATTTTTCCATTATGAGAAGGAAGAACTGAAAATAAAAGGTAAAGGTCATTTTAAAATTTTCTTGAAGGGTAAAATTAGTTGCATTTCTTAAATCATATCAGAACAAAAATCTCAAGACCAGGAAAGTATTCAATTTAATGGTTGTTTTCTGTTTTCCTAAAATATTCAAGGTTTCATTTTGTTTCTGAATCTTCTTGCTTCTGTCTCAAAAGAAACAGTTTATGATGTGTTAAAATGTTTTAAATATAGGCAGGGATTTTGTTTCTGTATCATATTTGGAAAGTCATAAAATCCCACTCTTAAAATACTTTTAAGGGCTTTTCACTCTCCATTTAAGAACGTTACAGATTTTGTATTGTCAGTTCACAGCTATGTTATAGCCCTTACACAGATTACAGTCAATTGCACAGACAAATTAAAACAATATGCATAGCATGAATTATTGACATTTGTTTAAAACAAAAATATAGCTGCTGGTTGGTCCGGTCTGAATCCCTTTAACCACTTTTTATCCTCCAGTGAAGGCCTTGTGAAATTTAGCCATTTTATCCAGTCTTGACACTGTTGTTGTGTCTGACTCTGCCATTTGCATTCATATGTTTGAGTGATATTCACACCTGTGTGTCTAAGCTGCCAGGGGTGTGTCTTTGATTGACACGTGTTGTGAATTCATCTGATTGTATACAGAATGACACAAAAAGTGTTGAGGAAAAGGAGAATCTTTCAGTAACCAATTAGAAACCAGCAGGAAGTCACATGGAGTCGAGACGTTTGAAAGCATACACACACACTCATCTGTCTGGTGGCCCACGTGTTTAAAAAATATGATTTACACAAATCGATAACCTAAAATAAACCCAAAATGGACTGGAAATGCTGAACATTCAAAAGCTAGAAGCATTTTATAAGAGAATGTGATAATTACTTTATCATTTTTTTATTTATGTTTAGTGTCTAAACTTTTTCCTACAATTTTGATGGAGTTTGCAACCAGTCGCCCCCTATGTGTGTCGGAGTGTAGTTGTGTTAAATTCTAACTTTTTTTCTCATCAGAAATAGCATTTTTAGTACATTTTACACAACATTTTGAAAGGTCTTTTGTTCAATATTTTTAAAACAAATGTTTTTCACAATTTAGGTTGACTGTAGTACTCTCAAAACTAAAGCCATACAATTATTTTCTGTCCACTAATGTTTTCCTTTCCTCCGCTCTACTTTTAGGTAAGTACGTGTACCAGCCCATGACCAACGTGTGCCTGCTGCCCAGCACAGCCGTGCCGCCCGTCGGGTCAGAGTGCAGCGACACTATCGACCTCTCCATCTCTCTGGCCGAGCGATTCCTGAAGCTTGCGCCTAGCTTCCAGTCTCCGCCTCACCTGGAGTCGCCCAAGTACTGTGTCATCGCGGACCTGTTTGTGGACGACTACATCGTCAAAAGGATTAACGGGAAGATGTGCTATGTGCAGCGACCCCTGCCTCCCTTGCCAGAACCGCCTCGACCTCCCACCCCTCAACCGCCCGCTCCTGCTACGCCTCAAATGCCCCCTACTCCCAGTCCACCCCAGCAACCGGTCAGCCCACAGCAGCAAGCTCCTGCTCCGTCAGTCCCGCAGGCGTACAGCGAACATAAACACCTCTCCACTGTCGAGAAGCTAAAAGGCCCTAAAATGGACCACTGCTCCTCGCCGTCCAGCTCAGAGGACTCCGGCATCAACGCGCTTGGCCTCCACTACTTGGAGTCCTGCGAGGAGGGAAGTGGGGAGGAGGAGGACGAGTTGAGCACGGATGGAAACTCGAGCCCTGGTAGTCTTTGGGATCAGGACGACTGTTCTCTGCTCTCCCCCTCCAAGTCAATGATAGAGATCATCGAAAAGATTGAAACAACTGTGTAAGTGACATGCAGAAACCACTTGTGGGGAGGATCAACGGAGCAATGTCTGCTAACTGAGAATTACACTCCGGGATTTCATTTTCCACTGACTCCTAGTGCTTCAGTAGGGCGAAGCTGTTTGAGGCTGGATTTCTTTCTCCTGCAGGTGGCTGAGGACTATGCGGCCACGATTCACGGAGCCTCTCTTCTGTCCGACCCCCCCCCCCCCCCCCCACCCCCCCACCCCCTGCATGGCATTCATTTCTGAGATTTACCGGAATCAAGGAGGAAGCACAAAAATCTCGAGGACCTGAAAAGTGGAGAAAAATGGCTACAAATCAAGTGTAGAGTAGTAGCACTTCAAAACAGTCGTGAAAGAAGTAAATGATAGGCATTTTTTTGTGATTTTCCTGTGTAGGTAAGTGAAGGGAGCTACGTTGTGTAGGAACAAATACGACATGTTCTTTGGCGGCAATGAACAGTGAGGTAATTGTTGGTGTCCTTCAATCGTCAGTCTTCAGACTAATTTAACATCCAAGTGGCGGATAAGCACGTCAGCTCTTATTCACTGGTCAGCGACTCCACCCACACACATATTACTAATTCTCACACTTCAGCATAATGACTGCAAGGCCAGCTACCTCTTGTGGGCCTCAAGCACATCAGCTTTCTAACCTATTAAAGAACTCCCCTCTGAGCTGCCGAGACACCGTCTGCTTCTGTCGCGTTAGAAAAAAGGCTTTCCGAGGGTACAGTCCGTCTGCACTTTACCGACACCGTCACAGGCGGCAGGCGGTTCGGTATTTGACAATCAAGAATTACGCAGAAGCACATTTCTGTACCTGCCACCGAGGACCGCTTCTATAACTATTTACCATGCGTTAATGTCCTTCTGACCGGCTTTCTCTGATCAGACCTAACTAAACAGCAGATCTGTTGAAGGTTTGAGGCTTAGCTCTGATTTTTAGAAGCTGGGTTCTGCAGAGAGGGTTTGAGCAGTCAGTGTGCTACACTTACCTGTTGGTGTGTAATGAAACAACACGATATTAGGTCCACAAGAGATTGTTGGTGAAAGCAAAGAGCCGCCATTCCTTTGTTTTCACATAAGAAATATTTCACAAACTGGGTTTTTAAAGAATCTAATCAGCAGATAATATTCCAGTCCAGGTTTTACTGGGTCCATAATATGTGGTTTTTAATACCTGCCTAATTCTAAGGGTTCCCAATTCCAATATAAAACATATAAAATGCTCTTTTTTTGTGCAGAGTTAAGATTTTCTGAGTTTCAAAACGTGTTTTCAAGAATCTCTGTCCAGTGAAGAATTATCCTGTTCAATTTTGACCCGTCTTAGTATTTAAGACTTTGTAATAAAATATAATATAAAATAAAATAAATGATGTATAAGAAAATGTAATTTAAAATAGGTACTAGAAATGATCAAATGCCCAGATTCATTAAAAAACTTTGTGGTCCTTTAGAGTCAACAGGAATCCACAAAGCAGATGATAACGTTTGTGTTGCTATCGACTGTTCTTCCCATAATTACAAACTGCCCTTAATTGATCTGTCACTCTTTCACCTTGTCTACCGAGTGCCTAAAACGCTGCCAGTTAAGTGATTTAAAAGTGGTGGAGGCTTCTTCGATACTTTTGTCACCAAATTTGGTCTTCCAGCTACTTTCTTTCAAACTTCAAAATAAGAGTCTTAAACATAGAATCAAAGGCTTAAACCGCTCACCGTCACATCAGGGACTCAAAATAACAGCTCGCACTTAGTTTGCTAGATAAAGTCACCTGTTTGCAGCAACCGTATTCGTGACATCGTTATTTGACGAGAAATATCTGAACATTTTATTACGCTGGGATCTGGTCCCGTAAGATCTCACTATACCCCCGCTTGACAGCGGTAGGTTCTCTGTCTTTAGTTGGCAAAAACTGAGCTCATTACCGACATCAAGGTACAGCGAGGTTTGTAAAAAGCTTAACTTTCCCCCCCCCCTACGGTTTAAAGTCTTTTTTTAAAATCAGGAATAGTTTTCTCTGGTTGTATGAAGTACAGAGTAGTGGAGCCCTGCCCCTCTCCCCCAGTGGATCTGCGCTGCTCGTCAGCTGGCCCAAAACTGAAAAAGGCAAACTTGGCTGTTAAGAAACATTTGCGGTCACAAGAAAACACCCGTCACACTATTTTGAATCTACATTTAGCAAGCTTCGAATGGGATGTCTTTTATTTTTGGCTCATCGACAAGGTAATTTAAAATTGTTATTCTTGTGTTGTACATGTAAAAGATTATGAGATCTTGGGAGGGCCGCAATTGGATGCGGTCAAATCTTTACACGCTAAAAGGTCTAAGCTGACCCAAAGCCATCCGAAAACTAATACTACATTTTTGGTATATTTATGCTTAGGTGTATGTATCACAAACACACAAACATGGAATAAATGCTGCAGGTGGCAACATTATGAAGCCGTGGTATTTGTACTCCAGGGTATCGTACAGTGAGAGCCTCATTCTGGCCCATGCTTAGACCAGTCATTAGCCGAACTCGCTGGTGAAAACTAGTTTATATTCTTCAAAACTGAGACTGCTGAGGTAGTTATCTACTGCTAGCAGTAGATTGACTGTTCATAACAACTTTACAGAACCCTGGTTCAAATAATTGGAACCATCCCATTGAAATTGAGGCGTATACAGATCTTTGTAAGGAGCCAGATATTGAAATTGCTTCATCATGTCTCTGGCACAGCAAACATAGGAGAGACTTTGACAAGCTAAAGGCTATTAAGATATATGATATTGGGGCAATTAGTCTAATTTATTCTTTTAAAATGATATTATAACACAAATGCACAGTTATTTGCTTCCGGGGCTATTAATACATAATTTATAATGATTGAAAGAGCACGCTGGGAAAGAGGTAGATTAGAATAGTTTGTCACAGTTAGTTTGTATTACTGGACAGAAATACTCCATTATAGCACATTCAGAGGGTTATTACAGTATGAGATGGGATGTTGAATAGGTGTTGTGATAGTGTTGATATAACAAGAAATGAGCCAGCCCTTTTTTTATCAGTTGGTCAAATTAAGTGGGCTGGGATTTTTCTGTTTGTTTTGTTTTGTTACTTTTTTTCATTATTCAGTTCCTTTTCATTTTATTTTGTTTTTACAGTTCACCTTTTTCAAAAGCTATCAGCAAGAATTACCAAATTTTTCACAAGTGTTGCTGAAATTCTTTAAGCACAGAAAACAGAAGTCATTTTGCATGACTGCATTTGTTCTAACAAATATATAATATATATATATACACATAGTTTAACAAATTTTATGATTCTGCGTGAAAACAGCAGACGAATCCTAAATCAGGGTGACATTACGTGGAACAGAATCCCTATTAATGCTGTTCAAAATGTATGTTTTGTTCTTATTATTGTTATATTATTTTCATATGAATAAACCTTATGAAACTGAGTTATTTCTCCTCTCTTTTGTGTGGAGCAGCAGCACTTGTTTGAGGAGAATGTCATCAATGTGACACACAGATGACTAATGCGGTGCAGAGCATCAGAGAAACTGCAAATGAAAGAGAGGGATCCATTTAAAACGAGTAGCTGCAGACGTTTCCTCTTGAGGAATGTCCTTGATTTTTTTTCCTCATTCGCTCTTTTGAAACCTCTTCTTTCTACCTGTGCATAAAGAAATGTCGCGCTTAGAAAAGGAGCTAAGCCTGTATACGGCTAGAAAGACCTGTGCAACAGCTTTATGTAGGACATGAAATATTGAACAGAGTGAAGTCTCTCCAGCTGCGACAGCCGAGCCTCCCCTTCACTGATCGGCAATGCAGGTGGAGCCCCGCCATGTCCTCTGGGCCTCCCTTGTCGACAGTCGCCTTCACACTTTCTGTGTGGGAGCTCATTTCACGAGAGCACATGCAAGTGCGTTTCTCATCTTGACTGCGAGCTAGGATTGATTTGCTTCATGCTTCTCTTTTCAACTTGCTTTGTGTCAATTGATCCTTTTTGACAGAGCGGAGAGAAAACAAAGGCAACGATGAAATGCTAATGAGTTTATATGGATGGACATTTTTTGCTTCACCGCAAAAACGAGGAAGAGGAGGACTGAGCCGCACATACAGCGGAGGAAAGATGAAGGGGGGGACGTGTTTGCTCCCCTTTGCAGAGTTCTTCTGTTTTTGCTATTTTTCCGCTCTTCGATGTTTCAGACTATCAACCAAATTTAAATAATTTAAGACCCGAGTGAATAGAACGTTTATTTTTTAAATTGTGATCATTTATTAGCATGGGGGAAAATCTATTCAAACCAACCCGTGATAAAGGTGCTGCCAACCTTGGCAGCAACAACATCAAGCATTTGAGATAACGGGCAATGAGTGCTTCACGTCACTATGGAGAAATTTCAACCCACTCTCAGCTCATGTTTTGATTCCTCCACATCGCAGGCTTTTGGGCTGGAACGGCCTGTTTAAGGTGTCGCGACAAGGACTCGATCCTATTCAAGTCATGACTTTGACCAGGCCACATCAAAACCTGCATTCAGTTTAGCTTTTTTGCTTTCTTTCTGTGATCATTTGAGAGGTAGGATCATCATCCTGCTCCGTAACCCAAGAGTGTTATTGCTTAAGGTCACAAACCTGATGGCTGGACGTTCTCCTTCGGGATTTTCAGGTAAAGAGGAGAAATCATGACCTAGTTCCTGAAGGAGCAAAGCAACCCCAGACCATCACAGTACTGCCACTGTGCTTTAACAGAATGCTGTAAGTCTTAGTCTTCATGTAGCAACACTCTCAACTTCCAAAACGCTCCTCCTGTGATTTCGGGAAACAGAAGTTTTTTTTTTTTTAATCAAATGTGAGATGGGCCTTTGTATTCTTTTTGATCATCAGTGGCTTTGGCCTTGGAAGCTAACCTGAGGCAATTGAGGTTAGCATTGCTTTAGAAGAGTTCTTATCTGACCTCCCGGCTCCTGATTTTGGGAGGCTGTCCATTCCAGGGAAAGTTCACATCTGCTCCATTTGTGGACCATGGCTCTCCCTGGGATTTTCTGTTGTCCCAAAGCCATAAAAGCTGCTTTATAAACGTCTACTGAGTGATAGATCTCAGTGAAATTGTTCCTCGTCTGTTGTCAAATGTTTTTTTTTAGATCTTTTAGCATACTCTTTGTTGTCAAAAAGGATCTCTCTCAGTAATTTCTAAATTTTACAGGTCGGGCATTAATCATTCTTGGTGTGGTGAGTAAAATTTAACTCAGCTTTCCCAAATAATTTGGGTTAGCCAGCTGAATTTATGGACATGATAACCTCTTTCTAAATATCTTAGATGTAAAACTGCATTTTCTATTTACTCAGGGTATCTTTGTTGTGTGTTTGATTGATAAATTAAAACATTTAAGTAATACATAAAAACAAAGAGGAAATCTGTAAGGGAGGAAATATTTTTTCACATCACTGAACAACAAAATCCAAAACAGATCCAATATAAATGCCATGTAGTAAAGTCAAATAACACAGGAAATAAGTACTAAACACATGAAGAACAGGAGCTACAAAAGGCCCAAAAATCAGGACAACTGCAGAAATCTGCCAATATTTAGAAAGAAGTCTTGGCTCTTGTAAAACGTAAATTAATGTTTGCAGATTTTGTGATGATCCTGGCACTGGAGCTGATCCTGCTCACAGTCAACACACCTGTTTAGTCTCCACCCTCTTTGCAATCAACCTCCACTGGTTCCACCTGTCTTCACCTGCATATAAGCTCCGTCCAAGTCAGCCTCCAGTGCCAGATCGTCTCGAGCCAACCGGTGAGAACTTTCCAGCACTTATCTCTGAAAAACTGCCTGTCTGTCTGTTGCCCGACCTGTTTTTGCCTTCTGTTTTTGAGCCTGCCTGATCCCGTTCTGGTTTTTTCTGCCTGCCTGAGACCTGCTCTATCAGCCTCTGGATCTCGGATTGACTACCCGTGCTTCTGACCTCGCCTGGCCGTGAGTACCGGAACCTGCCTGTCCCCTTTAACTCTCTCTGTCTGTTGGATATTGGACCTGGATCTGGACCCGGACCCTCCTTCTGGATTTCCCCTCTGTACCTCTGCTGGATTATTGGACTCCCCGTTACCGGACCCGGACTGCCCCTGGACAAACGCCTCTGGAAAGCCCCACACTGCCGGCCGGCCGCTCAACGGCTTTTCCCTGCCAACCAGTGGACGGCTCCTGTCCCCGAACCCTCCCGCCTGTCTCTGGCTGACCCTATGCACCCAGGCTCCTCTCGTTATCAGGGTAGTCTCTCAGTCTGCTCCACATTGCCAACCTGCCACTGCAGCCTCTAACCTGTCCCTCTGCCTTCAGGGAGCTCTAGCCCGTTAGCGAGGGCTGCACGCCCGAGAGCCGGCGCTGTTTATCCCTGCTTCTCAATAAACTGTTTAAAACGTCACTGACCTGTCGTGGTTGAATCTTGGGTCCGAATCTGGTACATTACAGATTTATTACCAATCAGTGCTAACTTGTCAATAGGGGTCACTAGGCTGCTGCCCCCATCAAAATTGCAGGAAAAAGTAAAGACACAAAAACATAAATTACAAAACAAATAGTAAGAATCAATTCTGTTCTTTCATAAAATGTGTCTAACTTTTGATTATTCAGAGTTCCCGTTTCATTTTGGGTTTATTTAGGGTTATTTTCTGTGTAAGCCTACGTTTCAGTGGTGATGGGCACCGACCAGACGAGTGTGTATGTATTATTAACAGAAAGATTCTCCTCGGGGCACAGCCCCTGTAGCCAATCATTTAAGAATCAAGAATCTTTATCGTCACCATGTGTTACCATAGTGAAATCTTTTTGAGACAGACACCGGCTCATGATGTACACAGATAACATAAAATACGCAGATGCTTAAAGTGTCCGCGATTCTTCATCCAATGAGATTATTTCATAGCATGGCGGCTTAGATGTGCGGATGTCCCTCAAACATACTAAAGCAAACGGAAGAGTCAGACAATGAAAAGACAGGCGACAATGGCTCAGTGAAGGAAAATTAACACAAAATAATTATTTCACATGGCTTTTGCTGGAGTAAAATAAGCGGATAAAGGAATATGAATCAGACTGACCAGACTTCAAAATCCAGCAGCTTGAGTGAGTGCTGCTGTGGCAATAATCAGAAAGTAAAAAGAACATGGTTTCACCTTAAATCAGCAACGACTAGGCACTCCTTGCAGGAGTCAGAAGAATAATCAGAGGAGTTCTTTAACAGCCAACGTCCTTCAGAAAATCATGGCATTAGCCGGTACAGTTTTTCTATGAACACAAAAGTCACAATAGCCTTCATGCACACACACACTGCACAAGACTAATGGTGAAGAAAAAACACATTGATACTCAACTAACGTTTGCTGCAGAACGTTTGGAGAAATTTGATCGTAGAAGACTGAAATGGAACTCTGTGGCTGTCAAATTTAACACCATATTTGAAGGAGGAATGTGATCTCGAATCCTAAACATACAGCCAAGGAAACTCAATTGGTTTCAGACGGAAGGCAACGCCTGCTATAATGACCCGTTAATCGCTCAACTTGAATCCAGTTGAAAATCTATTGACAGAACTAAAGAATCTCGGGCACAGTAGAGTTCCCCAGAATCTTCAACATGTGAAGGCATTTTTCTCAGCAGAAAGAGTCAAAATCAGACCTGGGTTCTGCACTTGCACATTCGTAGCTTCTTGTCATTTATGCAGCTGCGTAGCTCATCTCAGTACAATTTCAAGTTCAATTTGAGCTCATTCCAGTTTTATTTTACTTTAGAAAGTAAGTTCAATACTTTGTCCCTTATTACACACTTGGCTTATTTGCAATGATTTCTTTGTATGTGTGGTCAACTGGGGTTGTTGCCAGCAGCTCATGTGAATTTCATAACATCAGGCTCATTAAAATATATATTTGCTGAGAAAAACATTGACGTTTTCAGCGCTCATTTTTCCCGCTGTTGGGCTGAGAGAGGAAGGAAAATTTGGGACAGGAAGAGGAAGCTCAATTAAAAGTGTGATGATGTAAGAACATGTAAAGTCTCTGCAAAGGCTCTGGATGTCTGAGTGCTCTACCCAGATCTGTGTGAAGTTGAATATTTTTCTCAAAGCTTCAGATACACTTGAAGAGATCACTGTACTGCTAATCCCTTGCAGCAAAGTCGTTCAGTTGGCAGGCACCTTGAGCTCGCAAACACCCACAGGATGCAAGACACACGGCATCTCAAAAAAATGCCCCTGTTCAAGGACTGCTTTGCTGGCACAATGGCCACACACGCTATAGGGATGAGTTGTCAGTTCCACTTTTCTTCATTTCAAGGTGTTCGCAAAGATGTTGCTCTTCATTTCATGCAATTTCTGTTTCTCTCCAGGGGAAAAAACACAGGGAGAACCCAATTACTCAGGAGAAGTTAGAAAATGAAAAATGTGAAATACCAGCCCTATTTATCTGTCCTTTTTCCATTTCTGTATGCATTTGAGCCTCATTATGCAAATGAGGAGGGGGCGGGTTTTAAGGGGACAACAGCTCCCTATTGGTTGGTTAGCATCAAACATCCATTGTTAGACTCTACACATTGCTGCCATCATGGCTGCTATCGGTCGCAGTCAAATTGGCTACCCTAGGTTATCAGTAAGCTGAGGCATTTAGCAACTTGATTTGAAAATAGTGCTGTAATTCCTGTCTTTTTCCCTGCCAATATGTTTCTACTGTTCTTATTTCTGACAGTCCAAATATGTTTACATGCACAGGGACTTGATCTCTTCATCTTTCATTATACCGGTGCCTCTTTTCTGGCCTCAAGGACAACAGGCATTTATGCATGCCAGTTTGCACCTGCCTTTCAAACGTACTAAATAAAGACTTTATTTATGTACTAAATGAAAACTGCAAGTAAAAAAAAAAGAAAATGGAAAGGAAAATGCATGGTAGTCAATTCAAAGTCCCTGTAAAGATAGAAAGGCATAATATGTGACTTTTTTGGTCCTCTCTTTTTATTTAGGCTAGGGGTTAGGGTTAGGACTAAGGTTTCAATTAGGTTTAGGTTGGGTTTGTAGTGGTAATGGTTAGGTTTAGTGTTTGAGTCAGGATAAGGCCATAGTCAAGGCACGGTCCTCAGTAAGTAGTTAAAGCAAGATTGTGTGTGCATGTGTGTGTAATAAATGTCTATTCAGGCACTGGCACAGTGGCCGGTCATGCTTTGCGGAGGAACTTTTCAATAAAGCTGCAGGGCTTTAGTTGGAGCCATGAGAAACATTGACTTTTCAGTTTCAATAAAACATCTAATATGCTCAGTGCATGGACATAACGTGTGACAGTGAATTAAAGTTCAGTATAATGTTTTTTTTTTTTTTTAAACTTCTATCGTTGGGGGAGGCGCCCAGAAAGTTTTTAATTTGAAGGTTCATGTCAAACCCGTATCAGCCACGCACAGAGATCCAGACCCACATTTAAAGCATTACAACTTCTTCCCTTATAACTGGATTTTCAGAGCTAAACCTCAGCAGCAGCGCTCCTTTCATTTCAATATGGCCATTTATGTTGCACCATGCTGTGACTGTGATTGGACCAATGCAAGCAGCATGCAGGTACCGGGGCTGGATGGTGGTGGTGACCTGATAAACAATCGGACACACGGCCTCCTTTGGCCTTGCTCGGTGGGCGATGGCTTTCTGATAAGCTCTAAAAACGCCACAGTGTCACCTGGAGAGCAGCTTTGCTCTCCTCACCTGTAAAATATTCATTACCTTTCAGTCAGTGTCTGCCCCTCGTCTTTGAAATGCGTTTTTTCTTCTTCTCAGACACGGAGCGTGACTTTCTCCCCGCAAACAGAAGACAACAGCTTTGAGCTTCAGTGTCTCTGCTTGAAAGTATTCCCTTTTTTCCCACTGAAAGCTGCTCAGTGATTCATTCGCTGTTGGAAAGCTGGAGAGCGTTATTTTTTTTATGATGTCAGAATGACTCACAGCGGTGTAGCTTAATGTGATCTTTCTTGCTGTTAACTGGCCTGCATTCATCGATCATTGTGTGGCTGAAGAAACGCTTGACAAGAAGTGTATTCAAAATTTACAAAATGGTTTTAAAAGTTTAATTTAGCATAAAAAAAACCTCCTTTCACTGACAGTGATAAATGGATTCATTAGTTTACCTTTACACCAACTAAAGGTTTTCCTTCTTTCTTCCCTCCCTTGATAGGGAGTATTTTCTGGTTTGCTGAGTGAAAGTCTGAATCCATCTTAATCACTTCAAAGAGCCAGGATATTAGAGAAGCCACACATGAAAGCAAGAGTTAGTATTGGTGCCTTGAATCTTTTCCCCAATGATGGTGAAAGCAGGACGAGTGGGACGTTACAGCTATCAGAAGGAGGTAGATATGTGCTTTGAAAGGTTTCAGTTAAATATAAGTATAGCTGGTCCTTCCTGTTTGAATGAATGAACATCGCCGAACGTGATTTCTTTTGAAAGGTTGCTCAAATTGAGGCTGACGTCAAAGTGACATTTCATATACCTATTTTAATCATTAAAGGGGATATATGATGCAAAATCGACTTTTTTTTGTTCGCCCTAACAGGCTGTAGAGTTCTCTGGCTGCACTTTGGACAGCTGCGGCTCTAATATATAAGTGTTTTATAACACTGCCTCTCAAAAAATGCATTGTACTCTGTTTTAATACTATCTAAGGGATTTGTTATAGTATTATGGTGGGGCAAATTGAGGACAGCACTGGATTCAGATAGCTTCAAGCTGATTTATATATGAGAACTATAGGGGCAGACAGCTCATAAACCATTAGCACAAACATTGGTTTCAGTGGGAGCTGCTCCTGTATAAGATGTTGGTCATTAAATTTCCCCAGGATGAGCTTGGTGGATCCATTAACGTAAACATCGATCTTGAAGACAAAAAAAAAAAATAGTCTTCATAGGGTCATAATACTTCCAATAAAACCCATAAAGCAGCAATAACATTTTTACCCATTCCACTGGCTGTTTGTGTTTTCCTCTGTCAGAGTTGGTAAAATGCCGCTGAGTTTAGCGTTCCTCCCAACCACACAGACTAATTGGTTGCTTCGCAAGTGATTGCCGTTATTACCGGTTTGCTTCAGCCATGGGTCTTTGAGGCAATTCTTTAGCCTTTTTCCTTCTTTTTCTGCGGGCAGCCAGGTTGCAGTGCACCCACGCCTAGCCTTGAATTGCATCTAAATAGGAGACATTACACCTACACCACATGGTGAGTGCGTGGACAAGAAAGAAAGGTTGCTCCCGTTCTGGTCTTGAAATCTTTCTCTTCCATGTAAATAAAAACCTGCCGGTTGAAGCGCAGAACCTCTTCAAATGTTCTAGTAAACTTAAAATACATGACACGTTTATATTGGTCAAAACCACACTCTGGCTGCACCATGTGTGGACCTGCAGATGGTTTTCCTCACCGCAGGGCTTTTGCACTCTCCTACCAACAAAAAGAATCTTTCTCTGTAACAAGCAGCACAGTGCAACCCCCTGCTTTGGCCTTTTACTCATCATCTTCACCACCGCCATTAGTATGTAAATGATACTTAAGCCCCTTTGGCCTCTGCTGTCATAGATTGCACCGTACCTCCACCTTCCTGGTGCATTAATGTGTTTTCCTGCATTGTTGTGGGATTATGGAGAGGGAGGGTGCAGGTCACAGAGAGGAGAGGCTGGCTGGAGTCCTATATGAAGGTTAAAGGTTGTAAAAATTAATGCAACCTCTAATGCATAATTAGGAATGAAGAATGAAAGAGGAGTTGATCCATTAAGCACATGAGATTCAGCCACTGACTTTGTTTTTCCCCCCGTATAAAGTCAAAATTTGGTTGTAGCTAAAACCTTGTTAAACCTTATGCTGCATTGAGTGTTTGCAGCCCTGCTGTTTTCGCAGTTTGTTCACTCTTGTTAATAGCCTGCTGGTGTTTTTTATGCATAAATATACAGGTTTTTCCACATTTTTACAAGTTTTGCAGTTTTTTTGTTTGCTATTTTTAATAACATATAATTTTAACATATTTTGTTATGTTGTAAATGTGCACTTGCTGTAGTGTCTCTAATTTTCATTTTTATATTTTTTATCTTTGTGTGTGTCTGCATGCTTCCATTTGTTTTCCACTTTGCTCTTGGTACGCCTGACTTTACCCACTGTGGGATAATTAAGGATGGTATTTTATTACTATTCTATTACTATTCTTCTACTCTCAGCTGAACGATACGATCACAATGATTCATTGGAAGCATTTTCCAAGTTATTTGTCGTATAAAAACTTTCAACATACAACTAAGGACAGACATAACTTTACATTTCAGTTAAATCAAGTGCTTCGCCCAGAAAATGTATGCTGTTAAAAGATAAAAGTTTAATAATAAGAGTTCATCCAACATATTTAAAGCTCAAAGAGGGTTGGCCTGGTTGTTTTTCCATCATTTGAACAGAAAATGTAGTCTTATTTTTTAAATTGTTTCCTTTTTTATTTGCACTACTCATCTTCTACTAATTTATATTACCTTCTTGCTCTTCTTTATCTTCATTCTCATCTTTATTTTCGTTATCACCCTCTTTATTATCCTCATCATCTTTTTCATTATCATCTTCACCTTACACAGCTTCTTCGTTGTCACTGTCTCCAATAACGATGGCATCATCTTCGTTACTATCAGCCTCTTCTTCATTTTTTTTCATATTCTTTATCTTCATTCTCATCTTCATGTTCATTAGCTCACGTAATTATCTAAATCATATTCATCCACATTGTCATCGTCATGATAATCTCGATAAATGTCATCCTCAACAACAAAATTATTATAATCATGTTCTGTATCATCATCATAAATATCATCATCCTCCCCTTTATCTTTGTTCATCATCATCATCATCATCATCATCATCATCATCATCATCATCATCATCATCATCATCATCATCATTATAAACATTTTCTGTATCATCATCATCATCATCATCATCAACAACAAATATAACAACATTATTATAAACATTTTCTGTATCGTCATCATCATCATCATCATCATCAACAACAACAACAACAACAAATATAACAACAACAATAACAACATTATTATAAACATTTTCTGTATCATCATCATCATCATTGTCATTATTATCAGCATCCACTTGATCATCATTTTGATCTGTATCTGCATCATCATCATTTTCTTTGTGGTCATCAACCTTTTTCCTTCGTATTTTCATCACTGTCATCTTCATCTGCAGTATCACTATAAAAAACATCATAACAACCCCTTTCTTCATCCTCATGTTCATCCTCATCATCACAGTCATATTCATTATCATCATCGTCATGATCATTACTATTATGATTGATTGTCATCTTTATCATCCTCCTCCACACCTTCATCATTATCATCACGATTATCATGATTATCATTATCATCTTCATCATCATTTTCTTTACCTTCATGCTCTTCTTCTGCTTCTTCTTCATCATCATCATCATCATCATCATCATCATGCTCTTGATTTTTTCATCTTTCTCCTTATCTTTAGGTTCTTCTTAATCATCATCATCATCATCATCATCATCATCATCATCATCATCATCATCATCATCATCATCATCATCAAGAACAACATCAACTAGAAATTCACCATCAGCAACGATACGATTATCATCATTCTCTTAAACTATATCATATTACTCATCTACATCATCCATGTTATGATCATATTCAGCATCACCTTCATCATGCTCTTAATCTTTGTTAGGATCATTCTCTTCATTTTCATCATCATAATTAACATAATCACCAACAACAGTATTATTGTCACCCTCCTCATCAATGTTATCATTATGTTCTGAAACACAAACTTTATCTGTTTTATATGACCTTTATCCTTATCATTGATCTCCAGTGTTTCATACTTGCTATAAAAACACAAAACTTGTGATTTAACACTAGAAGTCCCAGAGAATTTCAGTTTTCTTGCAAGCCCCCCTCCCCTCTTCAGGTTTGTGTATTCACTCTACCTTGCTAACTGTCCCTTGATCTCCAGTGTTTCATACTTGCTATAAAAACACAAAACTTGTGATTTAATTGTTCTTACATATGTTTTAATCTACTGCTGGGGAAAAAAACACGCTTTTATGACACGCAATCATAACACTTTTTAAATGTTGTATTATTTAGTTAAGGATCTACACTGAAAATCTTGGTTGATGTGAATCATCTTATTATTGCTGCATCAGCCCTCAATCTCTTTACAAGTGCCTTTGTTTATATAATCATTAGTTTTTATTCTTCCCTACAGACAAAACCGAACCCTTCTTCAAGATTAACTGTGTTTAAACTAAATGTTTAATACTATAATTAAAACAGCAATTTTCTTCAAGTTTTTTCTGTTGTTGAAAAATCAAATTCAGAACAGGGACAGCAAGAGTTTGGCCAAGATGCAAACATGTGCAATTCTGTTGTGAAATTTATGCATTTTACCTTTCAAGTTTAAAGGTTTGAAACCCCAAATAATCATTTAAGAGAGTGCAGTCCCACATAAAGATTTGGTCCTTTTCAAAGTTGCTGAAATGTACTCCAATAAATCTAACTCACCCTAATGTAGATTTTTCATCCTCGCCGTTTTTGCTGAAACCGGCCCTTTAACTTACTAAAGATTGTCTTGAGACTGGTTCTAATTTAGTCTTCATACAAAATTAATAAATCGCTGGTTGCAGCTCCAGTTTTACGTGAACAAAAGTCAGATCATCCTTTCTATCTACCAAATACCAAACGACGTCTTTTGATAATTTTTCAGCAGTTCTTCTTTCAAACCAAATGCTGTTTACAAATCTCCAAATCTGAACAGTAAACACGTGTTGTATGCATTGTTTTGTTTTTATCTGTGTTTGCAACATTAGAAGGTTAGTCTGCATACAACTAATTTATTTTACTCTCTGTGCATCTTGTTATTTTTCAGCTTCATTTGCTGGCCCCATTTCTGCATGTTTACTTTTTATTTTTGTGCAATGAGCCCTGAGTGAACGATTGAAACAAATGAAAATAATTGCAAGCTATTTCTAATTTAAGAGGCAGCACTATAAATGTACATGCTAAGACCCCTAATAAAATACAAACAGGTTCGTGAACGTAATAGATGCCTTTCTAAAATTATTTATTATCCAAAAACTCCTCCCACATTATGCAAGTTTTAACTGCGAATTTCAACATGCTTTAAGGATAAAAGATGTATTAAGTGGTGTGTATTTGTGTTAGTACTCTGATAGCCCCTAATAAAATCCAGTATGATCAACTTCCTTCATGAGTCATAAGCAAATAAAGCCCAGCTGTGAGTAATCCAAGTGTGTAGGGAAAAAAGACATAAGAAGTCCTGCAAGTTGTTTACCCATGTGCTCATGTCAAATCAGACCAAAATATATTTTTTTGGATACATGAGGAGGAAGACTAATTCTGCTCATCACCCTAAACCTGACTCTCACCAGACGGATTTCGTTCCACAGAGCTCCACACCTCCATCTGGGATTGCTCCACTGGAGTTGTATTTCAGAAGGAGGGGCCTTATCAAAAATGCTTGCATATGATTGGATAAACCACTTGACAGTCATCTTTACTGACGTGCTACTTCAACCACTCACATCGAAACCAAAACGATTGTTTCCACTTACAAAAGCCTTCAAAGCGGTTCTCTGGTGTTCTTTTAAATAATTAATATTAAGTAGATTGGAAACACTGATGAAATAGCAGCATCAATGTTGATTGATTTCTCTTGATTGATTTCTCTAATAAAAACCGGGGACGTCTCTGATGTTTTTAAGCGGGCGGCGCAGAGTCTCTGTTGAGGGGTTAGTTTGCTTTGCCCCATCTGCAACGTCGACGGGGCGAGGAAGGCGTGTTCGGCTCAGCAATTCTACGACGTAGGGACAGTGGCAGGACCGGGTAAATATCTCTAGCTGCGTTAAACTTTTTTTTACTCCATCATGATACACTGAAATCAGGGACAGCTTTTTGCCGGGGACAGGTCATCCAAAACGGGGACGTCTGGTCACCCTTGCTTCCTCGCTGCGAGCCGCCATTGTTGTCTGAATCCAGACAGTCGCTTCTCTGATACGTCACATCTATGAAAATCCTGCCCGGCGAACCATGATTGGCTCGTCCATTTTATGTAGTGTTGAAATCCCTCCCAATGGCAGCAATGTCAGATGGATTTCTTCATAGTAGGTACATCTGGTCTGGCGTTCTGTTAGCTGTGACATCATCCAGGGAAGACAGATCACCCGCTATTACCATCTAATGTAGAACACATTACTGGATCAATGTGTGCTTCTGTGCTTTTTTGTCTCTCTTGTTGTGTCTCTGCTCTGTCTTCTGTAACCCCCAGTTGGTTGAGGCAGATGACCGTTCATACTGAGCCCGGTTCTGCTGGAGGTTTTCCTTCCCGTTAATGGGGAGTTTTTCTTTCCACTGTCGCGTCATGCTTGCTCAGTATGAGGGATTGCTGCAAAGCCATGGACAATGCAGACAACTGTCCCTGTAGCTCTACGCTTCTCCAGGAGGAGTGAATGCTGCTTGATGCAATCAGCTGGGTTCCCTTATATAGGAAATTTTTTGACCAATCTGTATAATCTGACCCAATCTGTATAATCTGATTGAATTTGACTTTGGAAAGTGCCTTGAGATGACATGTTTCAATTTCAATTTTATAAATAAAATTGAATTGAATTGAATTTGTGAAGCCGTGTGGAGCTCGGCGGAACAACATCCATCTGCAGAGAGTCAGGTTAAAACACACCATCCCCACTGTGTAACATGGCAGTGTCAGCATCTTGCTGTTGGGAAGTTTTTCTTCAGCAGGGATTGGGAAACTGGTCAGAGTTGAAGGGAAGAAGAATGGAGCTAAATACACGACACTTCCTGGTTTAGTTGATCCGGCTACATGTATAGCTGGTACAGATGTAGCTGCATTGAAATATGTTTCCACAAAGTCTTGTCTCAGGGTATATGCCGCCACACTTTTTGTTTAAAAAGAAAAGAAAGAAATCCATTTTGATGTAATTAGGACACATCTGAAGGCAGTTGGTTTTATTTAGTGGTATTAGAGTAAAGCGGGATAAGTGTTCAGGCTTGTACAGCCCTTCATACAGATGGCCGTTCACTCTGAGCCTGATCCTGCTTGAAGATCCTTCCTGTTAAAAGGGTGTTTTCCTCTCCACTGTCACCTCACGCATGCTCGGTATGAGGGATTGCTGCAAAGCCATCGACGGCAGATAACTGTCTACTGTGGCTGTACGCTCTTTCAGGAGGAGTGAAAGTCGATGACTTGATGCAATCTCCTGGGATTTCTTAGAAAACTTTTTAAACAATTTGAATTAAAAAAACTGAACTTATCTGTGTTGTTTGATAACCAGGATCAATTGGAATATATTGACCTGTAATCTGTCTGTATGATTCGACAGAATTGACTTCTTTTATTGTAAAGTGCCTTGAGACAACATGCGTTGTGAATTGGAACTACATAAATAAACAGAATTGAATATCTTTCCCTTTTCCCCTTCTACTTCTACTACATAAAATCCTGATAAAATACATTGAAGTTGTTGCTGCAATATGACAAAATATGAAAAAGCTGAGAGGTACTTATGTACACAAAACCCTGAAGACACATATGACTAAAATGTAAAATTTTAAAAGGCAAAAGTTATTTTTCCCTTTTTTTCCCTGCCTCCTCTGGTTTTCTCTGACAGCTGGAGGACACCGACTGTGTCCACACAGCACCCTCCCATCATTTAGATGCTCTGCGCTTGTTCGGCTGAATCTCTTAATCATCAAATCACTGAAGCTAAAAGATGAATTGCCCCAGTTTACTCCGAGCAAAATGCCTTTGTTGTGAGATGTGGCTCTGTGTTAGACATTCTCGCATGGTGAGAACATACGCGAAGACAGACACAGCAAAGGTGCAAAACAGTTTTCCTCCCCAGAGCTGTGAAGACAGACCGGAGGTCGGTGGTTTCAGGTGGCTGGATGACAGAGCACCGAGGTTTCACTCAGAACATCCCTCTGTCCTTAAATGCTTTAAGCTGCTTGCTGTGGCTGCACTAAATTATTCAGAAGACAGCAGTCATCCCAGAGGAAACTGAACAGACTTTCCACTAAGCCCAGGAAGAGGAAGACGGCGAGTTGGGGCACCGCTGCCAGAAATAACGGCAGAGACGTTTGAGTGTTGTGACTCCAGCATATAGAGCTTGTATCAGGTTCGGAGACAGCTGCGAATGGAGCATGTGTTAGTAGCCGAGAAGGGTAAAAGGTCTGCAACTGGATGTGCTGATGCAACATGGAACAAAGGCTTCTGTCTAAAGGGTATTTTGATGACGGATAGAGCTGACTATCAGTCCCTGTTTTAACCTCTGCTGCCTTCTGTCTCTCTGCCAGCACCCCCCCCCCCCTCCGTCCTCCCCCTGTTTGCTCTCCTGAGACATCCCTGCTCTGAGGAAAGTGACAGTCAATCTTTTCCCCTCTGTAGGCATGACCAATCAACTCTGAGAGGAGTGATGGATGATCACTGACTCCTGCCACTTCTGCTCTCAGCACCTGACTAGTTCACTCCTTTGTTATCAACCTGCCAACACGAAAATCCAGATTTGCAGAACCAAAGAGTTTTTTTTATTTTTAAACTGCAGCCACCTGAGGAAAAACACTTGCCAAACCTTGCGCATTGGTCAAAAGATCCAAAGATTGTTTGAGCATTATGGGACTGCCTAGTCATTTCCAGTAAATTAAAATATTCTAGAACATTTCATTTATTGCAGTAATTCAGTTCAAAAAGATAACATTATATATATATATATATATATATATATATATATATATATATATATATATATATATATATATATATATATATATATAACAGCGTAAGATATTTGAGCATGTAAATCTGTTAATTTTGATGATTATGGATTATGGCTTCTTAACTCAAGATACAGCTTCTCGGTAAATTTGAATCATACATAACACCAATAAAAATGTTTGTGGATATCCACCCCAAGGAGGGTAAGTTACAAAACATCCTTACAAAAGAAGCAGGCTACCAACAGACAAACGTATTAATGAAAAGTTGAGTGGAAGGAAAAAGTGTGGTTGAAAATGGTGCCCAACTAACAGGGAGGACTGCAACCTCGGGACCTTTATGAAGCAAACAAGATTCCAGAGTTTAGGACTAAGGTAGGAGACACCAGGGCAACTCCTCAGCAGTGCCACAAGATGATCCTCTCCATGCCACGCCGTACTGATGCAGTCATTCATTCATAACTTTTTACCAAAATAGCAGTACATACCAAATTTAATAGCATTGTGTTATGACTAGGATCAAATTGAAATGCACTAATTGCATTTGTTGTTACTGTTGCTAAATAGATAAATGAAATTTAATTTACATGGATATGCACATGGGCATTCTTTTCAGTTGACAGACAAAATTAAAAGAAATCACCCTGTGTGTAATACATCCTTACTACATGAGTTTCACTATTTTAACTGAATTACTTTAAATAAATTTAGTCAGGACAGACTCTCTGTTTGCTGGAACATTGTTAAATGATATTGCAGGAGAGCACGTGGTGTTCTGTTGGCACAAGACTGTTGTACAAACTAATTACAGCCGAAGTATAAATTGTGCATCGTGTGATTTATGTACATTTGTTATTTCTCAAGCTTTTTTTCCCTCTTTGCAGAATGAAATCACTAATATCAAAGGTTGTTTTTTTTCTTCTTAGAAAAATCAATGTAAGATCATGCTATTGCATTAATATACACATTTATTTTGAGGTATTTTACACATTTTAAATAAGGGCACAAATAAGGTGTAAAACTAGGTGTCTTTCTTTCAGTTTCAATGACAATTTTCAGTTACTTCACAACAAGCAATCTATGGTGTATTTACCATTTTTCTTTTTATACACATTTTCCTTTCTACTGTTTTAGGGTTAGTTTTTTTCAAATTCTGCTAATTTTTTATGCAAGATGATGCTGCTGCTTTTGCTTCTGCAGCTTTCCTGAACAATAGCAATGAAATCTCATCCAGAAATGTGTTTGATGATGTAAATCTGAACGTCAATAGATTCCGAGTCTAAACAAAATCCCCCGATTTCTCTTTTTTTTTCATCAGCTAAGAGACATTAAACCTAAACGTAATTTTTAAACACATATGAAAGGGATTTTTCTCCATTTTCTTATGTATATTTTTAAATCTTTGCGGTGATCTGAATTCATGAGCACATCTGGTAAAGCTCTATGGTTTGCTATATTTGAAACCAACCTCCAGTGGTATCTCTAGAGATACAAACATGACACCAAATCCCTCACAAATGTAGTGTCGATGGATAGATATGCAAGATGATTTTCACTTCAACAACATCTTCGTGATTAACTGTTTAATGTGATGCTTTAGGGGTAAAATCCAATAGCTACCACTTGCTATAACATGGTGTACATCTTTGCACAGAGGAGGGAAGAGCTCTGCTGCCATCCAGAACTTCTGTCACTCTCACCAAACATAATAATCATCCATTAATCTCCCCTCGCATGAATCCATCTAGTCAAAACCATTTCTCTGCATTTTTCCAACCTTCACCGACTTGCAGCCTCAGGCTGAATGCAAGAAAGGTGCAAATGCTGCAGTGAAGCAATAATGCAAAACTTGGTTTATTGACTCCAAACCATTTCTAGCTAAAAATAGCCTTTATGTAGAAAGAAATGCTGCAAATAATTAAAGAAACATAACTCTCTTTTTCTTGTGGTCTGAGACTTAACGATATAATCAACAGAATTCAGCCAAACAAGAAAAGGCAATGTTTTGTTTTCTGATTCATGTTGCACCCCATAATTGCGCAAATGATATCTATAATTTATTCTTTTGTGTCTGGAGATGGAGTGGGTTTTTTCGACGTTTTCAATCTAATTTCCTCGGTCAGTAGAGATATTTAATGCAAATTATAATTTTCACCATGTTCTACTCTTACCGTATATGTAGCAAAGACACAATCTGAGTGTCTTTTTCTTCTTTGTTTTTAAAAATCCATATAATCTAAATGTAAGGGAGGAAACTAAAACATTCACGCCTCGCAGCACAATTTCACGTTGTTGTTGTAGCTCCGATGGTCTGATTCATAAAAAAATCAATGCAGGTTTCCAGCCTTTTGTTCTCACACTCCATTAGTCAATTTAATTTCCAAACATCTCAAGATGAGCATGTCCTTTGATTTATGCTGCATTCTGCTCCACCAGCAACCATCATAGGTGCTGTAATAAGCCTCCCAGCTTGTCTCTAGCCCTCGTTTACTCTCTCAGCTGTGCTGTGTAAAAATAGGTGCGCCTTTTTTATGATGTGCTGCAGACATTTCTGGCAACCATGATTACTTAAAAAACATGATTAGACTCCAGTTGCTTACTTTCTTCTGCCTTCCACAACTGTTTTTGATTCACGCTTATGAGGGGAAAAGTCCAGCGTTAGAAAATGTTGTAGAAAGACAGAAAGAAGGAGGACTCTGTGCTAAAAGTGTGTGTTAATAACAATAATCCCGAGTTCTCCTACTGTTCTCCAATTTGCATTGTTTGCTGTTATTCCAGGTAGGTACACCTGGTCTGGCGTTCTGTTAGCTGTGACACCATCCAGGGGGGCAGATCATCCACAATTACCATATAACATAGAAAGGAATCCTGGATCAATGTGTGCTTCTGTGCGTTTGTGTCTGTGCTCTGTCTTCTCTAACCCCCAGTCGGTCGAGGTAGATAACCGCTCACACTGAGCCTGAGTTCTGCTGGAGGTTTTTCCCTCCCTGTTAAAGGAAGCTGTTCTGTGAAAACCTCAGCAGACAATGGTGGAACAGTTTAAGCAGGGTTAGGTTTTAAAATAACATTTCAAACTTTAGACATCCCACATATGGAAATTAAATGGCACCTATGCAAATCTACCTGGACACGGTCGTCCACCGAAACCGGGAAAGGAGAGCATTGATTGGAGTAGAGCAAAGAGAAGTTCTGCAGAGGTCAACAGCTCAGGTGGAAGAATTTACAGGAGAACTTTCAGTTGTGTACTCGACAAATCTGGCCTTAATGGAAGAGCAGCAAGAGCAACACGGTTGTTGAAAGAAAGCCTTCTGTTTGCCGTCATCCCAATAGAGCTGCACAGTGGGTACATCGCATTTCAGTCATCAGAACAATACAGGAGTTCCAGAAAGAGACGCTCATCTGGATGCAATATTTCAAATAATATCCATAAAGAGAAGCCTAACAACCAGATTCCAAATCCTCCACTCCTGCCTGCTGCATCCACAGTTTACTCCGTCTTGCTGGAGTTTACGTGACAAAACCGAGGCTATAAAGTCATCTATCTATCTATCTATCTATCTATCTATCTATCTATCTATCTATCTATCTATCTATCTATCTATCTATCTATCTATCTATCTATCTATCTATCTATCTATCTATCTATCTATCTATCTATCTATCTATCTATCTATCTATCTATCTATCTATCTATCTATATGCTTTGTATATAAATACAAAAATATAAAAGTTTTTGGTGGCCAATGTACTCACCCATACTTGATGGAAGTAAAAATACACATCCGCATAATCAGCAACAGAGAACTTTTCGGACGCTGTTAAAGGATGAATGAAAGGTTTGTATTGTTTTTCTGGCTTTTAGGTTGTTGGTGTGTACAGAAAGATCAGAATTAGATGGTTAGATTAGGATTAGATGCCTGTGAGAGAGAAAGTGAAAAAAAAGAACAATAAATAACAAAGAATAATTAATACGTAATACCATGTACGAAAAAAGTATTTCGGCATGAGAAAATGTATTTATTTACACATTGTGTAAGTCACGGAGGATATGGAACCGCTCTCATGAATTAAAATAATAACATAGTTGCTCCGTCGGACGGACGTGTACTATGTGAATGGAACGGAGCAGTCATGGATGATGTGGGATTTGGGGGTAAAGAAAAACATGCCTTTAAGCAGAAACTTGACGACAAAGGGCTAATTTTTTGGAACAATAGCTGAAGCCATTTGTTCTTTGCAGCTCTGGATGTTGCAGCTCAGGCCGACTCCTCATTTCTGCCAAAATATTGATGGAGAGGCAAAAATGAAAAATAAAACAGCTTGAAGTCAAATGTGCTTTTCATTTAAAAACTAACACGAGCACCACAGCGAGCTGCTGCTGGATGTTAGAAAAACATCCTCCAGCCATTACTTCAAAATTTGCTTGTAATTGGTTTATGGATTTTTGTCTTGTGGCCTTTAAGCAGATAATTGACGCAGTTAATTCAATAGTTCAATAGTTTTCAGCAGTTGTGTTGAGGACATAGGTGAGCGACTGTTGGTGATTTATTATTACCCGCATAACTAAAGTTTCTCTTGAACTGAGTCACAGCTGGTCACATGGACCGCGGAACGGGTAGATGATGGCCCTACCTACTTTTGATGATCAAACATGTAAAATAATATATATAGATAAAATTAAAATATTCAATAGCTATTTTTTTCAAATGCACAGTAGTCTATGGCAGCAGCATCATTCTCCAATGAGAAAGCGATAAATCATCCCATCTAAAAATGTATTGGCTGATTGTGTCATGTGATGTAAACAAAAGTTTTCCCACCTCTGCGCTTCTTATGACCGCTACTTCGTTAGCTTCGTTTGCTTCGTTAGCTTAGTTAACCGTGTCCACTGCAAGTGCTGAGAGGTGTTTCTCGTCCCTCCGTCGTATCAAGACCTATCTGAGATCAACAATGACCCAGAAAAGACTAAATAGCTTGATGTGCGCCCACACACACGCACACACAGGGTTCTTTTGACCACAGTGGATGCTTTGAGGATAGACAGGGACTTCTCCAGCATAATGACAGACGGAGACACTTTTTCGGGAATATTTAGAGCAGGGGTGAGTTTGACTTTTCTTTTTAAAGTATTTTTATTCTGTAAATATTGTGTTAGCTGTAATATAATGATTGTAAGTGGAAATAAATCCGGGGCGTGTGTGCTGGAACATCAGAAAAAAAGTTAAATAAAAATTCGGTGCCGATTTTAATTATAACATGGCAGACACATTTATCATGCTCAGGGACCACAGCCTATGAGAAAGCAATAAATTCTGGTGTCTAAAAATGGATTGGCTTGTCTTGTGTCATGTGACGCAAATCAGTTGCGTGATCAAGGGGATGCTGGTGTTTTATGTGTATGCGGGCGCGTGCGTATGTGATGGGTAGTGGTATTGAGTATTGCCTGATGGGCCCGACCAATTTGAAATGCGTTCCGCGGTCCATGGCTGGTCAGGATATCAAACTGTCAAACAAGGATACCCTTTATTGTTGGTATTTGTTTTTAGTTAACATTTTTTGCTCATAGCTTGCAAAAAAAGTTGCCTTGCTATTTGCTCATTCATGACACTTGAATTTTCTGTGGCAATACAAAGTACTTGGTGTGCATTGAGAAGTTATACAACGAGTTCCTGCAATATTGAAACAGCACGATATGAATGGCTGTCCGCATGCAACTTCATCCGGTGAAGCAAGTGAGTACTGTGGGTCCTGGATATTAAGGAGAGGGATTATATGTTGAAATCCCAGTGCATTTTTTCTTTAAGATCGTTATTTATAAGTTAGAAATGGAGTACTTCCAGCTTTGGTGTGTCGTACAGCAGGGCTGGAAGATATAGAAAACAGCATATTGACTAAATAGAAATAATATTGATCAATATTGATAATTATCAACAAATGCAAAACATATATTTTAAGTGCAGCCCTGGCCTTTTTTGCTGTTGCTTAGCGACCTATTTTTAGATCCAGAACACACAAACACTGAATTCAAACTCAACCCTTCATTCAACCAACTTTTTACCAAAACTTTTTAGAAAGGAAAAAGAACACGTGCTCTCTGAACTCTTTGAAGGGGGCGGAGCGTTCCTGGGTCTGTGTTTGTGATTGGTTGGGAGGATGGGATGACTAATATTAATCTAGATGGCTAGAATGCAAAACTGTCATTCAACATCTTGGGTGCACAGTAGGAAAACTGTGATGGAATAGCAAACAAGGTATAAAGCTCTCACAATATCGCAGCAAGCCAATCGTTGGCTGTGTAAATTGATGTCGGAGCTTATTGCCACTACCTAAAAGGAATATTCCACACATAGAACTGCATTTAATCCAATATAGTTCATAATCTAAATACTGTAAAAAAAAAAAAAACAGAATTGTATTGTTCTTGATTAACCAGAAGACTTTATTCTGTGTGTGAAGAAAAACAAAGGGGATCATTTTCAGTACCTCTCCAATTTTGTAATCAGCTCAGAATTAGACAAGAATAAGAACTTGACAAATGGACTAAATTATTCTGTAATAGTTACAGATTTTATAATATGCAGTTTCTGATTTATAAAGCCTTTATTTACTTGAACAAAATATAAGATACCCCCCTACAAATTGCTAAACTCTGGTTTCATTCTCTTCAACCAGATATCTAATTTTGCCTCGTCTCTTTTGCTGAATGTGTCGTTACACCCCTACTAGGTACCCAACGCCTATTTAAATGTCTTACCCCCTAATTGGTTCTGGTGTGTGAAGAGGAAGTTCTTTAAAGTCCCTTCCCCTCCTCTCTCCTGTCTTCCTCATCTGATGTTGAATCAGAGTCGGTGAAATCTCTTTAATTTAAACGTGTACCAGAGAAAGCGTTGTTAAACATTTGCACTCAGCCTTTTGTACCTTTGTCAGTGAGTGGGAGACAGACAGAGCGCAGCTTGAGATCAAGTGGGCTAGAGAATTAATTAAGAGATGGAGAAGTGATTGTGAAGACAAAGCAGTAATCACAGAAATACAATGTAAATCTGTTCAGTAACTCTCTGACAGTGATTATATTGTAAAGCCTAAAGGAAACATATACCGTATTTTTCAGACTGTAAGGCGCACTTAAAATCTTTAAATTTTCTAAAAAATTAATAGCGCGCTTCATAATCCAGTGCACCTTATGTATGATTACTGTACTTGTGCTTACTGACCGATTTTATGAGGTACAATGCGCTCAAAAATCTGGCAAAATGTGAAAGTACGACTTTTGTAAGCAACGAAGCCGCTCCGCTCAATGGATATTCGGAGCATTACAGTTCACTGTCAGTACCTGATCAGCCCCGTAACAGGACCCCTGAGCAGTCTACAAGACTGCCTGACTATAATGTCTAAACCAGAAGTGCATTCATGTAAGACAGCCCACGCCTGGAGTATGCGCTAGCAACAATAAACCAAGTACGTTAATTCAATAAAACATTGAATTTTATTTTGGCCTTATGTTAGAAACAGGGCAGTGTAGTCCAACTACTCTGTCCTCCCAACAGAGACGGATAGCTCTCCCTCTCAGGTAGTATGTGTGTACGCGTAGGTGCGGAGTGATATTACACACTTGGGAAGAATATTTAATGCGCCTTACAATCCGGTGTGCCTTATGGTCTGAGAAATATGGTATACGATGGAGAACTTTTCAGCAGATACGTGTTATAATGTCAAGCTGCTGATTTATGGACCAATAGATGAAGCTATTTTATAATTTCTGATTTGACTGCCACAGCTCAGATCCACTGCTCATTCAAGTTTAATCTCAATATTTGAAGCAATTTAGATCATAGAGGAAATGAGCAATATGTTATACACAGGAAGTTAACAGTTTCAACCTGCAAGAAGCTGATATTAAACACAAAGGAAACTTTCCAAATGACCTAAAATGTGGGTAACCAGCACGCTTTGATGTTAAGCACTGGATAATAATATGTACATTTCTCTCAACCCATCATTTACATGGTCACATGGTGCCAGAGGGACAAGGCACGTGGACTGAGCTATCTAATTTATGTCCAGAAACATGAATTGGGAGCCTAGCTTCCTGACAGCTGTGCAGCAGTTAAAGGACATATGCTGTCTAAAAATAGACCCAAAGATAGTCCTGAAGGGCACTTAGAGGAAAATTACTGGCCAACTAGAGTCATGAAGAAATTATTATAATTATCTATAAGTGACTGGTTCCATTTGTCAGAAAAGGGTGATGTCAGCATTGCAGTTGAAGCTTATGTCATATCCTGATATTAATTTGGGATACCTAACATTACTTGCTTTAAGGAAACAAGCAGCTCTGAGTGGTGACGACTCAAAAACCGACAATAGGAATGTAACCATTTTAATCTCATACCCTAAACGATGTCATTTCTCCATTCCATGAAAATGAAGAACATCCACTTTTACAATTTTAAACAAATATATATGCAGAAAAGTCTATGCTATAGGTCCTTGCAATGGTGCCGTTACCTTCTGAACTTTTTCTTATTTACTCCATTTAAAAACCACAAATGTCGATGTGTTACAGTGGGATTTTTGTCATTGTTTGGGGTATGTGTGTGCTGGCTGTCTGTCCAGAAGGAGCAGGGCCTGTGTCTGTGAGTGTAGCCATGGCTGAGTACTGCAGTCACATCTGACCGCAGCTCAACACCCTCAGAATACCTGAGGAGCTCTCTGACAATCATTCTGTGCCTGATGGTAGCAAGTCAAGAAAATCATTAGATCTTTCAAGGGTATTTGTTGAAAACCCTTTTTGTTCTGGGCTGTTTTTCTTTTCGTCATTTACTCTCCTACAGAGCAGACCCGAGAAAGCTCTTACGCGACCGAGTCCCTCGAGTCGACGCCCTTTTCAAAATCTCCAGGTCCAAGATGCTTCCATCTTCGAGGTCGTCTCTCACCTTCTATAAACTCCTCTGTAACTTTCCACCTGACGCTCTCAGTCTGCCGGCTCCTGCTTGATAACAGCTGGATTTGTCTGCAAGGCAAACTACTTTCTTAGATACAACCAAGTGTAGTTCTAGTAATAATATCTGAAAGATTTGAGACAAAATTTATCAGAATCACTGAACTCAAAAGGACAAAACTAATGCATTTTTATGTTTTCATCAAATGTAAAATCTCTTGGCGCTAATAAAAAAAAAAATCTAAGAAAACTATTATTAGCGGTAACAGACTGCCATATCAACATGGCTGCTGAAAAACCGAACAAAGCAAAAAAGACTGAGATCATTAACCTCTTAAACCCAGACCCCTGCCCTCTTTTTACCTAATTTTTTCCAACAAATAACATGCTTAAATCTAACACTTTATTCAGCAATTACAAACTCCAATTCAATAATCTTGGTTTAATCTTAGATAATCTGTGGATACCGAATTAGCTATGTTTAACAAACGTGAATTTACAGCGATGAACCTAGAAAGTAAAGAAGGTTCAGTTCCTCCCCCAGTACTGGTGGCTGCTGGGCTTAAGAGGCTAACATAGAAACATAATAAAAAAACGGGTTCAATATCTTCCATCTAGAAGATAAAGCTGTATCTGCTGACAGTTTGACCTTAAATCTCGCTCAAAACGGTAATAACTACATCAATAAATGCCTTGTAGGTCCCACCGGATAAACCTATCTTAGCTATTTTTCTACCAACACCATTTTTATTGCATTAAGTGCAAAACAAAAAACTTTTTTTAATTAAAGGAATTTAAACAAATCTTTCCATTAATGTCTCTCATCAGGTTTTTACACTTCTATCATTACAAATGCCCACTCAACAGTACAAAATGAATAAATAAATAAATAGAAAAAGAGCTTTAGTTATTAATGCGTTTCTGGTTACTTTTTATTCCAGTTTAGAGCCTTATGTGTCTTCACTTAGAACACCAGCTCACCAAAAGACTTATTTTTTTCAAATATTGGATGCATATAACACTATATAGTTTATTTCAATAAAAAATGCCCACAACAGACACATAACAGTAGAGCTTTGGCTTTTTCAATGACTTACCAGACAAATAGAGACTATCACTGTCAGGATTTGGGTTTTGTTTCAGCTGTTTGTTCATTTTGATTTATTAGTTAACTCTCCAGTCTTTAAAATCAGTTTTGGTTTTGGGCTCTTTCTTGTTTGGTTTCTATTATAGCTTGTGTGTGTTGTGTTTAGTCTTAGGTTTAGGTTCTGTATTAGTTTTGGTTTATGGAATAGGTTAGATTTTATTGTAGTTTGATTTTATTTATGTTTCCAGTTCAGTTCTGTCTCTTCCCAGCAATCTGCCAGCTCACTCAATCTGTTTATCTGTCACTCCCCGAACACCAGTTACCAGCCAATCAGATCTGCTCACCTGTCAACCTCCAGTCACTAGCCAATCAGTTCAGTTCAGTTACCACCTTTCCTTTGATTATTTCCACCTGTCACTTGTAATTAGTCTTCACTCCCGTTCACCTGCTCACTCCCCTATATAGTCCTGCTACAAACATCTGCAAACTGCCAGATCATTAACAAGCCTTCGGTGAGTTTTGTCCAGCATTCTCTTTTTGACTGACCTGTAGATATTACCCTGATTGCCTTTTTGACTTCTGAGCCAGCCTGAACCCTGAACCTGTTTTTCCTGCCCTGTACGATTGCTTACCTGTTTCTCTGACCTGGACCTGCCTTGGGATTTTCTGAGTTTGCCTTATCCTTGTCTGTACTTCTGCCTATTTTGGACTGCCTTTTGTGTACCGGAGTTTGGACTGCCATTTTGACCATTGAGCCTGCTTTTTCCTGTCTTGCTTGTTTAAGAGCAATAAAACATCTGAACCCAAAATCTCTGCTTGTCTGGCTGAATACTGGGTCCCTCTGTCTCCGATTCGTGACAATCACCCAGTTTTTCTGTTTGTAGTTGTTGCAAATTCAAAAACTAACTGAAGCGTTTTGCTTCACAGAAACCAGAAAACCATGAGCCCATTCGTAAGGAACATCATTTCATCGTCCCAATTGCTTTAAGGGAAAAGGTTAACCTATTTGCTATGATAATAAATGATGTTCAGCGCATCTCTCCATTACCCACAATACATGACCTATAGAAAGTCAAAACTGGGTGAAGGTAATCACGATGTTCCTGCACCCTTAGTGCTCACCAAAATACATTTTTACCTGCAGTCTTCTGTTTGCATGCAAAGCTTTCCTGCATCCTCACCCCTCTCTATATGTCAGGATGCAGCACTGCACTAGAAGGTCACACTTGCTGATTTTCTGCGTCGTAAAGCAGTTTTCATACAGTGCAAAGACATCCTTGAAATATATGCACACCTCACCGAAATTTGGGTCACATGAAATTGTTTTGATAATTTCTTTTAAGCCTGATTGTTGCAGTGTCATAGCTTTGCAAGTTGTGTGGTGTAAAAGTGAGGGAGGACGCTTGCAAATTATATTTGGCATTCCCAAATCTGAATAAACATGTTTGGAGTAGTTTGACTCTTGTAAACATTGGTATTGAATGTCCCAGTTCAGTTTCTGTAAAATTTGTCTTCCTGTGAATCAAAGGTAAGAGATTTCGGTTTCCTGTTATACCTTTTCAAGGTCTATCAACAGCTGCTATTAGGATGCTAAATAGAGGTGATGCATAAAGATGATGCATAAATGATGCACACAAGCATAAATGTATTGGCAAATGTGGTGTCTAAATTAAGGAGCACCGTCACTATGTATTTAAAAAAGGATTGAAAATTAGATCACCTTTCATGTAGTTACACTCACAAAAGTCTTAACCAAACCTTTACAAGCTGCTCTTGAAGGTCTTTTTATTTTTAACCAAATGCATGAACACACTGAAACCTGTAAAGTAAGGTCAAGGTAAGGTATGCTGTGCAAAATGAATAATGTTTGAAAGTCTCTGAGAAGCCGCGAAGCTGGAAATTATCCGAGGAGAGGAATGAGGTTAGAGCGGCTCGGGGGAATGAGTGGGAATTGTATGTATTCTGATTTAACCCTCCTTGGATTGTGACGGTCACCAGTGGAGATCCTGAGGTGGCTGAAGCATGTGGTGAACAAGAAAAGGTGTGGAAAGTGCTTGACCCGTGTTTTCTTTTGACAAGGTTTTCCGATTTCTGACTGTAGTTCGTTAATGAGGGACAAACAGGCAGGTGAGTGAGCTGTGGTGGAGTTGTCGTAAGTTGGAAAGAGGAGCGGTTGTGCTCAGGATCCAACACAAGATGGAGAAAAAACATGTACCACTGAAACAAGGACAGTTAGATTAGCGCAACCAAATTTGGATGCGGTTTGGCTTAGATCAGATGACTTGAAAAAAGGTGCAAAAAGTGATTGTCACTCACTTTGGGAAGAAGAATACATGAAACACAACCCTGCATGATCCCAGCTGTACGTTATTTACATCACAACTGTGTTTCCCTGAAAACTAATAAATTTCAACTTCATTTCTTCAGTATCCACATAATTGTAATGATTTTTTTTAATTAAGTTTTCAACAGTTTACACGTACTAGTATACACATACTACCTGAGAGGGAGATCTATCTGTCTCTGTCGGCAGGACAGAGTAGTCGGACTGCACTGCCTTGTTTCTAACGTAAGGCCAAATTAATGGAAAAGGCCTTTAATTCGTCAACATATTTGAAACACATTTAAGATCTCTGCTTAACCGATGACTTTAAAAGAGACATTTTAGTCCTGGTTGATGGAGATGCTCAGCTCATGAATATTTACCTGTAGTTTGTTTGTTGCGTTTGTCTCTGAGTTAAACCTGTGACTGACTGGCTGCCAGCTCGAGGTTTATCCCTCTGCTGATGACAGCTGGAACTCCTTAATATCCTGAAAGGAGCAGCGACAAGCAGATCGAAAGGCATGAAAAAAAGAAAAGACACTGAGCCGTAATTTAAATTCTGGTTAATTTTAGATTTTCAGATATTTTTCTTCTAGTTGCAGTGCCCCCATCTAAATTAAATGTTTCTTGATTAGACTTTTGCCATTCTTTAACTCTTTTAACCAGTGACTGCAGACCAGTAATTTGACAAATAACAGGTAGTTGCTACCAATATTAATGTATTTCATATGTCTGTGATCTTCTGAAAAAAAAAAAAAAAACAGTTTCCTTTGGAAAAATCTGTAACCAAGAGGAGGAGGAAGCTTATATAGATTATCTGTCCAATGTAGTTTAAACTGAATTTCTTTTTCTTTTCTTTAGCTTTCATATAGAAGAGTAAAGAATCTGAACCAGCCAACCTCTTATTTTAGGGCATGCCCAGCAGAGGTTTAACTGGCAGCTGTTCAAAAATATCACGCATGTATAACTTATAGCGATTACTCCTATGCCTGAAGGAAACATTTTACGAACTGCATTATCACGGAGTTGAATAAAAAACGGAGAGAACGCAAGCCAACGTTAACCTAGCATCTCGGCAAACATCTTCTAGGCCAGGACAACGATTTTTAGCAGAGTGAGATGCGCATTTAGACTTATTGTAACTATATGTGCAGAGACAATTGTTCCTAATGGAAAATGAAAAGTTTTCTCTGTAGGTTAGAGCACAACACTTCAGCAGACTATGGACTGCCGTATTTTTCGGACCATAAGGTGCACCGGATTATAAAGCGTACCATCAATTTTTGAGAAAATTTGAGGATTTCAAGTGCGCCTTATAGTGCGAAAAATACAGTATAGATGAAACCTAGTGTGAATTTTAAGTTCGTGTCAAAGAGTTTTCTCCTTACGATTATGTTTCTCTTCTGCCCAGCAAGGAGGAGACATTATTCCGCTTTTGTAATGTTCTTTGAATAGATGAGTCTAACATTGGATTACTTGAGCATCACAATAGAGGACATGTTTAGCACCAAATACAGCGTTCCTGGAGAACCATATGACCATGTTAAAAAAAAAAAAAAAAAACTTCAATATCTGAACATTTCTAATGAAAGAATTGCATATTCAACAGGGTGTCCTGTTTTTTCATGCAACTTTACATAAAAAAAAAAACTTTTGTTCACAATGTGTATCAGTAAGATGTCTTGTGGTTTACTGTGCAAAGTCTGCAAATTTATCTTCATGGGAGTTGGAGGAAACCAGTGGTTGTGAAAGGTCAGATCCGCGTGTTTGTTCTGGACCTTTAATCTCAACTAAAAATTAAATTTTGACCTTTCAATGGGAAGTTCTAGAACCCTATTCGGCAGCGTACACAGCCATCAGCCTGATAAATAGACATGAAGCAGAGCTAATGTCAGCATGTACAGAAACTAAAGACCCCAACACTCAGCAGGGATTAAGAATATGAAGGTTTTGCTTCTGTGATACGTATGATCAGCCCAAATTGTAGTTGAAGGATTACGGTGTGCATGCTGTAACTTTTCTAAGTCCTCTCTTGGGGACTTGTAAATTGGCATGTGGTTACGGCTTACGTGTGAGGAAAGAAGTTCCCCTTTCTCGCCATGGGGTGCAGATGTAAAAAAAGGCTGCACATAAAGGTAAAGTGAGCTCTCCTTGCGCAGGGGACGACACATTTTTCTATGCAGAACCTCTGTACTCTGGCTTCCTTTAAAGTTGCAGGTGAATGATCTTCACTTGTCAAACTGGCAGGTTGTCTTTTTAATTTTTCCCCTCTTCCAGAGCTGACACTTTAAAGGTCTCAGCTCATTCCTCTGACTTTTTCCCCCCACAGAGTTTAGATGTTGCTGATTCATCCTGTCCCCTGCGGAGAAAATAATTACAGTCGGAGTCTTGTACTTGCAAAGTAGAGATCTGCCTCAAAGAACAGCATCTTTGACTGTGGCTTAGCGTGAGCCTTTGCAGGAGATCAATAGCTGCTGCAGGAAACGCCACAGCAGTCTAAACGAAAAGTGACATTATAAAAATAAAGGGGTTGTTCCTATACTGTTATGTACTAATTTAATTCGGTCTATCGGTGCATCATCATCTGCTTTTAGAAGCTTACTGTGACATGCACACATTTAATTTCTCCAACCTGTTCACCATGTACCCTGACATTAACCGTGTCACCCAATATTTCCAATTTGAGATGAAAGAGGACGAAATCCATGGATGTACAGAAGAGCTGGCAGCTGAACTAACAGCGCAGTCACAGAGGAACGGGTTGTCCCGGATGCCCCAGCCACCCAGCGCTGGCTCCGTTACTGCATCTTCTTTGCAACAATTCAAAAGCGGCTTGCACAAATTAGACCCACGGGGAGCCAAAACAGACCAATGAGCTGCAAACAACTGTCACTTAGATCGGCTTCTACCGAAGAAAGAGAGGAACCCGCTGCATAAGGAAGGAGCTCCAGCAGTGGAATTGGCCACGAGGGACCAGATGTTGCTCCACTGTGATGCCTCTCTGGCTAATAAAAGCTCTAGACGCTGTACTGCTGCATAGCACCCACACTCGTGTTTACTTGCTGCTCAGTAAACGTCTGACAAAGATATTGTTATTGAATGGGGAGAAAAGTGTCCGAAAGCATCTAAAACGAGCACAGCAGCTTGCAAATGTACTCATGCTCCTTTAAGTCATTCCCATTCTGCCACATTACAAACACAGACTTTATTATTTTTGTTGGGTTGTTTTATGTGAAAGTTGTGCACAAAGTGGTGCATATGTGTATAACGGTGCAGTAAAACCATGGCATGGTACGGTGACCTGCATCTGCATCAGCCTCCCTGAGTCATCACTCAGGATGCGACTACAGCTGCAGGTTTTTGGAGGCATGTCTCTACCAACTGTAAGCAGGCAGAGACTGAAGTCGTGGTCGTTTTTCTCTCCGAAATATCTCAAACTGTCCGACTGGATAGAGAGAGTCTGTGTGTTTGGTGTTCAGGTCTGAACTTTGACTGAGCCGTTCGAACAAATGAATATGCTTTAATATCAACCTGGGTGTTTAGGGTTGTTGTGCTGCTTGAAGCTGAACCTCCTCCCTGGTCTAAACTGTTTTGCACCAACTAACAAGTTTTCTTCCTGGATTTTGTTTAGCTTCATCCTTCTGTTTAGTAAACCCTGACTAGCTTCACTTTACTTATATTTTTAATGTAACAATACCCCCACAGCATGATGCTGCCACCACCCTGTTTGACTGAGGGAAATGTGGGTTCAGGAGGATGTTTTGAGGGGAGTTGTGGCCTGTGTTCTGAGAATGCTGCAAGTACCTGGTTTGAACCTCGTAGACTGCCACTGTGGGTCCCTGAGCAAGACCCTTAGCCCCAGATTGCGCCCTGGGTGCTGTGAAAGCTGCCCCCTGCTCCGAAGGGATGGGTTGCATGTAGGAGACACATTTCGTTGCAATGTACAATTGCAGTGACAAATAATGATTTCTATCTCTTTGTGCCACACGCATGTTTTGCAGATCGTCCAGAAGGCTCCATTTCGCTTTTGTCCAATCAGAGCTCCTTCTTCCATGTCTTTGTCGTGTCGCCCCACATTGCTTTTGCCTTTTTGGGCATGGACGACCGTGTCTTTGTAGGTTTGTTCCCCTTTTCTGTTTTCCGATGGTGGTTTGAACAGCGCTCTGCAAGATGTTCAAAAGCTTGGGTTATTGATTCAGAACGTAACCCTTTGACTTTGTCGACCCTTATCTCTGTCCCGTCTTCTGCACTATTAGTTTGTGTTGGTCTCTTGTATGAAATCCCAATAAAACTCATAAAAGTTTGTGGCTGTCAGTTTAAAAAGGGGGAAAGATTCAGAGGTAGCCCAAAACTTGCAAACGGCTGTAGACGAAGCTGCTCCTATTGTCTGTGCGCAAACACACACACACACACACACACACACACACACACACACGCATCCGGGACACGAGGTGACAAGAACCAAAGATAGAGAAAAGGAGACACAGAAAGGAGCCATTTTTACCCCCCCCCCCCCCCCCCCCCCCCCAACAGGACCATGGCAGCTTCGGCAACCTTTCAGATCACAGGTGCTGCCATCACAACCACGATCAAGTTGGGAGCGCCACACATCAGTGCAGACGGGCAGGATGGGCTGCCAGCTGTTGTCTTTGTAGAGGCGCTTGGGCGAGCCGAAGGTGTCACATTCGACTGGAGAAACACATCAAACTCTTACTCCTCTGCAAGACGAGCAGTGATCCCCAAAAAGCAGAGGAAAATGCCGCACCAGAGGACAATGTGTATTTCAGAGTGGAGAGGTGCAATTCAGCATGTCAGTGCATAAACTGGATTCTCCACACTTATTAGTTACACGTTGTATTCTACGCAGAGAAAGGGATTACGCTTCTTTAATACTTCAGCTGGTGAATGCATTATTGTGTCGTAATCTGAAAGTACATAACTCACTGACATAAAAGCAGCTCCTTGAAAAGGGGGGGGGGGGCTTTTTGAACACGCCAGTAGACAAACTCTTGAGTGCAAATAAAAACTGCTGTACAGCACAGATAAAAGTAATTAGACAGTGCATACAGAGTGCAAAATTAACACGTTAAAAAACATCCCCACTTCTCATTTAAAACAACAAAGGACTTGGTTCTTTTGCTCTTTGCCACTCGCTGAAGTTCAAAAGATGGTGAAAGCACGTTTCTTATCTCTTTGCCCGCTGCCATTGTCGGGGATGGTATACAGTTTGTAATGGCAACCAATTACTTTGGCCTTTCATCCAGGAGGCAGCATCAAACGGCTCGACTGTCAGCCTTTGTTGCTGGAGGCAGGGGGGGCCAGTGTGGAAGAAGAAAGTGTGGCTGATGCACACTTTCTTCTTCCTGTCCCGATGTCCGTCTTTGGGGGATAAAACACCTTCACGGGGATCAGCTGAACTTTATTTAAATCAGGACCTCTGGCAAATGTTTGAGGTAAGAACACAGCATTATATACCAACTTAAGGTCCATCCTCTGATCCATCAGGAAAAAAAACAACAAATAAATCAGATCAATTTAAAGGTGCTTGTAGATTTAAGAGTTCGTTAATCCAACATGTTTGTCCCCCTGTTGCTACCTGAGAGGTTTTTCCGCAGCTTTCTCTCCTGAGATTTGACAGCCTCAGAGCAAAGAAAAAGCCCCTCGGGTCCGTGGTTCTGTGCAAACAAAGCATGCATACAAGTGCACAGATGTAAAGACAGGAAGGGACGCACAAAACCCGTCTGTGAGGGGGTATATTTAGATTCTTGCATAATGTGCTTTTAACACAACACAGAGTGGATGAATTTTTAATGCCTGGATGGAGAAAGAGAGAGAGAGAGAGAGAGAGAGAGAGAGAGAGAGAGAGAGAGAGAGAGAGAGAGAGAGAGAGAGAGAGGGGGGAACAGAGAAAGAAAAAAAATCAGTAAAGTTAAGCATTTAATCTGCAGTTGCTTTGTGGCGAGGCTGAGATCTGAAAGCAGCCCATCGACATCAGGCGCGGGACGCTGGCTGGCCACGGATGCTGCAGCCGCGGATGGCTGCATCTGCAGGAGAGGGGATGGCGAGCAGGAAAGAGAGGCAAAATATTTGGGAGATGCATGAGGCAGAAGACCGAGGAGAGGGGTGTTTGCATGAATGAGTGAGCAGGAATAACTATGAGCCATGTCAGCGCTGTACCGGTTTTCCCAAAGGGATCAGAGTGCTGCAGCTTCTCTGGCAAAGCCCCTCTGCTTGGCTGTGAATGTTTACTATGAAAAGACAAGATCAAACATGAATACCACAATGTCTGGCTGGGAAAAGTATCTCCAGCGTTATGAAATGAGAAGAACAATCATCAGCAGTTCAAGTCAAATTTCCTTATTTCTCCTTCATATCACGTTTGTTTATTGGTTTTATCTCAGAGAAAATAGGCAGAAATGAAAGAAAACTGCACATGATGTTGAGCAGAAAGGCAGTAAGAACATCTATAAATAGAGGCAGGACAATTTCCTATCCCTGTCTTGGTATTAAAGTGTGAAAAAGCTTTTGTACACCAAGATAAAAAAAAAAAAAACAATTACAGATTTATTGTTTTGAGGATTTATGTTCATTCTCAGTTGTTTTTACCACCAGCACTGGGGAAATCACATATATTTCAGACAGCATAAAAAGCAATCTGATCAACACGGACACTTTGTAAACCATGCTTTATGTGTGTTGAATTAAGACCAAAACAGCTATAGACTTAATAAATAAATTAAGCAGAATTGGTTTAATTCAACCATATCTAAGGGTTTTTGATTATGAAGGATTTGTTTAATGAGTACAACATTTTAATCAAATTTAAGATGACTTTGACTAGATCACTGCCAGACCTCCAGTTTGTGTTTTTGAGCCATGTAGAGGTGGATTTGTTGGTGTGCTTCAGATCATTTTCCTGACATATAACCTAATGGCCTTGAGTGCAAGATTACAAACTATTGGGCTGATTTCCTCCTTTAGCTTTCTGGTAGAGAGCAGACATTTCTGATTCTATCATTTGTGCAAAATCATCCAGGTCCTAAAGAAGCAAAGCAGCAAACCCACACCATCGCGCTACCACTACCATGTTTGACAGGTGGTATGATGAGGCAAAGATTAGGGTGATGGAAAGGAGGCCTTCTTACCTCAAAATACCAGTGGACACATGCAAACAGCTGCTTAAAAATTATGAGAAGAATTTGGTTGGTGTTAAAAAAACAAACAAAAAATAAACCAGACAAGAGTTTATTCCACATCCATCTGTACGAGATGAGCATGTTTCTGTTTTAAGTTTCACTTTCACTAGGTGTTTAATTAGATATTAGACCCTAAACACATACATTCAAAATTAAATCATATGTATGACTGGAAACTGGTCTCACAACATCTAAGACATCAAACTGACTTGTTCGCCATTCCTGGATGATGGCTTCAGCATTGCTTGCAAAAGACAGTATGCATTTATAAAAATAAATTCCACGAAAGGTGTCCTAAAGAACAAGCGTCATTGATGTTCAGACGCACAAAAAGAATTTATTGTGCCCTTATTGTTTTATGATAATCATGACTTAAACTTCAGAGAATAGTCTCTTCTTTTGTGCAACACAGTGTAAGGAGATTATTCATATAAGATGCAATCTAACTCTGAATTCCCCGCAGTGACACCTGGGTGGAACCTGCGGGAGGCAGCATGGGATGCAAAGTCTGCGCTGTGGGAATTGCAGTGTTTTGTTTACCGTACACCCTGTGGAGTGAATGAGGCTGAATGCATATCTGAAAAAATGTCTGTCTTTCTGTCAATATTCACTCATCATCATCATCTGCCATGAAACAGAGGCAATCAAAACACAGAAAAATAGAAAAAAAAAGTACAAAACATAAGCTATTATTGGACCAGGAGCAGGAGAATGAGCTCTTCTATGCACAATCGGCCATTTATCAGGACTATTTATGAAACAAAACACTGAGAGTGGCTCAGAAATATTAAAAATACAGAGCAATTGCCTAAAATTGCTTTATTGTTTTCAGTCGGAAAATAACAAACCCAACTCCTGGTTAATGCTTGGGATGGCAAAACTGTTGCACAACAAATAAAAATAAACAATCTGTCGACCATGGTAAAGCATGCTATTATAAGGGAATAAAAAAGATCCAAGATCTATACCAGATTCCAGTGTAATGATGTCCTTTGAAGAGCAGCAATCCAGATTTACTTTAAAGAAAAAGCACTTTTTAAGCATCTCCAATTGAGAAGCTTTATCCTAAAGAAACAAAATATTGTGACGACGAAACCACTAAAGTCAATACTGGAAGATCTCACAATAAAAGAGTTTTATAATCTGTTGATATCCAAAGCTTCTGACAATTCATCGTTTAAGTTAGTGGTCTGGAAGGAGGATCTGCAAAGGGAAATTCATAATTTTGATTGGGAAAAAGGCTTGTGTTGAAGCCCACTCTAAGACCATAAATGCTGGATTAAAATGAATACAGTACAAACGGTTGATGAGATTATGTGTAACTCCAGGGCAATTAAGCAGATATAACACAAATATCCTGGATGCATGTACAAAATGTCCATAAAGCAGAGGTATACTTTTCCACCGTGTCTGGCAATGTAAAATTTATAAATAAGTTTTGGATAGCTGTAAAGACATCAGTTGAAAAGGTTCTTTTAAAACTTATTCCTTTAGATCCTAAGATTTTTCTTCTAGGCATATATCCAGGAAAACACACACGCAACAGAAGTGAGATGTTGTTTCTGGACCTAAGCTTGTTTTGTGCTAAAAATGTATTGCATTCCAGTGGAGGAAGATTATGACTCCAACTGTGGTACAGTGGTTTAAACAATTGCTGTTAAATCTACCAATGGAAAGAATAACCTACATACTGAAGGGTCAGCAGCAAGCATCTGAAAATATCTGGGGTCCTTTTATTAAATACGCTAAAAATGTAAATCTAGTGGATGCTGAATATGAATGACATTTAAGACTTTTTTAAGCCTTTGCAGTTCCTAATTAAATAATAAAGACATATGTTCAAAAACTGTTAATACCCAATAGATTTTGGTAACAGTGCATGTATGGATGTATATGTATGTGAACATGACGAATTACTGTTCACATTGTGCCATAGGTTGCAAAAGATTACAAATGCCAGCAGGTATGGTTTTTTGTTCTTTGTAGTAATTTTTTTCTTTCAAAAATAACTAAATATATAAACAATCACTCCCGTCAACCTTTTGGTGCATAAAACGGTACAAATGAACTTATGAAGAACCTAGGATTTTCAAGTCTATCCTCTTTTGCAAAAGTATTTAAAATCCTTGATTCTTTCCCTATTTTGTCATGTTTCAGCTACAAACCTCAGTCTATTTTTATAGGGATTTTACATGATAGACCAGGACAAAGTGGAGTATAATGGTGAACTGGAAGGAAACTAAGACATGATTTTCTAACATTTTTAGAAATAACTGAAAAGAGCAAAAGCCTGCCCCCCTTTACAATGATATTTCCAAATTAATTTCTACTCTCATTTCCCTTACAAAACTCACACAGTCACGTCCATCTAAACTAACAGGCTGGGAAAGGAAAACATAAATCATACAAGCAAAACACGAGGCTCATGGTAAACTATGGTGGAGCTACAGAGATCCACAAATCAGGTGGGAGAATCTGTTGACAGATAAGTTGGGAACTCCAGAAATCTGGCCTTTATGGAACAATGACAATAAGAAAACCTCCAGATCTATTAGGAACACAGAAAACATGTGAAAGGTGTTTCGTTGGCCAGATGACACCAGTTGAAGTTTGTGACCTACATGTGAAATGTTATGTGTGGTGGGAAACTAATCAGCCCATCCTCCTGAAGACATGACTATATGAAACATGGTGGTGGCAGTGTCATGCGGCAGGGATGCATTTCTTCAGCAGTGAAAGTTGACCCTCTATTCCTTGACACATAGGAGATTCATTTTGACATTACGGCATAAATTGTCCTCACTCCTTGGAGGATAACTTTGATATTTCATTATGACTGAAGTAATAAGTGTTAATGGGTATGTGTGTTTCTCAAAGATTGTTATGCTGTTTTGCACGGGGCTAGCAGGCTGCTAACGTTACCCTAGCCCGCTGAGTGTAGTCGACAAAGTGGAAGTAAAAGAGACCTTTTGCGAAAATTCCCTGGTGCATGAATAAATTAAATATTTCCAACATAAATGCAGAATTGATGCCAGGCTTAAAACAATTTTAAACACATTTTTCAGGCAGACACCGGAGCAGCACAGGAGCACTGTGAGGTGAAGGTGTGTTGTTTACGTATGTATGTTTACGCAAAAACATGTGCCCTTTCGAGCCCCATTATGTTCATTTTTGACATAAAATAACATAAAACCCTATTAAAATACATTTTACAACATGACATGACAAGATCAAGGAGTATGAATACTTTTGCAAGGCACTGTGTACTTTTAAAAAAAATTATTTAGAACGAGCCAAATGGATTTAACCCTGTTATCTAGTCCATCAGTGTTGTGTTTTTGGTTCGTACAGAGCTTGATGCAGATTCAACTCAAATGAATAAATCAGGGAGGCTTTTAAAATCACTGACATTTATGGATTTAAAAATGGATGAAGTTCTTCATGCTGCAGTCCTGCGCCTTCATCTTCTATACGCCGGCAATAACAGGTTAGAAAAAAAATAGCCAAAGATGGAAGGTGCAATCATCCAGCAGTGTGTGAGGTGAACGCATTACCATCATCTCCTTGTGCCTTGAAGGCTGTATGATTGACATAGTGACTCACTGACACATAATATTTCATCCTAGTGCTGAGACCAAATTAGCAACCCGTTGCTCTGCCGTCGGCTTGGAAACAAAAAAAAATAAAAGCGGATAAGGCATATGCGAGTTCTGAGTATTCTTGGAAACACTTACAGCCAGTTCCTCCGGGGAGCTCCAGCACCTACTGACTTACTACACGGTTTTTCTCTCAGCATTGCTGCTTTCCTCGTAACAATAACACCAGGGAGAAAGATAGATGACAGAAGACGCAAGACAAAAAAAAAAGCTGCTTTTGGCCTTTACACAAGTTTCCCTGAAAACATTGTGGCAGCCAGAGTCTAAATTTTGCATGGCTTCCATACTTACAGTGAGCTCAGATATTTTAGTGGCAAAGACAGCCGGAAATGACAGATGGCCGATAAGGAACTGACTATCCGTCTTCTTGCTTGTCTTTGCTGTAGGAAGGAATCTGAAGGGTCAGAGAGAATTGGAAAAGGATCTACGCAGTCCATCAGCAGATGTATGACCTAGCAGCTATTAATCCTCCCCATATGCTTGGATCTCCAGAAAGAGGCACAAAAAGTGACAGAGACAGTGAAAGATTGTCAAAATACATCAGCTGAGGGTAATGAAGGAAAAATAGTCAGCTTAAACTGCAGCAAATCATAGTTACCTCTCAACTCTGCCTTTCAGCTAGCGATTAACTTTCTGTTCACGCCGCAGCTCTTCCGGAGGGAAAAAAAACAGTCTTTGAACTGTTTCACCCTGTGAAAAAAACAAAAAAAACCGGTCATCTATTGATCACTTCTTTGAGAAAAAAAAAAAATCACCGCGTCCTGAATAAGTGATGGAAATCTCTCTCGTTGGACAGGAGGTTGCTAAAGCTCTCAGAAAATATAAATGTAAGAGACTGCAACTGACTCAACTATGCAATACGTGCAAACTCTTCAGCCTCCTGGTAAAAAAAACAAAAACAACATTTTGAGGCAAACTAGTGAGAATTAATCAGGAAAGCTCATTCTAGAAGTGCAGGGTTATGTGAAGTGAATGTAAAGTCAAATTGTTTCTATAATACCCCCCTTTTATTTGTTACTTACAAACAAATTTAGATCATTATTGCATATTTAAACGCTAACCTCACATAAGAGTGAATTTGCTGAATTAATTAATTATTACTTATTATTATTATTATTATTAATAATAATACTAGTAATAATAATATATTTGTTACAAATTTGCTTAAGGATGACATAATCTTTGTTTTTTGACCGACTGTCAAGAAGCCCTGATCTTTATATTATAGAAAATGTGTGTGCCGAGCAGAGAAGGTGTGTGTGAGCAAAGCAACCTACAAACCGGATTTAGCTAAATCTGTTCTGACAGGAGGAATGGGCCACAAGTCCAGTCAACTGTTGTGAAAAGCTTATAGAAAAACACCCAAAACGTGTCCAAGTGTCTAACCCCAGGAATACCAATATAAGAGAAACATCTAATCCCTATTGTTCTACTCTAAAAATAAATATATTTCCACATCAAACCATGAGAGATGGATTTCCCTGGCAATCACTGCAGCTGCGCTTCAAGACCTGATGTGAATGGGACAAAAATATATGTAAAATGAGCACAGTGTCATTTTCTCTTCATCATACAGTATGTATGTGGCAAATAATGTGCAAAAATTATATGGTGACAGAATAGCAATGAAACATTAGCAGCAGGGTTTTAGTTATGTCATAAATTAAAATAAAAAAATGTTAGAAATCGTTTTTAGAGACCAATGTGCTAGCAACTAAGAATTAACCTTGACTTCAATGTTTCACCTATATTCAATCCTGTTTAGCTTTTTGTTTTAAAGGAAAAACCATTGGAGAAAAAAAATTATGTGGAAAAACTCAACATTTATTATAATGACTTGTAAATGAGATAAACAAGTCAAGAGACCAGAAGGCCTTTACAGCTAATGATGCTTGCATATAATATTGACATGGGTAGCTAGTCATGTAATGTTTTTTTAAACTGCTTATTACCCATCCCCCACCAGAAAAAAATTCAAATGAAATAAAAAAAATAAAAAGTTGAAAGAAAAAAAACCTTTGGGATTTGGGGATTCATCATATCTCCAGATTTTTTCCTCTAATGCTGCAATCAATAACTTGTGGGTGATAAGCCTTGCAAAAGTATTCACACCCCATGAACATGTTTGTAGTTTGTACCATTGTGAGGACAAGCTGTGGGGTATTTTCTTTAGTTGTCAGGTGATGCACCAATACAAGAGGTGCATAATTACGACAAAGTGGATGGAGGATAAGACTCTGGAGTGCGAGTGTGTTGGGTGTAAGTGTTTCCTGAACTACAGGTTTCCACCAGTGGGCGTGGCCACACAGGCTGCAACATTCACCGCCTGGTGATCGACCATTTTATTATGATGAAGGCTCCTTTCATACCACAGAATATTTCCCTTAGACATCATCTTGTGTGTCTTCCATGCTTCGTAGGTCCACGCCCTATAAAGTACGTTCAAGTTACATAGTTTATTTCCTTTGTTACCACCTACAAGAATATCTACCTGCCTCCCCTGTTTTCCTCCACATCCCTGGCTTCCTCAGTCACTAACCAGTTACTACCTATCTGTCTACTCTCATGATGCTCCTTCATCTGCCAGCTGTTTGTTTGCCGGATTCAAACTAAGATTATATTTTATATGTTTAAGAATTAGGTGACTTCTGAAGCTATTTGATTGATCTTGATTTTATATGCAGGTATAAGAGTAAAAGGGGTTTGGTACAAATGCATGCATCATTTCATATATTTCTTTTTTTTGTAAATAAAAAACAAAAAAAGCAAATGAAAAGCATTTGAATTTTTTCCTTCCACTTTGCAATTATGTGCTACTTCCTGTTTGTTTTCCACAACAAAAAAAAAAATCACAATAAAATTGTTTTGATGTAATGTGACAAAGTGTGGAAAAGGTCTAGACTGTAGAGGTATGAATACTTTCGGTTGCCTTGACCTAATTATTTCATTAAAATACGTGAAAGATAACAAAGGGTTACAGCCATGATCATCGTTCGCTTCCCAACCCCCTTTCAACCTTATTTAGTTCACACGGTCAACAGTGTTCAAGCACACAATGAAAGAGGGCATATGATTGGAAAAAGTGACAACGTCTGTATAATCATGTGACAAAATCAATAGCGGGTGCCTCAAAATTCCTCAGCAGACTGCTCACTTCAACAGTAAGATGATCTAATGTCTTTTTTATGGTTTTGTTTATGAAATAATAATACATTCCAAGATCATTTAATCTGCTCCGTAGTAGAGAAAGTGAAAATTCATAAAACACTAAATAAGTGTTTTGCAAAATTTGTTGATATACACATGAAAATGATGGTAAGACTAATAATCGGTGGAAAACAGAAACATATACGGTTTTAGGAGCTGTACATTCTGCTTTTTTGCTTTGTTTTTCACCTCTTCTGAGATTTCCCTGGGACGTTAGCATTTTTTTCATAGAAGCACTAAAGGGGCACTTTTTCAAGCCTCGCCATTCAAATTATACTCAGACTCATCCATCAGAAAAGGAGAGGACCTTTTTCCTCCACAGTTTGAAACTAAGGCTACGAAGTGATCTCTGTTGCAGGGAGAACAGAGCAGCCTTAAGCAGGGACAGAATAGATGCAGCTGCGGTATACAGAAGCAGGGTTATTACCACAGCACTGCTTTCTATTGCCATATTTTCTATCTCTACTTGAAGATGAAGCAGCAGATGTGCTGGTGTCATTTCCTGTTCAGATGCTTAATTAGGAGAAGCAAAAGAGAGGAAAGCAGCTTGGGATTTTTTTTTTTTATTTTCATGGGAAGGTTTTATACGTGAGGAAGCAGCAAATCCAAGATCACACGACCGTATCATGTGCTGCATTTAAATTGATTAGCAGGAAAAAAACAAACTTAAAAAACAGCCGCACCTCTCTTGACTTTGTCCCTTCTTACAGCTGGGTTTGATCAAGCCCAAGGATGCATGAGTTGCCAGGCAGGGCTCATCTGGCCTGCGACGGCCCTGAGGCGGCAGCTGTCACCGGCCGAGTGCACCTCGTGCTCCTGGCTGAGTTTTCCGATGAGCTGGGGCCAGCTAATGAGGACATTATCAGATCAGAGTCCTCACCCTCACGCAAACAGAGCCGCCAGCACAGCCTATGTGACCTTTTCCCACCTGCTCACGAGATAAATGACCGAGAGCTTCACAGAAAATCGTCACGACAGATGAGAAGTCAATCTTATTGATTAATGCTTCCAGAAAGTAAATAACTTTAGACAGGAAAAAATAAAAGTACTGTGGTTTAGCTGTATTTGTGAACTCTACTGGCATACCATTGCAGTAATTTTCTAAATCTGAACATTGATTTTTCTATTTTGAGCAAATCATTTCTGAGGAGGATTTATGTCATATATCTATTAAATCTGAAACCACTTTGTAAGAAAAACCTGCTTGCTGGTTCTTTGCCTCTGCAGTTTATCAGTTTCTACTTATATTTTCTGTCATTCATTCATCCATCCATCCTTTGTCCTTACTCGCTTATGCTTGCAGGGCTGGTGCCTGCCTCCAGCAGTGACTGGGCAAGAGGTGGGGTACACCTTTGACAGATCGGCAGTCCTTCACAGTACAACACAGGACAAAAAAATCACACACACATGCATACCTAAAGACAATTTGGAGAGACCAGTTAACCTAACAGTCATGTTTTTGGACTTTGGGATGAAGATGAAGTACCCCGTGAGAACCCAACGCTACAGGCAACAGTACCAACTTCTCCAATATGCAGTTCCTAGTTTCCGTTGTACAACCTGTGATTCCTGACTCTCATTCACCAGCAGGGTATCTATCCATAACAACAGAATAATACACTTTGGGTGGAAGAGACATTTAAACAATAACCATCGGTGTAATCATTTGCATTATGTTGAGCTAACTAACCACTTACGCAAAATCAGGCAAACACCAGAGTGGCATACAAAGTATATACTCCCTCACAGATTTTACTTGCTTTGCTTTTTTTAATCACACTTTCATATTATACAAATATTAAAATCAGATTAAGCTGACCACTGAGAACATCCACTACTGTCCCCCGTTTCCTAACTTTGTGAATAGCGGCTCTCTCTGTGGTTCACGGGAATCACAAAACTTTAAAAATGGCTTTTATTTTAAAAAGATGCAAGCGTTTTGGTTTGTAATTAACTTAACAGGAAGAAAATAAGATGCAGGAGGTAAGTGAAGTCAATGTTCTGTTCTGAAACTACCCATAGTACTTAAATAAATAGTTCAGAGTTTAGTTTGAGAGAAACCTTTGTGTTCATTTTTACCAGGCCCAAAATACCTTGAACAGATTTTGAAAAGTTGTTCGTGCCTCAGGGACGGCCAACATCCTGGGCTAATGATTCAAATGCACATTTTCAGAGGATACAATGCAGGTCATGTCGGGGCGCAGTATTTTAGATCGATCCAGCTGTTGTTTATGAGCCGAAAGTTGTCAGGTATGAAAGGCTTTTTTTTACCACTATTTGGTTGTTGCAATAACCATTCTTTTGGTGGTTGATCCAATTTAGCTAAATAAGGCAAAGAACATTTGGTTTCAGATGCCAGCTGAGGTTTTCAGCTTCCCTTCCAATCCCCACACTTGTATCATGAGCTCAAAGTGTTAAGAGTAGTACTAAAAGAACCCGATAATTCGCCCAGACATGGAGCTGCGTTTTAAAAGGTTTATTGAAGGGGATGAGTAGTGGCAGGCGAGGCAGGCAAGCAGAACCACACTGACCAGGGGTTGCAGGCAGTGACAGGCCACACAGGTGATAAAGGCAGGGGCTGACCAGAACAGGCGATGTGGACCGAGGAACCACCAGACTAGGCAGAGCAAGCAGCTCTAATTTACAGGGCAACAGGCAGACTTTTGCAGCATGCAGACACCGACAACTTTCATCAGTGAGGGCTGAAAACAGGAACAAAGCAGATAACTCCAGCTGGCTGAGCACACAGGAACTGATGGAGGCAGAGCACATCTCACAAGACGAGACAAGATGAGACGTTCTGGCAGGGAGCGTTGAGTAAGACAGGTATATAAAGGCAGGGAAACAGGTGGTATGACTTTGAGGTAATTAGTGTCAGCAGGTGGAGCTGATTAGGTGCTGAGTAGTGGCTGGGAGGTGACTGCGCAGATTAGATAGTGACCGTTGGCTGGTGGCAGAGAGAAGTGGAGCAAAGAGTGGAAAATCAGTCCACACAAAAACCTAAATCATGACACAAAGGGACTGTTTAAGGCTAAATAGCTGAGCGGTGTGATGCATTTTTCAGTGGTACCGTAGCACAGCAAAACCATCAAGAGTACACTGATTATTGGGAGAAAAGTGAGACTGACATAATTGCTGCATGGCTTTAAACCTTTTGTGACACAGTTGTTTGACCAAATGGGCATCATAATGCTGATAAGACTGAAGGAGAAAATATAACTTTTATCTTAAGGCGGCCTGAATTTTTGTGTTTGGGTTTGCCGTTTTTGTCACCGGGAGCCTTTTGGGCTTGCCAGAGAGTATGTTTGAATACTTGAAAAGGTGTTGCTTAAAAGGGCTCCAGGTAACTACACTCCTACTCACTGGATCAATCATTACATAAATCTTCACATTTGAAACTCAAATTTGAGTTGAAGACTTCATTGCTCTCATTTTGGGTTACCATAGTATTTTGTGTTGAAGTCCGAGTTTGGCGTTCCACTTCTCATCTGCTTTGTACTTACTTTTTGTTACGCTTTTCTGTCTGTTTCTTAATTTTATGTCACAAATTACTATAGCAAATCTAAACATAAACATAAATTAAATTGAAAAAAGAGTATACTGTACATACTCGTTAAACCCCCACCAGTCAGTAAAGATTTGTTTCAGATAACAGGTAAACAGATCTTGAACAACTCAGAACAGTCAAGTTGCCTTCTGCTAAAGCCCTTACCATTACCAATCATACTGTCATCCACCCATCACTTACCAGCTGCAAACATTGTTAGTGCTTTTTTTAGAAGTCTGGGCACTCGGGGCTCAAACCAAGTGTGAAAAGCACCTGTGATTGCTGTATGTGCACTGGTGAACAATTGCTTGAGAGGCCTAAAAGCTAGGAATACACAACAGATGTGGTCAAAACAACAGTAGAGGACCTCCTGGACCATCTGTTCTGCCGTCACTCCTGATGTGACCCTGAACGTTTTAGTGCCGTCGTGCTTAGATGACGAGGATGGAGACCGCGCCATTTCATCAGCTGTTGTACAGCATATACCTCCACAGTAAAACATCCACATCATTTGTGGAGCTAGAAAAGCTCAATTTTCCTGTAGAGAAATGTGCTAAAAGCACCGTTTTGAACTATTATCAGCCCTGTGATATACGACTGCGTGTAGAAAATTGAATACTTTTTAAGTTTTGTCATTTGCCACAACGGAACTTTTCCATCTTTTTGAATGAGGGCCATTAGTATGCACAATGAGTGGCACTTCATCTTTGCAAGCAGTAAGAAAATTATTTTCAAGCACAGCCACAGTTATGGTGTTGTGTAACAAGGACTGTAAGGCTAAGTGTTGTTTTTTCGACACACAGGCAAGGACAGCAAGGCAGAGAACAATATATAAGGTTTTGGTCTTCATGTCCTTATATTTATTTAAGCAATCACAATTTATAGCATAGGATTGGAGGAGGACAGCTTAATGTTCTGGGCGGCAGCAAATTTAACTGCGTGGGAGTAACCAGTGAGTTTAGTTCCCTCGTAAAGATCAACACAACTTGGGTTGGAGGGAAACTTGTTTTTCCACCATGAATGTTTGAGCTCTCCGAAAGAAACAAAATGTTTAAAAGCGGCACAACATCATGCCTCCCATTTCCACATCATGCCTCTCTAAATTGAAATCGGTCACAGAGGCTGGTTTTGGCTAAATGGGTACATTTTATAGCTTTTTTTAGGGGATGCTTAATGAGCACATCAGCCTTGGATATGTGTGTAAGAACCAAAGAGAAAGTAAAGAAAACACATTAAAGGGACCGATTGAATCCGGCGGGCACAAAACTGATTAGCCTTGATGCTGTCCCACATTTCTCTATGAGATTTGGTGCTTGAGTTTATCTTTATCCCATTTTCCAGCCAGGTACAGTAAAACGTTAATAGCCAGATCGAAAAAGCAAAGAAGAAAATGTGTCTGAAAATGAGTGAAGTCATTAGGCTTCTGTATTCCAGGTGGTTTAAATAGCCATCCACCGTATAATTAAAAGTTGGAGATATTCGCTAAAAATATTACTCGTAATGTAGAAAAACAAAAGAGGACATTATGGACATTTAATATCATATACATAAATTTAGAAATCTTAAAAGTATACAAAATTTAAGTTACGAAAATACTCCTCAGACAAGAACAAAGAGATTATTTCCATGAAATATTAAATCATAGATCTAATTGGATGACACGGGTTCATTGTAAAATATTATCTTTGACAAAACACTTTGACAAGTTTTAATTTCCCCTAAAGACTATTTCTTAAGATCCCCTTACAATCATTAATATTCCTAACTCTGCACAAAAGTGTGAATCCATCCCAAAAATGATTTTCCTCCTTTCAGATTTCTTTTGCTTTTCAACTTAAATATTTAATTATCAGAACACATTTAGACAAAGATAACCCTGGTTGATACAAAAAAAGCAGTTTTCAATGAAGGATTTTTTTTCTTGAAGACCAGAAACTACCCAAACCAACCTGGCCCCTTTTCAAAATATAAATACCTACATCGTTAATAATGAACCAAATGTGATAAATCACATCTTCATTCAGGCCCACTGTCTATCATCACCCCATCCTGATTTCTGTCAGACTTTTAGATCAAAGAAATTACCTAAATATAACCTGTGTGACAACATGAAGTGCGCTAAAATGTCTCAAAAAGCAACATATAATGCTAGGATCTAAAGGATTGTGAAACAAGCACACTGACAATTCTCAGTCCAGAAAAGGTTAAAACTCCATATTTAAGGCGTTGGGACTCCAGCCAAGAACATGGGGAGCCTTTATCCACAAATTGAGAAAACATGGAACAGTGGGAAACCATCCCAAAAGTTGGTGGCCTGTCAAAAAGAGAAGGCTTCGGCGACCCATCCAGGAGGTCATAAACAAACTTAGATCAAGTCATACTCTGCAGGCCTCATTTGCCCCAGCTAAGGTCAGTGCTAAGGACGCTGTGTAGGTTGCATATATGTATATATATATATATATATATATATATATATATATATATATATATATATATATATATATACACTCGCACACACAACCTGGGTGTATATATTTGAGTTTGACCGTTAAATTTTGACCCTGTGTGGATCAGAAAAAAATGCTCCATTAACTGATATGATGTTCATGCTAATGTGTAAAAAAATTAAATGGATAATTCCATTTAGTCCGTGTATTAATATATTTCAAAGTTTCCTTTAAACCCCCGAGAGCAGTTTAGACCGGTTTTTCAGACTTCAACTTCAGCTTTGTTAATCTTATTGCAAGCAGAGATCTTATTAAAATATAATGTAAACCTTTAAGTAGGCTTACGTGCTAATCACATAAGATCAACAAGCTACAAATCTTTAGAGCTCTAATCAGTCTCTGTTTTAGCCAAGTAAGTTTTTTCCACTGGGATGAAATGTACATTATGGACACATACTCCAGACTCTCTGAGGTGCACTTAGAAGCTCAGGAAGCTCGTTGAATGCAATTGTCCGAAATAATCGATTGGTCAGAAGGAAGTGCTTTTACACACCTCAATTTTCTCTCCCATGTGTCAGCTGACTGTAATCCATTTCCATAATGCTAAAAAAGTTCATGCTGGACCTGAAGGTCCATCACTTATCCCAAATCCTGCTTCTCAAAGCAGGCTTCTGCTAATCTCATAAGCAAAACTTTACAAAGAGCTCCTTCCTCCTCACTTGCTCTCAAACCGACCCTTTTTTCAGAGCTTCTACAGTTTATTTCTCAAGAAACATACAGTGCCTTGCACAGCATGAATATCCCTCAAACCTTTCAACATGTTGTCATGCTATAACCAGAAACCTCAATGGATTTTTACATGGATTTTATTTGACAGACCAAGACAGAGAGCAAAACAGTAAAGCTTTCAAAAGGTCTTTACAAATCAAAATTTAAAAAGGGGTGTTTATTTTTAATTTAGTCAATATTTTGTAGAACTACCTTTCACACCAGTTGCAGCTGCATGTCTTCTGGGGTCTCCACAGCCTTTCACTGGAAGGTTTTCCCATTCTGTTTATAAAATAGCTCAAGTTCAATCACACTGAATGGAGAGTGTTTTTGTACAGCGTTTTCCAAGTCGTTGCACAGATTCTTCATTGGTTTTAGGTCTTGACTTTGACTAGGCCATTCTAGAGCCAGACACAAAAGTGCAATTTCAAAACTCATGAGGTACATGTCCCCCTGTGGGTGCTGGATCATTTAAAATCTGGATACAAACTTGTGTTACTCTGTTAAATGGAATATACCAGGCTGCAAGGTCCAACAGAGAGATACTAGTCCAACAATGATAGGACACCAAGTTACGGGTGATAGTTCTCCGGTTATTAGAGTCAGACTGAAAAGAGGAACAAAACAAAAAAGGATGAAAATCAGACTTCTGTCATAGAAGCAGTCACAATGCAAGATTTTCCCAGAGTATTTCTTACACTACTTGATATTTCATGTAAGTCGTTCTTGGTCATGAGAGAGTGCTACATCAGCGGACAGTGCTTCTGTTACATTGAACAACCACAGACCTCTGGTTTAAAGACAAGAGCAGCAATTTTTTCAATGATGAAATGATGAAAACATTTAAACCACATTGTGAACCCAGCTTTACTCATGAATATGCTGTGATTAGCATTATTCTAATATAGCTCTGTTTTAGGTCATTATCCTGCTGGGAGGGGAACCTCTCTCCAATGGCTGTCAGTACTATCCTGTATTTAGCGCCATGCAATTCTGACCAGCTTCCCTTTCTCTGCTAAAGAATAGCATTCCCACAGCATAATGCTTCCAACACCATGTAAACCACAGAGATTATCTGTTCAGGACGATGTGTTGTGTTTGCTTTCCAACTCAAATGTCTCAGCAGGATCTGGAAAAACTAATCCATGCATTTATCTTTAGTAGAATTGATTACTGCAACGGTGTTTTCACAGGCCTGCCTAAAAAGTGGATCAGACAGCTGCAGCTGATCCAGAACGCTGCTGCATGCGTCCTCACTAAGACTAAGAAAGTAGAGCACATCACCCCAGTTCTAAAGTCCTTACACTGGCTCCCTGTATCTCAGAGAATAGACTTTAAAATACTTCTGTTAGTCTATAAATCCCTGAATGGCTTAGCACCTAAATACATCACAGACTTGTTATCAGTGTATCAACCCTCCAGACCACTCAGGTCGTCTGGCCTCAGCCTGCTCTGCATATCTAGAACCAGAACCAAACACGGAGAAGCAGCTTTTAGTTCCTATGCTCCACTTATCTGGAACAAACTTCCAGAAAACTGTAAAAGTTCTGAAAACCTGAGTTCCTTTAAATCAAGATTAAAAACACAAATTGTTTTAGGATTGCCTTTGACTGTTCTACTGAAACATCATTAGTTCAACTTTGTAGTCCAACTGTTTTTAATATCTACTGTTAGTTTCCATTTTCCAATATTTTATTTTGTTTCATTTTTCTACGTTTTATTCAAACTTGCTTTTATTCCGTTTTTATTTTCCTGTATTTTAATCATGTAAAGCACTTTGTGTTGTCTTTATACTGAAATGTGCTATACAAATAAATTTGCCTTGCCTTCAAAAAAGCCCTTTAAAATTATAAAACAAAAGTTAACTTTCGATTGCATCTGAACTGAGCCCCATTTTCCACATATTCTCTATGTCTTCTGCCTCAGTACTGCTCAACCCTGGTTATTAAGGCCCACAGCATGTAATCATGTTCTGTAGAGTCCAGATGACTGGTGCATTTAAATTAGGTGTGCGCCAACAGGGAAAAATCTAAAATGTGTATGAAACTGGGTCCACAGTTTCTCTACAAATTTATGCCTGACCTGTCTGGTGGGCTCCTTTGTCTTCACGATGCTGTTTCTTCATCCCTGATCCTCAACAATCATCTGAGACCTTAACAGAACCTCTGTATTTAAACAGCTTTTAAATTACTCACAGGTTTGCTCTGTTTACTAATCAGTTCACAGGAATTTGTTGCACTGGATTTCATTTCGGGGTATCTGACGAAAGGGGTTACAACAGAAAGACCTTTCACCTTTTTCAGACATGTATTTGTCATGAAATATTAAAAAGTCATATATTAAACGACTTCCGATTAAGATTTATTCACAACTCTGAGTTGGTCTATATCAAGAAGTCCTTAAAATACATTTTATTTTGTGGCTATGACATCAAAAATACAAAAAAAAAGTTTAAGATGTATGAGTACTTTTTGTAGAGTACAAATAAAGACGTCACCTTTCACAGTATGAAATAAGAACACGTAAAAGTTTTCATAGTTTTGGTCAATACAAGAAAAGTATATGATAACATGCTACAACAACTAATTACCACAATGTTAAAAACAGTGGGTGATTCGTTTTTATAAGTTTTATTTGTGCAAAAACTTCCAGTCTTTTTGTTATTAATTCCCAATCTCATAATACGCCATCTATCGGCCTTCAGGGTGAGGCAGTCCCCTTTGCCCAGAGGTAATAAACAAGTTGCTCCTGTTTGAATTGTTTGCCGTCGCTGTGGAGTGTGAGTGTCTCATCTATCATCAATTCACACACACAGAACCACTGGTGAGGCAAAGGTGGAAGTAAGAGAGCAAAGGAAGGAAAGATGGAAAGCTTCAGGGATCTCCTGAGAAGCAGAAGGACAAGGAGGCTACCAACAGTGCAGGGAAAGCATGACGGAAATAGCCGCGCTGTTCTTTACTCTTACATGATAAAGAACCTGAAAACTGAAAACAGTATTTATCTTTTCTTTTTGCCAAGTTTTGGAGTTCCCAGTGCTGCTCAGCTTGTGTTTTATTCATGCTGGATTGCAATTTTCACACACAACAAAGATAACATCTAACATTTTCAATGATGCGCATGGTTAGTGTCCAGCAATTGAACCCGGCGAAAGAGTGTTTAGCCTCAAAAGAAAACCATCAAAAGAAGAAAGAAAACCTTAGCTTCAAGCCTTAAAAAAGGAAGAAGGGGAAACAGTCAATCTCCTCCTGTCTCTCTCAGCACTTTGAATTTCATAAACACTGACCAAAACAGATAAAGGTCACCTCTGCAGGTTCCAACTTAGAGGCCATATTTTTACATATGTTCGCCTCCACACTGGAAGAGGGGAAGGAGAGAGAGAGAGAGAGAGAGAGAGAGAGAGAGAGACCCTGATTCTCTCTTTTAGCGATCTCTGCCAATATTAATCTCGCTTTTAATTTGTTTTAATATAATTCAGAGGAAAACATTGTGTGATACTCAAAAAGCATTGCAGACCAACTCAAAACTAATTAATGTTTCTGATAAAAGGTCAGGAGGATGATTGGGTTTAAAAAGAGTATACCAGAGAGAGTACAGAAACCAATTTGGAGAAGGATTTAATCTAAAATTTAGGACCACCACACTGAATGCTCATTTTGTAAAGAATCACAACTTTTTTCATCTGGTGCATTATCTCAAAGAGTCAGTAGACGCAACAAATAAGAAGAAATCATGGCTGAAAGGAGCATTGATTTTAAGGTTTCTGGATGACATTAAACTATAACCAGACAGCAGAAGTCCAGAAGGACAACCCAAACCTCCTGTAGTTTGTGCGTGCAGTGGGCTCAGACTTGCGTGCATCGACTGTCCACTCTAAACAGCCCTCAGGTGTGAGCGTGTCCATCCAGTCTCCTTTCTAGAGAGCACCATGCCTCCCACCCCATAACTGCCTGAGACAAGGAGAAGCACTCCCACAACCCTGCAAGCATTCTGCAGACATAAAAAAATTATGGAAAATGCAGAAAAAGAGGGAGGAGAAAGAAACAGAGTATAAACTTAAGCATGAGTTCAGAAACACAAGTTGTTTCTTCATCCACCAAATTCCTTGTTAAAAAAACCCTATATAACCAAGATCAATGCATGGATTTACTCTCTCTGGACAAACTGTTATCAAAGAACAACTGATGCAAACTATTTGTAGTCTACTGTTTTACTCTTACTTAGGGTTTTGACTGTATTAAACTTAAAAGAGGGACCATAGGTTCAAAGGTGTGCTGCTCTGATTACAGCATTTAACATCATTGCTATGAGCGCGAGAAAACTTCAAAGCTGAATGATATTTACAGCTTTGACAAGATGTTATACACTTATCCACATGATATCTTATAAGGTATAAATGAAAGACAACCAAACCATTACATGTACTTTTGTTTCTTCATATTAAAAAAGGATCTCATTGTATGAGACTGGGTTATATATTCGTCTCTTTGTGGTCTTAATATTAACCTCACTGAGAAGATGAAGGGGTCACCAAACCATAAGTCACCAGAAATTTAGTGTTCCACTAGATGTGTAAACTGTTTCAGAAAGTTGCTGAAAGAATGAGGGAAGTGACTGAACAGTAAAAACTTTATTCTTAATATTTTTACCTAGTTGAACTGTATGAGTCTTTTGACAAAGTACTGTGATAAAACGAATTCATGAATAAATGCAGAATTATTCTCTTCTGGTTTTAGTACTTTTTACTTCAGAATAAGTTATTATCCTTGGGTATCTGGTTCTGGTCTTTTTTTAGAGTTTGTTTTGATCCTTTATGAGTTCTTTATTATTTGTGTAAAGGTTTTGGTATACTCAGTTTATTTTTCTGTGTTCATTATTGCCCTTAGGGTCATATAGATCCACTCCTTCATTTTCCTGAGATCTTCCCTCATGTTCTATTCTCCTCGTGCAAAATCTGTAGGTGTTGTGGTATTCTTATTATTCTTGTCCAGTTATGTTTTTTGATTATGAATACCTATTAAAATTATAATAAAAATTAAAACCGCAAGCGGTGATGATCGGCCCTCGCAGCCAAGCGCCGCTCTGGCCTATGGGCCACCGCTAGGGTACGCGCACCTCCCGCCGCCAGCCACCGCAGAAGCTGTCATGCATTTTCCTCACCCGTCTAACATGCAATACACACGTACGCGTTGGGCAGCGCTCCCCCACGACTCACAAAAAACCTGGTGCAGATCGGTCGATGCACCGAGGACACACAGCCGTTGAATAATGAAAATGCATTTGGCCACCGGGCCGGACTAAATCGTTCGGCGGGCCAGATCCGGCCCGCAGGCCGTACGTTTGACACCCCTGGTTTAAACATTAGTATACCAACTTAATCAAAGGTATCTTACTAGCTGTTAATCCAGCTTCATGTGAAAAGTTAACAAAACCTTTTTAGTTATTTAAAGTTAATTATTTCATGTGTTTAAGGGTTTCGTTTCTTGCATTAAGACAGCTGTTATGAAAGTTTGACAGTTAAATTGGTGGATACACACCCAAAAGTAATAATGTAAAAGTAACACTTTAGCAATTGGAATATTGCTAAAGTAACACGTTAGCAATATTCCACATGTGTATGTTGTGTACAAACTTTAGTAATTTCTAACAGACCACTTCACTCTCAGAAAGCAGGTCTGCTGGTGGTTCCTAAAGTCTGTAAAACCAGAATGGTAGGCAGATCCTTTAGCTATCATGCTCCTCTCCAGTGGAACCAACTCCCAGTTTTGGTCCGTGACGCAGACACCCTGTCTACTTTTAAGACTAATCCTTAAACTTTCCTTTTTCCATCTATCCATCGTCTTCCGCTTATCCAGGGTCAGGTCGCGGGGGTAGCAGCTTCAAGAGGGAGGCCCAGACCTTCCTCTCCCCAGCCACTTGGGCCACTTCCTCCGGGGGAATCCCAAAGCGTTCCCAGGCGAGCAGAGTCTCTCCAGCGTGTCCTGGGTCTTCCCCTGGGCCTCCTCCCGGTGGGACGTGCCCAGAACACCTCACCAGGGATGCGTCCAGGAGGCATCCTAACCAGATGCCCGAGCCACCTCAACTGGCTCCTCTCAATGTGAAGGAGCAGCGGCTCTATTCTGAGTCCTCCCCGGATGACTGAGCTCCTCACCCTATCTCTAAGGGAGAGCCCAGACACACTATGGAGAAAACTCATTTTGGCCGCTTGTGTCCGGGATCTCGTTCTTTCGGTCACGACCCAAAGCTCGTGACCATAGATGAGGGTAGGAACGTAGATCGACTGGTAAATCGAGAGCTTGGCCTTTTGGCTCAGCTCTCTCTTCACCACAACGGATCGCTACAGCGCCCGCTTCACAGCAGACGTCGCACCAATCCGCCTGTCGATCTCCCGCTCCATCTTCCCCTCATTCGTGAACAAGACCCCAAAATACTTGAACTCCTCCACTAGAAGCTGGCTCTTGGGACTTTCCTTTTTGACAAAGCTTATAGTTAGAGTGGCTCATGTTACGCTGAGCTACCTTTATAGTTATGCTGCTATAGGCTTAGGCTGCTGGAGGACATCAGGGTCTACTGTTCTTCGTTTTTGCATGACTGTTGTCATTTCAGCTTTTAACTTTTTGTTTTTTCTATTTTTTCTTCATAGTAGGTACACCTGGTCTGGCGTTCTGTTAGCTGTGACATCATCCAGGGAAGACAGATCACCTGCTATTACCATCTAATGTAAAACACATTACTGGATCAATGTGTGCTTCTGTGCTTTTTTGTCTGTCATGTTGTGTCTCTTCTCTCTCTTTTGTAACCCCCAGTCAGTCAAGGCAGATTACCGTTCATACTGAGCCCGGTTCTGCTGGAGGTTTTTTCCTTCCTGTTAATGGGGAGTTTTTCCTTCTGCTGTCACTTCATGCTTGATCAGTATGAGGGATTGCTGCAAAGCCATGTACAATGCAAACGACTCTCCCTGTGGCTCTACGCTTCTTCAGGAGTGAATGCTGCTTGTTACGACTTTGATGCAATTAACTGGTTCACTTATATAGGAATTTCTTTTACCAATCTGGATAATCTGACTTAATATGTATAATCTGATTGATTTTGACATTGTAAACTGCCTTTAGATGACATGCAGGCATGGACTGGTAATCGGGCGTACCGGGCATTTTCCCGGTGGGCCGACGTGCTGTTTGGGCCGGCAGACCCGACATGTATATTAATAATATGTATTATTATTATTATTATTATTATTATTTTATATATCTGCCTCGTTATATTTGCATAATGCATGAAGAAAAATATCAGCAGCGCAAGAGTCTGTTCCGATCATCCGGCCCTTACCACAGGCTACTGCAGCCCATTGGTTATCATCCCTGACAGTCTTAGTCTTAGTTAGATAAAGGGCTAGGCCAATCATAAAGTAGAAAAACACCTTCATGCTCCAGTGGAACTTTGTGCAGCGGTGTTCACAGTAGTAATGGATAAGAAACGCAAGGGAGGCGCAGAGAAACTGCACGAAAAAAAGAAACGAGTTCTTCAAACGGACGCTGCGAAATGTGTCAAACTGACTGACATGTTCCCAACAGCAGGCCCTTCATCTGCTCCGGTGTCTGATGTAAAATATAGTGGTGGTGGTCAGTGACGTGCGGTAGGGTTCATAGCTGGTGAGGCACTGACGTCATCAGAGTCAGATTTACAAATATATACACTCTACAGAGTAGACTCGTTGCAAAGTGCTGAAGGAGACTGATTGAGCCAAATAAATTCATTAAGATACATGGAAAAATATTGGTTCTTTGATGAAAAAAAATTGTCATTTGATTGGTAACAGTTTATGAGTTATGATGGATTTCTGCATTTGTAACACATTCTAAAACTATAACCCACATTACGCACATTTTATCACAAAAACAAAACATGAATAAGTATCACTGTCTTACCTCACTTACAATTTAAGTCACTGCGGCGCTCTTTCTGAACAAAAATATCATTTTCCGGTAAAAGTTCTCTTTATCTTCTTCAGATTTAAAACTCTCTTAGTCTCAGTGGAGCTCACTGCCAGGGAGGAAAGCCTTCCCTGATCAGTCGTGTTCCAGCTGTATGTTTAGAGTCTTTTTAGTGCTTTACTTGTTTAGCAAAACTCGCTAATAAAACATTAATAACTTGTTTTGACTCTACTATTTGGTGATCACGAGCGGTGCCCCTTGAGCGCCCCCTGCCTAGCAGCCAAGGAACTGCCGGCCTCACCTACAACCAGTTCTTTGCTGTTTATGATCGGCCAGCACCACGAAAACATGTTATCTGCACACAGTTTGATGACCAAAACACAATTCGTAATCCACATATATTAAATTGTGGAAAATCAGTTCATAACTGTTTGAACAATTGAATTTATGATCTAGAGACAGGAAGATGCATTCACAGAATGGAAGTCAGCACAGTTAACATGGGATTGCGCAATCCCAGGGGAGGCCAAGCTCGCTGCGGCCTCACCGGCTTCGCTATGAAGCGCCACCAAGGATTTACATGAAAAATAGCGAAAAGTCTGCGATATTAAAGAAAATATGATCAAAAATTAGGAAATTAGATAAATAAAATACTTATTACAAATGACTGAGTAAATCAAGATTTATATTATGTTATTATATATTTTCTTTCTTTCCATGATGACAAGTGAGGCATTTCTCTGGTTCATTTTGTCATTGGCATCCTTTTTTACACAGTGAGTGCACATTAGTCCAATGTTACCCTACAGTATCTGGAAGACTGAATAGATCTGATGAGCAACTTACAATAACTTCTTATAATGATGTAACGTGATAATATGTGTGATTAACCGTGACACCTCTCTTTCTCTCTCTCTCTCTCTCTCTCTCTCTCTGATCTAAGAATAGTTGCTGTGGTGGAGTTTACATTTTACAGTGTTAATAAATTAAGATTTTGGAAGTATTTTAAGTGTCCACTCTCACTAATTTCCATTAACCTGGCCTCAAGGTATTGCACAGTTGGTATTGCAAAGTTGGTATACACATTCAGTACACAAAAAAAATGTGGTGGGCCAGTCTAATCCAAAATGCCAGGGCCGATTTTTTTTGTCCCAGTCCACCCCTGATGACATGTTTTATGATTTGGCGTTATATAAATAAAAACTTAAATGTATTGAACAAGAGTAAGTTTGTCAGTTTTCAAGCAGGATTTGTATATCTGTTCAACATAAATATATAAGGAAACCAAAGAGTTAAGATCACTTACTTACCAAGAGAGATTCCTTTGGGGTTTATTTGTGGTCTCTTGCTGCCCCCTGCTGGACAAGTATGATCAAATACATATGCTTTACATGTCAACTTGGTATCAAAATTCAGATTTCAATCTAAAATGGCTTACTTCCTGTGATACTTGCAGTATGACATTAATTGTAAATTCTGAGCGTCTTGCTGAGATCTACAACTGTACAAAATTTCATTACTCTACGATGAAGTAAGTGAATAGCAAAAGGTCCTTTGAAAATTGCTTGGTGGCGCTATAGAGAAACTAAGTCCTGCTCACTAAAGTTTGTTATGTATTCCTGTTGGGGGGTGGATAAGGATGCATCCAAATGAGTTTTAGGCAGCTCGGCCGAAAACTGTGGAATTCAGAGCCAAACGTATGACAGCAGCGTTTGAGGTGACTTCGCCCCGCCGCCACGCCCCCCTGCTCCATCCAATCCAGTTGGGCCTGAAATCCACAACACAACAACATGTGTTCTGTCCCTGGACACAGTTTCATGTTGATTAGCTCAGAGGGGTAACATAGCGACCGCTTACAACAAAACATGACACTTCCTGTTGTCAGGGGGCGTGGCCTAAGCAATGTCATCATTTGACCATTGGATATTATAGGAGACCAGATGATGATCAATCACAGAAAGTTTGGTGCCTCTGTGTGTTTCTGTGTAGGAGATATAACACTTTTATTTTTTGTGGCGAATAGGTGAACTTTGACCCCTGCCAACGCCCCTTCAGCATGCTCAAAAACTCACCGTTTTGATAACATTTGATTGGCCATGCCTTATGATCAGACTGCCCGAGTTTCAAGCCGATCGCTCGATATCTCTAGGAGGAGTTAGATCTTATACCAATGCTGTAACTGTCAAAATTGAGGTCAAAATCAGACTTTCAGTCTAAAATGGCCAACTTCCTGTGATACTTGCATTATGACATTAATTGTAAATTCTGAGCGTCTTGTTGAGCTCTACAACTGTACCAAATCTCATGTCTCTACGACGAAGTAAGTGAATAGCAAAGGGTCCTTTGAAAATTTCTAGGTGGCGCCGTTGAGGCATTTTTCTTTAGATTTTTGTGACGACCTTAAAATACAAAATTTTTAAACAGTCACCATGCATCTGCAAAGTTTGGTGAGTTTTTGAAAATGAGAAAGCCCCCAAAAAGGCCCCTCTTTAGGGGGGCAGAATAATAAGAATAAGAATAAGAATAAGAATTAAAACCGCAAGCGGTGATGATCGGCCCTCGCAGCCAAGCGCCGCTCTGGCCTATGGGCCACCGCTAGGGTACGCGCACCTCCCGCCGCCAGCCACCGCAGAAGCTGTCATGCATTTTCCTCACCCGTCTACCATGCAATACACACGTACGCGTTGGGCAGCGCTCCCCCACGACTCACAAAAAATCTGGTGCAGATCGGTCGATGCACCGAGGAGACACAGCCGTTGAATAATGAAAATGCATTTGGCCACCGGGCCGGACTAAATCGTTCGGCGGGCCAGATCCGGCCCGCAGGCCGTACGTTTGACACCCCTGGTTTAAACATTAGTATACCAACTTAATCAAAGGTATCTTACTAGCTGTTAATCCAGCTTCATGTGAAAAGTTAACAATACCTTTTTAGTTATTTAAAGTTAATTATTTCATGTGTTTAAGGGTTTCGTTTCTTGCATTAAGACAGCTTTTATGAAAGTTTGACAGTTAAATTGGTGGATACACACCCAAAAGTAATAATATAAAAGTAACACTTTAGCAATTGGAATATTGCTAAAGTAACACGTTAGCAATATTCCACATGTGTATGTTGTGTACAAACTTTAGTAATTTCTAACAGACCACTTCACTCTCAGAAAGCAGGTCTGCTGGTGGTTCCTAAAGTCTGTAAAACCAGAATGGTAGGCAGATCCTTTAGCTATCATGCTCCTCTCCAGTGGAACCAACTCCCAGTTTTGGTCCGTGACACAGACACCCTGTCTACTTTTAAGACTAATCCTAAAACTTTCCTTTTTCCATCCATCCATCGTCTTCCGCTTATCCGGGGTCGGGTCGCGGGTGTAGCAGCTTCAAGAGGGAGGCCCAGACCTTCCTCTCCCCAGCCACTTGGGCCACTTCCTCCGGGGGAATCCCAAAGCGTTCCCAGGCGAGCAGAGTCTCTCCAGCGTGTCCTGGGTCTTCCCCTGGGCCTCCTCCCGGTGGGACGTGCCCAGAACACCTCACCAGGGATGCGTCCAGGAGGCATCCTAACCAGATGCCCGAGCCACCTCAACTGGCTCCTCTCAATGTGAAGGAGCAGCGGCTCTACTCTGAGTCCTCCCCGGATGACTGAGCTCCTCACCCTATTACTAAGGGAGAGCCCAGACACACTATGGAGAAAACTCATTTTGGCCGCTTGTATCCGGGATCTCGTTCTTTCGGTCACGACCCAAAGCTCGTGACCATAGATGAGGGTAGGAACGTAGATCGACTGGTAAATCGAGAGCTTGGCCTTTTGGCTCAGCTCTCTCTTCACCACAACGGATCAGTACAGCGCCCGCTTCACAGCAGACGCTGCACCAATCCGCCTGTCGATCTCCCGCTCCATCTTCCCCTCATTCGTGAACAAGACCCCAAGATACTTGAACTCCTCCACTAGAAGCTGGCTCTTGGGACTTTCCTTTTTGACAAAGCTTATAGTTAGAGTGGTTCATGTTTATGAGTTATGATGGATTTCTGCATTTGTAACACATTCTAAAACTATAACCCACATTACGCACATTTTATCACAAAAACAAAACATGAATAAGTATCGCTGTCTTACCTCTACTTATAATTTAAGTCCCTGCGGCGCTCTTTCTGAACAAAAATATCATCATTTTCCGGTAAAAGTTCTCTTTATCTTCTTCAGATTTAAAACTCTCTTAGTCTCAGTGGAGCTCACTGCCAGGGAGGAAAGCCTTCCCTGATCAGTCCTGTTCCAGCTGTATGTTTAGAGTCTTTTTAGTGCTTTACTTGTTTAGCAAAACTCGCTAATAAAACATCAATAACTTGTTTTGACTCTACTATTTGGGGATCACGAGCGGTGCCCCTTGAGCGCCCCCTGCCTAGCGGCCAAGGAACTGCCGGCCTCACCTACAACCAGTTCTTTGCTGTTTATGATCGGCCAGCACCACGAAAACATGTTATCTGCACACAGTTTGATGACCAAAACACAATTCGTAATCCACATATATTAAATTGTGGAAAATCAGCTCATAACTGTTTGAACAATTGAATTTATGATCTAGAGACAGGAAGATGCATTCACAGAATGGAAGTCAGCACAGTTAACATGGGATTGCGCAATCCCAGGGGAGGCCAAGCTCGCTGCGGCCTCACCGGCTTCGCTATGAAGCGCCACCAAGGATTTACATGAAAAATAGCGAAAAGTCTGCGATTTTAAAGAAAATATGATCAAAAATTAGGAAATTAGATAAATAAAATACTTATTACAAATGACTGAGTAAATCAAAATTTATATTATGTTATTATATATTTTCTTTCTTTCCATGATGACAAGTGAGGCATTTCTCTGGTTCATTTTGTCATTGGCATCCTTTTTTACACAGTGAGTGCACATTAGTCCAATGTTACCCTACAGTATCTGGAAGACTGAATAGATCTGATGAGCAACTTACAATAACTTCTTATAATGATGTAACGTGATAATATGTGTGATTGACCGTGACACCTCTCTTTCTCTCTCTCTCTCTGATCTAAGAATAGTTGCTGTGCTGTGGTGGAGTTTACATTTTACAGTGTTACAGTTTTTTACAGTCGCTAGGACCCATTTTTCAATACTTAAGTCACTTTTTCAAAACTCTTCACACAGTTCTCCAAACCAACTTTCAGCTTGGCACAGCAGTTCATTTCACATTCAAAATGCACTAAAACTACCAAATCACTTCATACATATCTCAAATCAACACATTCTTCCATAACACTAGCAAAGGTTGACAGCCAACAAACACACTTTGTCACCCACAAAACAATGACCTAAAAAACACTAACAACATGTAGCATTATACAATCTCGGTTAATAATTCACTGCAATAGAGGTTACTGGAATGAATCAGACATGATGCAGAATGCTTCAATATATTTTATGTCTTTTATTTGTTTTTAGGAGTAATTCCAAAATACAAGAATTTGTATTCACATCATCCACTGATACAGATACAATAGTAATGCTAATCTACTCGGTCTTCTCCATTTGGCCACAGGTTCTCATCCACATCACATCTTATGTCATCTAGGGCAATACACCTAGGAAAGAATCTTCTGGCATGCCTGATCCATCCCTGACAATCTTCTGCTGATATGTCCAGGTATCCAGCATTCATTGCGTCCAGGAGGGACATTTGATTATGTGGATGGTGGTCATAAACCTTCCACCTCCATGAGGAAAAGAATTCCTCTATGGGGTTGAGGAATGGAGAGTAAGGTGGGAGGAAAAGTGACACCATTCTGGGATGGGCTGCAAACCACTCGGTGACTGCACGAGAGTGGTGAAATGCCACATTGTCCCATACAATTATAAATGTTGGTGGATTTCTTCTCTCTGCATCCCTTTCCTCACCTAGCACAACCCTTCCATAGAGATCATGCAGGAACGCAAGGAGACGTTCAGTGTTGTATGGCCCAATTAGTGGTTTGTGTAACAGCAGTCCATCAGTGGATATTGCTGCGCACATTGTGATGCTGGCACCCCTCTGGCCCGGGACATCCACTGTGGCTCTCTTCCCAATCACATTCCTTCCTCGTCGCCGTGTTTTGGCCAGGTTGAAACCTGCCTCATCCACAAAGATGAAAATGTGGGGCGTTTGCCTGCCTTCAATCTCCATGACTCTCTATAATAAATCCACAAGGCAACATAAGCTGTTACAGTAGTAAACATTACCTAAAAAAAAATTATTTGTGTGTGTTTTGTTCAAAAACAGTTCTGTATTTTATTGTGATCTTACCTGGACATATTGGTTCCTGAGTTGCTTGACATGTTCAGAGTTCCTCTCAAAAGGCACAGTGTACAACTGTTTCATCCTTACCTGATGTTTTTTCAGGACTCTAGAAATAGTTGTGATGCTTACACTGTGAATATTTGCAAAAGTAATGTTGTCTGCCAAAACTGTGTCTCGAATCTCAGTGAGTTTTATGCCATTGTTTCTGATGACCATATCAACAATGGCAGTTTCCTGCACATCAGTGAGCATCCTTCCTCTCCCACCTGTGTGAGGTAACCGTTGAGTCCTAAGCAGAAATGCAGAAGCAATTACACACAAGTCTATTTACTTCTGTAATGTGCAACTCAGTCAAATGCCCTTGCAGAATACAAGTTACCTGTTGGTTTGCTGGAAAACTCTAACAATAGATGCCACTGTTGAGCGTTGCAGATTTGGCTGCACTCTCTGACCAGCCTCTCTCATTGAGAGACCATGATTTACTACATGATCAATTACAGTAGCTCTGATCTCATCTGAAACTACAGCTCTTGGTCTTCCTCTTATTCTTCTTCCACCACGCATACGTATTCCTCGCCCCCTCCCAGCCCCTCTTTTTCCTCTTTCAGCCACTTCTCTGTTTCTGGCTGGGTCCATGTTTACATCACAATACAAAACTATTCAGCAGTTGTCTCTTTTTGTAATGAAATTGAAAGAGTAACACCTGTGTAGATGTTCATCTACAATGAGAATCAGCTGTGGTTGGTCCAATTGTCCACTTATTTTTATAGCATTTAATTTTAAGATGTAAAATATATTTCATTAAAATATTCCTGTAGAAATGTAGGAAATTGCTGTCTTATTCAGTTTTGTATTATGTTATTGTTTTGAACATAAGTTTAACAGTTTTGAAAACAGTATGTAAGCATGTGCAAATTGTCCTGTAGGTACACAGAGTTTTGGCGGTTGTTGTGTCGAAGTGAGAAAAGAATTAATGTAATTTGAAAGATGTAGTCATTGAATGCATTTTGTGCCAAAGCAATGATAAATGATCCACAGTTTAGCCCACATATACTTCTGTTGTCCTCACTGTGTGAAGAGTTTTGAAAAAGTGACCTAAGTATTGAGAAATGTGTCCTAGCGACTGTAAAAAACTGTAATAAATTAAGATTTTGGAAGTATTTTAAGTGTCCACTCTCACTAATTTCCATTAACCTGGCCTCAAGGTATTGCACAGTTGGTATTGCAAAGTTGGTATACACATTCAGTACACAAAAAAAATGTGGTGGGCCAGTCTAATCCAAAATGCCAGGGCCGATTTTTTTGTCCCAGTCCACCCCTGATGACATGTTTTATGATTTGGCGTTATATAAATAAAAACTGAAATGTATTGAACAAGAGTAAGTTTGTCCGTTTTCAAGCAGGATTTGTATATCTGTTCAACTTAAATATATAAGGAAACCAAAGAGTTAAGATCACTTACTTACCAAGAGAAATTCCTTTGCGGTTTATTTGTGGTCTCTTGCTGCCCCCTGCTGGACAAGTATGATCAAATACATATGCTTTACATGTCAACTTGGTATCAAAATTCAGATTTCAATCTAAAATGGCTTACTTCCTGTGATACTTGCACTATGACATTAATTGTAAATTCTGAGCATCTTGCTGAGATCTACAACTGTACAAAATTTCATTACTCTACGATGAAGTAAGTGAATAGCAAAAGGTCCTTTGAAAATTGCTTGGTGGCGCTATAGAGAAACTAAGTCCTGCTCACTAAAGTTTGTTATGGATTCCTGTTGGGGGGTGGATAAGGATGCATCCAAATGAGTTTTAGGCAGCTCGGCCCAAAACTGTGGAATTCAGAGCCAAACGTATGACAGCAGCGTTTGAGGTGAATATGGCACGCCGCCACGCCCCCCTGCTCCATCGAATCCAGTTGAGCCTGAAATCCACAACATACCAACATGTGTTCTGTCTGTGGACACAGTTTCATGTTGATTAGCTCAGAGGGGTAACATAGCGACCGCTTACAACAAAACATGACACTTCCTGTTGTCAGGGGGCGTGGCCTAAGCAATGTCATCATTTGACCATTGGATATTATAGGAGACCTGATGGTGATCAATCACAGAAAGTTTGATGCCTCTGTGTGTTTCTGTGTAGGAGATATAACAGTTTTATTTTTTGTGGCGAGTAGGTAAACTTTGACCCCTGCTAATGCCCCTTCAACAAGCTCAAAAACTCACCGTTTTGATAACCTTTAATTGGCCATGCCTTATGATCAGACTGCCCGAGTTTCAAGCCGCTCGCTAAAAATCTCTAGGAGGAGATCCATCAAATACCAATGCTATAAACGTCAAAAATGGGGTCAAAATCAGACATTCAATCTAAAATGGCCAACTTCCTGTGATATTTACACTATGACATTAATTGTAAATTCTGAGCGTCTTGGTGAGCTCTACCACTGTACCAAATCTAATGTCTCTACGATGAAGTAAGTGAATAGCAAAGGGTCCTTTGAAAATTGCTAAGTGGCGCCGTTGAGGCATTAGGTCACGCCCACCAAAATTTGTTATGGATTCCTGTTGGGGGGTGGATAAGGATGCATCCAAGTGAGTTTTAAGCAGCTCGGCCCAAAAATGTGGAATTCAGAGCCAAACGTATGGCAGCGGCGTTTGAGGTGACTTCACCACGCCGCCACGCTCTCCTGCTCCATCGAATCGACTTGGGGCTGGAATCCACAACACAACAACATGTCTTCTGTCTCTGGACACAGTTTCATGTTGATTAGCTCAGAGGGGTAACATAGCGACCGTTTACAGCAAAACATGACACTTCCTGTTGTCAGGGGGTGTGGCCTAAGTGATGTCATCATTTGACCATTGGATATTAAAGAAGACCCGATGATGATCAATCACAGAAAGTTTGATGCCTCTGTGTGTTTCTGTGTAGGAGATATAACAGTTTTATTTTTTGTGGCGAGTAGGTGAACTTTGACCCCTGCTAATGCCCCTTCAACAAGCTCAAAAACTCACCGTTTTGATAACTTTTAATTGGCCATGCCTTATGATCAGACTGACCGAGTTTCAAGTCGCTCGCTCAAAATCTCTAGGAGGAGATCCACCAAATACCAATGCTATAAACGTCAAAAATTGGGTCAAAATCAGACTTTCAGTCTAAAATGGCCAACTTCCTGTGATACTTGCACTATGACATTAATTGTAAATTCTGAGCGTCTTGTTGAGCTCTACAACTGTACCAAATTTCATGTCTCTACGACGAAGTAAGTGAATAGCAAAGGGTCCTTTGAAAATTTCTAGGTGGCGCCGTTGAGGCATTTTTCTTTAGATTTTTGTGACGACCTTAAAATACAAAATTTTTAAACAGTCACCATGCATCTGCAAAGTTTGGTGAGTTTTTGAAAATGAGAAAGCCCCCAAAAAGGCCCCTATTTAGGGGGGCAGAATAATAAGAATTAACACTACAGATACAATAGGCCTTCGCAGCGCTTAGCTGCTCGGGCCTAATTAAAACCGCAAGCGGTGATGATCGGCCCTCGCAGCCAAGCGCCGCTCTGGCCTATGGGCCACCGCTAGGGTACGCGCACCTCCCGCCGCCAGCCACCGCAGAAGCTGTCATGCATTTTCCTCACCCGTCTAACATGCAATACACACGTACGCGTTGGGCAGCGCTCCCCCACGACTCACAAAAAACCTGGTGCAGATCGGTCGATGCACCGAGGAGACACAGCCGTTGAATAATGAAAATGCATTTGGCCACCGGGCCGGACTAAATCGTTCGGCGGGCCAGATCCGGCCCGCAGGCCGTACGTTTGACACCCCTGGTTTAAACACTAGTATACAAATTTAATTAAAGGTATCTTACTAGCTGTTAATCCAGCTTCATGTGAAAAGTTAACAAAACCTTTTTAGTTATTTAAAGTTAATTAATTCATGTGTTTAAGGGTTTCGTTTCTTGCATTAAGACAGCTGTTATGAAAGTTTGACAGTTAAATTGGTGGATACACACCCAAAAGTAATAATGTAAAAGTAACACTTTAGCAATTGGAATATTGCTAAAGTAACACGTTAGCAATATTCCACATGTGTATGTTGTGTACAAACTTTAGTAATTTCTAACAGACCACTTCACTCTCAGAAAGCAGGTCTGCTGGTGGTTCCTAAAGTCTGTAAAACCAGAATGGTAGGCAGATCCTTTAGCTATCATGCTCCTCTCCAGTGGAACCAACTCCCAGTTTTGGTCCGTGACGCAGACACCCTGTCTACTTTTAAAACTAATCCTTAAACTTTCCTTTTTCCATCCATCCATCGTCTTCCGCTTATCCGGGGTCAGGTCGCGGGTGTAGCAGCTTCAAGAGGGAGGCCCAGACCTTCCTCTCCCCAGCCACTTGGGCCACTTCCTCCGGGGGAATCCCAAAGCGTTCCCAGGCGAGCAGAGTCTCTCCAGCGTGTCCTGGGTCTTCCCCTGGGCCTCCTCCCGGTGGGACGTGCCCAGAACACCTCACCAGGGATGCGTCCAGGAGGCATCCTAACCAGATGCCCGAGCCACCTCAACTGGCTCCTCTCAATGTGAAGGAGCAGCGGCTCTACTCTGAGTCCTCCCCGGATGACTGAGCTCCTCACCCTATCTCTAAGGGAGAGCCCAGACACACTATGGAGAAAACTCATTTTGGCCGCTTGTGTCCGGGATCTCGTTCTTTCGGTCACGACCCAAAGCTCGTGACCATAGATGAGGGTAGGAACGTAGATCGACTGGTAAATCGAGAGCTTGGCCTTTTGGCTCAGCTCTCTCTTCACCACAACGGATCGGTACAGCGCCCGCTTCACAGCAGACGTCGCACCAATCCGCCTGTCGATCTCCCGCTCCATCTTCCCCTCATTCGTGAACAAGACCCCAAGATACTTGAACTCCTCCACTAGAAGCTGGCTCTTGGGACTTTCCTTTTTGACAAAGCTTATAGTTAGAGTGGTTCATGTTACCCTGAGCTACCTCTATAGTTATGCTGCTGTAGGCTTAGGCTGCTGGAGGACATCAGGGTCTACTGTTCTTCGTTTTTGCATGACTGTTGTCATTTCAGCTTTTAACTTTTTGTTTTTTCTATTTTTTCTTCATAGTAGGTACACCTGGTCTGGCGTTCTGTTAGCTGTGACATCATCCAGGGAAGACAGATCACCTGCTATTACCATCTAATGTAAAACACATTACTGGATCAATGTGTGCTTCTGTGCTTTTTTGTCTGTCATGTTGTGTCTCTTCTCTCTCTTTTGTAACCCCCAGTCAGTCAAGGCAGATTACCGTTCATACTGAGCCCGGTTCTGCTGGAGGTTTTTCCTTCCTGTTAATGGGGAGTTTTTCCTTCTGCTGTCACTTCATGCTTGATCAGTATGAGGGATTGCTGCAAAGCCATGTACAATGCAAACGACTCTCCCTGTGGCTCTACGCTTCTTCAGGAGTGAATGCTGCTTGTTACGACTTTGATGCAATTAACTGGTTCACTTATATAGGAATTTCTTTTACCAATCTGGATAATCTGACTTAATATGTATAATCTGATTGATTTTGACATTGTAAACTGCCTTTAGATGACATGCAGGCATGGACTGGTAATCGGGCGTACCGGGCATTTTCCCGGTGGGCCGACGTGCTGTTTGGGCCGGCAGACCCGACATGTATATTAATAATATGTATTATTATTATTATTATTTTATATATCTGCCTCGTTATATTTGCATAATGCATGAAGAAAAATATCAGCAGCGCAAGAGTCTGTTCCGATCATCCGGCCCTTACCACAGGCTACTGCAGCCCATTGGTTATCATCCCTGACAGTCTAAAGGGCTAGGCCAATCATAAAGCAGAAAAACACCTTCACACTCCATGTGGAACTTTGTGCAGCGGTGTTCACAGTAGTAATGGATAAGAAACGCAAGGGAGGCGCAGAGAAACTGCACGAAAAAAATAAACGAGTTCTTCAAACGGACGCTGCGAAATGTGTCAAACTGACTGACATGTTCCCAACAGCAGGCCCTTCATCTGCTCCGGTGTCTGGTGTAAAATATGGTGGTGGTGGTCAGTGACGTGCGGTAGAGTTCATAGCTGGTGAGGCACTGACGTCATCAGAGTCAGATTTACAAATATATACACTCTACAGAGTAGACTCGTTGCAAAGTGCTGAAGGAGACTGATTGAGCCAAATAAATTCACCAAGATACATGGAAAAATATTGGTTCTTTGATGAAAAAAAATTGTCATTTGATTGGTAACAGTTTATGAGTTATGATGGATTTCTGCATTTGTAACACATTCAAAAACTATAACCCACATTATGCACATTTTATCACAAAAACTAAACATGAATAAGTATCGCTGTCTTACCTCTACTTATAATTTAAGTCCCTGTGGCGCTCTTTCTGAACAAAAATATCATAATTTTCCGGTAAAAGTTATCTTTATCTTCTTCAGTTTTAAAAGTCTCTCAATCTCAATGGAGCTCACTGCCAGGGAGGAAAGCCTTCCCTGATCAGTCCTGTTCCAGCTGTATGTTTAGAGCAGACCTCTCAACTTTTATCAAAAGTTAAGAGTGAGATTATGCTAATTTGGGGGCGGGGCTTGTTTTGGGGGCGGGGCTAACCGGACCCTGGAAGAGCCGGTGGAGTCAACTCCATCTCATTTTTATCCCACCAGACATTGAAGTAGACATGTATTACTTGTGTTAAAAAGAGAAAGAGACATATTAATACCTTATTGTTCAGTTAATGGATTAAAACATAAAAAATACACAATTGTTCAAATAATACTGAATAAAATTAAGTAGTTTTAAATTATTGACCGAATTATTATACTGTTACACATTCATCTATGGGTTGTTTATCATTGTAAATCTATAACCTGATTGGTGAATCAGGCTGAGTTTCATCAAGCCTTTATGATCCCCTCAGCAGCAACACTGAAGCACACAGAGGTTCCCGCTGCGTCTTTACGCACGATCCAGCTGCTGATGTGTCCCTCCTTTCAGCTCAATGAACTTCTAGACTGTTACAGTTTATAACCATTATCACCTTTCACAGCGACAGGTTTCTCAGTCAGTCGCCGCGCTGACCAGACAAATCTCTATTGCTCTCGTCAGTGCACTCTGGGCGGTGAGGTGGGCGGATTTTACCTCCGTGCGCTACGTGCGAGGGATAAACAGCGGGGAAAATGCATAATTACTGTAAAGGGCTCCTGTAGAGGGAACAGGGGTGAAGCCCCTGATGTTACAAGTTCTTTAAAATGACCCTTAACAGTGCGCACCTGAATTAAAGCGCAAGGCAGCACGCCCACCGAAGCACCACTGAATCTATGTTGTTAAAAACGAAACAGCGTTAAACACAGCTACAGCTCTCCTATTGACTTTAACTGGCACACGTTGCTACTGATGTGAGGACATTAAACGCAGTGATTCACGTTTTGAATGGTGAACGGTGATAAAAGCACCTGCTCCGAGGGAAAGGAGGGGGGAGAGGAGCAAGCGCGGAGGTTAAAAAATGCAGAATTAATAAAAATGAAACTTATAAACAGACTAAGTGGCGTTTTAAACTGCATCTGGTTAGCAGAACTGTTTTATGATCCAGCGTGCAGCCATGACTGGTTCTGAATGAACCGGTCATCTTGACGCAGCTCCCCCCGCCCCCTCCCCTCCCCTCTGTACGCGGTACAGGACCTTACCGGCTCACTTTCACCACTGTTAAGACTAAAATTATTCATAACTCTGATCACTCTTCCTGCTGCTCTGTTAAAAAGAACTGCAGCAGGAATTACTGATGGCCACAAGCTGTGAAAGAAGCTGAAACAGCTCAGCAGAAGGCGGAGTTTTGTCGTCCGCAGCCCAGATGGGCTTTGTGATTTTTATGCGTGAGAAATTCCATGTTTGCGTGTGAAATGTCATGTGTTGCGTGTGAGCGTGTGACGTTAGTGAAATGCGTGTGTCACACGGTCAATGCGTGAGAGTTGAGAGCTATGGTTTAGAGTCTTTTTAGTGCTTTACTTGTTTAGCAAAACTCGCTAATAAAACATCAATAACTTGTTTTGACTCTACTATTTGGGGATCACGAGCGGTGCCCCTTGAGCGCCCCCTGCCTAGCGGCCAAGGAACTGCCGGCCTCACCTACAACCAGTTCTTTGCTGTTTATGATCGGCCAGCACCACGAAAACATGTTATCTGCACACAGTTTGATGACCAAAACACAATTCGTAATCCACATATATTAAATTGTGGAAAATCAGTTCATAACTGTTTGAACAATTGAATTTATGATCTAGAGACAGGAAGATGCATTCACAGAATGGAAGTCAGCACAGTTAACATGGGATTGCGCAATCCCAGGGGAGGCCAAACTCGCTGCGGCCTCACCGGCTTCGCTATGAAGCGCCACCAAGGATTTACATGAAAAATAGCGAAAAGTCTGCGATATTAAAGAAAATATGATCAAAAATTAGGAAATTAGATAAATAAAATACTTATTACAAATGACTGAGTAAATCAAAATTTATATTATGTTATTATATATTTTCTTTCTTTCCATGATGACAAGTGAGGCATTTCTCTGGTTCATTTTGTCATTGGCATCCTTTTTTACACAGTGAGTGCACATTAGTCCAATGTTACCCTACAGTATCTGGAAGACTGAATAGATCTGATGAGCAACTTACAATAACTTCTTATAATGATGTAACGTGATAATATGTGTGATTAACCGTGACACCTCTCTTTCTCTCTCTCTCTCTCTCTCTCTGATCTAAGAATAGTTGCTGTGCTGTGGTGGAGTTTACATTTTACAGTGTTAATAAATTAAGATTTTGGAAGTATTTTAAGTGTCCACTCTCACTAATCCAAAATGCCAGGGCCGATTTTTTTCTCCCAGTCCACCCTTGATGACATGTTTCATGATTTGGCGCTATATAAATAAAAACTGAAATGTATTGAAGAAGAGTAAGTTTGTCAGTTTTCAAGCAGGATTTGTATATCTGTTCAACTTAAATACATAAGGAAACCAAAGAGTTAAGATCACTTACTTACCAAGAGAAATTCCTTTGGGGTTTATTTGTGGTCTCTTGCTGCCCCCTGCTGGACAAGTTTGATCAAATACAAATGCTTTACATGTCAACATGGTGTCAAAATTCAGATTTCAATCTAAAATGGCTTACTTCCTGTGATACTTGCAGTATGACATTAATTGTAAATTCTGAGCGTCTTGCTGAGATCTACAACTGTACAAAATTTCATTACTCTACGATGAAGTAAGTGAATAGCAAAAGGTCCTTTGAAAATTGCTTGGTGGCGCTATAGAGAAACTAAGTCCTGCTCACTAAAGTTTGTTATGGATTCCTGTTGGGGGGTGGATAAGGATGCATCCAAATGAGTTTTAGGCAGCTCGGCCCAAAACTGTGGAATTCAGAGCCAAACGTATGACAGCAGCGTTTGAGGTGAATATGCCACGCCGCCACGCCCCCCTGCTCCATCGAATCCAGTTGAGCCTGAAATCCACAACATACCAACATGTGTTCTGTCTGTGGACACAATTTCATGTTGATTAGCTCAGAGGGGTAACATAGCGACCGCTTACAACAAAACATGACACTTCCTGTTGTCAGGGGGCGTGGCCTAAGCAATGTCATCATTTGACCATTGGATATTATAGGAGACCTGATGATGATCAATCACAGAAAGTTTGGTGCCTCTGTGTGTTTCTGTGTAGGAGATATAACACTTTTATTTTTTGTGGCGAATAGGTGAACTTTGACCCCTGCCAACGCCCCTTCAGCATGCTCAAAAACTCACCGTTTTGATAACATTTGATTGGCCATGCCTTATGATCAGACTGCCCGAGTTTCAAGCCGATCGCTCGATATCTCTAGGAGGAGTTAGATCTTATACCAATGCTGTAACTGTCAAAATTGAGGTCAAAATCAGACTTTCAGTCTAAAATGGCCAACTTCCTGTGATACTTGCATTATGACAATAATTGTAAATTCTGAGCGTCTTGTTGAGCTCTACAACTGTACCAAATCTCATGTCTCTACGACGAAGTAAGTGAATAGCAAAGGGTCCTTTGAAAATTTCTAGGTGGCGCCGTTGAGGCATTTTTCTTTAGATTTTTGTGACGACCTTAAAATACAAAATTTTTAAACAGTCACCATGCATCTGCAAAGTTTGGTGAGTTTTTGAAAATGAGAAAGCCCCCAAAAAGGCCCCTCTTTAGGGGGGCAGAATAATAATAATAATAATTAAAACCGCAAGCGGTGATGATCGGCCCTCGCAGCAAAGCGCCGCTCTGGCCTATTGGCCACCGCTGGGATTTGCGCACCGCCGGCCGCCCGCCACCGCAGATGCTGTCACGCATTTTGCCCGCCCGTCCACTGGGCGATTCACACGAACGTGTTCGGCAGCGCTCCCCCACGACTCACAAAAAATCTGGTCCAGATCGCTCGATGCAGCGAGGAGATACAGCCGTTGAATAATGATAATGCATTTGGCCACCGGACCGGACTAAATCGTTCGGCGGGCCGTACCTTTGACACCCCTGGTTTAAACATTAGTATACCAATTTAATCAAAGGTATTTTACTAGCTGTTAATCCATCTTAATGTGAAAAGTTAACAAAACCATTTTAGTTTTTTAAAGTTACTTGCTATTTCATGTGTTTAAGGGTTTTGTTTCTTGCATTAAGACAGCTTTTATGAAAGTTTAACATCTAAATTGGTGATACACACCCAAAAGTAATGTAAAAGTAACACTTTAGCAATTGGACTATTGCTAAAGGAACACTTTAGCAAAATCGCGGGGGTAGCAGCTTTATAAAGGAGGCCCAGACGTCCCTCTCCCCAGCCACTTGGGCCACCTCCTCCAGGGGAATCCCAAGGTGTTCCCAGGCCAGCAGAGAAAACATAGTCCCTCCAGCGAGTCCTGGGTCTTCCCCTGGGCCTCCTCCCGGTGGGACGTGGCCAGAACACCTCACCAGGGAGGCGTCCAGGAGGCATCCTAACCAGATGCACAAGCCACCTCAACTGGCTCCTCTTGACGTGAAGAAGCAGTGGCTACTCTGAGTCCTCCCTGGATGACTGAGCTCCTCACCTTATCTCTAAGGGAGAGCTCACACACACTATGGAGAAAACTCATTTCGGCCGCTTGTATCCAGGATCTCGTTCTTTCGGTCACGACCCAAAGCTCGTGACCATAGATGAGGGTAGGAACGTAGATCGACTGGTAAATCGAGAGCTTCGCCTTTTGGCTCAGCTCTCTCTTCACCACAACGGATCGGTACAGCGCCCGCTTCACAGCAGACGCCGCACCAATCCGCCTGTCGATCTCCCGCTCCATCTTCCCCTCATTCGTGAACAAGACCCCAAGATTCTTGAACTTCTCCACTAGAAGCTGGCTCTTTGGACTTTCCATTTTTAAAAAGCTTATAGTTAGAGTGGCTCATGTTACCCTGAGCTACCTTTATAGTTATGCTGCTATACGTTTAGGCTACTGCAGGACATCAGGGTCTATTGTTCTTCAATTTTGAATGACTGTTGTCATTTCAGCTTTTAACTTTTTGATTTTTCTTTTTTCTTCATTGTAGGTACACCTGGTCTGGTGTTCTGTTAGCTGTGGCATCATCCAGGGAAGACAGATCACCCGCTACTACCATCTAATGTAGAACTTCTGTGCTTTTTTGTCTGTCTTGTTGTGTCTCTGCTCTGTCTTCTGTAACCCCCAGTCTGTCGAGGCAGATGACCGTTCATACTGAGCCCGGTTCTGCTGGAGGTTTTACCTTCCCGCTAATGGGGAGTTTTTTTCCCCGCTGTTGCTTCATGCTTGCTCAGTATGAGGGATTGCTGCAAAGCCATGGACACAGCAGACGACTCTCCCTGTGGTTCTACGCTTCTTCAAGAGAGAATGCTACTTGTCAAGACTTTGATGCAATGAACTGGTTCCCTTATATAGGAATATTTTTGACCAATGTGTATAATCTGACCCAATCTGTATAATCTGATTGATTTTGACTTTGTAAAGTGCCTTGAGATGACATATTTCATGAATTGGCGCTATATAAATAACATTGAATTGAATCATCTCTTTAGACCAAGTAAACTATCACATTTTATGAGACAGTTATCTCATTTTAAAGATATAATCATCTAACGTTATTACTCTTAGCAAGTTAAAGCTCCATAAAAATTTTAGACCAGCTTTTAGTTCCACTCTTTTATTATGCACATCTAGGCTACCTATAAATATAAAGTATGGCATGCCAAAAAACATTTTCAACAAAAGGCAATTTTAGTAATCGCCTTGCAATTTTATATCTAAGCATTAAAAATGATAATATTTCACCAATTTTCACAGCAAGATTGAAATAACGACTATCCAACATTTTAAGATTTTGTAAAAACTTTTTTCCTTTTTTACCTACCTTTTGAAATGAATACTTGTTTCTACTTCTCCAAAATTATACTTCAAGAAAACTATTGTGCTGTCCTGGGGCCATATGCAGCTAGACAGCTAGGACAAAAGTTCCCCACACAAACCTTCCTTTTCTTGCGTTGTCTGAATAACCTTTGTTACCAAATCTGGTTTTAAACATTGTTTTTGTAAAAAGACAAATATTTTTCCAAGGCAGAAGCGTGTAGAACAAATTCAACTTCAACATTAGCAGTTTCCCTAGCTTCATAGCTGAAAAGCAGCTTTTAACCGGAGCAAAATACGTCAAAGATCTTTTTTTAAGGTGAGAGCACTCACTATCTCACGTAATTCACATAGAGATCTAACAAAGTTGTGATGTCTCACTCTGATTAAATATGAACCCAAAACGTTTCTAACTGTTTTTACCATGGATTTCCTCTGACTAAGAATTAATTAATATCTTATTTATGTAATGTATTCACGACATGAATTCCTTGCTGTCTTAACAAAAGGCAGAACAACTATAACGTTACTTTCTATAATTATTACAGGTTCTGCTGAGATGTCAAATTCTGGAGAGTGCTTAGACACCCTGACACACAAATATGGATTAACTTCATTTCAAGTGCACTCGTGAACTTGTTTTAGTTGATTTAGTTTTCTTGATGTACTGTAGAGCGTGATGAGGTCTGTTGTGGTATTGTGTGCACTGGATTGTGGGGACAGTTGGCGTTGTCTGTCAAAGTTACAAGATATATATAACGGTTGCAGTTACAGCTCAAACGTCGTAACAACACTTCTAAATCTGAGTCTGACGCACAATTTCAAATACAAACACGAAGCAGTTTGATTTTTGTCCGATGACGAGCGAGCGAGCGAGCGAGCGAGAGAGAGAGAACTGGTAAAGCAGCACATAGTAACAATAAGTCTAGCGCTCCATAAAGATGTTATTAATCAGGGAAATCTTTCTGATTGTTTCACAGCGGTTACCTGCAGCGGGTAAACACGCCCACGACAACACACTTAGGCTCCCCGCAGCCCATTTCTATCGTAATATGCGCCAAAACTGCCTCTTTAAAATGAACTGCACTGTCTGAATTGCAATGAGAAGTATTACACATCTATGCGCTCCCCCCAGGAGCAGCGTTTTTTTTTTTTCCCCAGGACCCGCGGTAACGACAGCGGTGTTCTTACGATGGAGTATTAGGGCCACACATGAAGAGAAAAAATAATTTTGCCATGACAAGATTAAACTGGTGGAGATCAGTTGATGCAGCGATGCATTAGGCCACTGGAGGCAGTGGCGACCCACCAGCTTAAAATCTATGTATTGACATCTTAAAAATGGTCTTATAGCTTAAAAGATCATCCTGTTTTGGTTGATTTTGTAGCCGAATAGAAGAGATGTTCTCAAAGCATTAAATAAGCCTTTTGACTTTTAAAAATGTTGTCCTTTTAAGGTAATTTTAAGTTACTTTTTATTAAATTTGTCAATATCCTATGGAAGTCTGGACATATGGCAGCGGCCTTTCAGGTGACTTCGCCACGCCACCACGCCGCACTGCTACATGGAATCCAGTTGGGCCTCGAATCCACAACACAGCAACATGTCTTCTGTCTGTGGACACAGTTTCATGTTGATTAGCTCAGAGGGGTAACATAGCGACTGTTAACAATAAAACATGACACTTCCTGTTGTCAGGGGGCGTGGCCTAAGCAATGTCATCATTTGACCATTGGATATTGTAGGAGACCTAGTGGTGATCAACTACTGAAAGTTTGGTGGCTCTGTGAGTTTTTGTATATGAAATATAACAGTTTTGTGTTTCATGGCGAGTAGGTGAACTTTGACCCCCGCTCACGCCCCTTCAGCATGCTCAAAAACTCACTGTTTTGATAACCTTTAATTGGCCATGCCTTATGATCAGACTGCCCGAGTTTCAAGCCGCTCGCTCAAAATCTCTAGGAGGAGTTCCATCAAATACCAATGCTGTAAACGTCAAAAATGGGGTCAAAATCAGACCTTCAATCTAAAATGGCCGACTTCCTGTGATATTTACACTATGACATTAATTGTAAATTCTGAGCGTCTTGGTGAGCTCTACCACTGTACCAAATCTCATGTCTCTACGATGAAGTAAGTGAATATCAAAGGGTCCTTTGAAAATTGCTAGGTGGCGCCGTTGAGGCATTAGGTCACGCCCACCAAAGTTTGTTATGGATTCCTGTTGGGGGGTGGATAAGGATGCATCCTAGTGAGTTTTAAGCAGCTCGGCCCAAAAATGTGGAATTCAGAGCCAAATGTATGGCAGCGGCGTTTGAGGTGACTTCACCACGCCGCCACGCTCTCCTGCTCCATCGAATCCACTTGGGGCTGGAATCCACAATACATCAATATGTCTTCCGTCTCTGGACACAGTTTCATGTTGATTAGCTCAGAGGGGTAACATAGCGACCGTTTACAGCAAAACATGACACTCCCTGTTGTCAGGGGGTGTGGCCTAAGTGATGTCATCATTTGACCATTGGATATTATAGGAGACCTGATGATGATTAATCACAGAAAGTTTGGTGCCTCTGTGTGTTTCTGTGTAGGAGATATAACACTTTTATTTTTTGTGGCGAATAGGTGAACTTTGACCCCTGCCAACGCCCCTTCAGCATGCTCAAAAACTCACCGTTTTGATAACTTTTGATTGGCCATGCCTTATGATCAGACTGCCCGAGTTTCAAGCCGATCGCTCGATATCTCTAGGAGGAGTTAGATCTTATACCGATGCTGTAACTGTCAAAATTGAGGTCAAAATCAGACTTTCAATCTAAAATGGCCGACTTCCTGTGATATTTACACTATGACATTAATTGTAAATTCTGAGCGTCTTGGTGAGCTCTACAACTGTACCAAATTTCATGTCTCTACGACGAAGTAAGTGAATAGCAAAGGGTCCTTTGAAAATTTCTAGGTGGCGCCGTTGAGGCATTTTTCTTTAGATTTTTGTGACGACCTTAAAATACAAAATTTTTAAACAGTCACCATGCATCTGCAAAGTTTGGTGAGTTTTTGAAAATGACAAATCCCCCAAAAAGGCCCCTCTTTAGGGGGGCAGAATAATAAGAATTAAAACCGCAAGCGGTGATGATCGGCCCTCGCAGCCAAGCGCCGCTCTGGCCTAAGGGCCACCGCTAGGGTACGCGCACCTCCCGCCGCCAGCCACCGCAGAAGCTGTCATGCATTTTCCTCACCCGTCTACCATGCAATACACACGTATGCGTTGGGCAGCGCTCCCCCACGACTCACAAAAAATGTGGTGCAGATCGGTCGATGCACCGAGGAGACACAGCCGTTGAATAATAAAAATGCATTTGGCCACCGGGCCGGACTAAATCGTTCGGCGGGCCAGATCCGGCCCGCAGGCCGTACGTTTGACACCCCTGGTTTAAACATTAGTATACCAACTTAATCAAAGGTATCTTACTAGCTGTTAATCCAGCTTCATGTGAAAAGTTAACAAAACCTTTTTAGTTATTTAAAGTTAATTATTTCATGTGTTTAAGGGTTTCGTTTCTTGCATTAAGACAGCTTTTATGAAAGTTTGACAGTTAAATTGGTGGATACACACCCAAAAGTAATAATGTAAAAGTAACACTTTGGCAATTGGAAAATTGCTAAAGTAACACGTTAGCAATATTCCACATGTGTATGTTGTGTACAAACTTTAGTAATTTCTAACAGACCACTTCACTCTCAGAAAGCAGGTCTGCTGGTGGTTCCTAAAGTCTGTAAAACCAGAATGGTAGGCAGATCCTTTAGCTATCATGCTCCTCTCCAGTGGAACCAACTCCCAGTTTTGGTCCGTGACGCAGACACCCTGTCTACTTTTAAGACTAATCCTAAAACTTTCCTTTTTCCATCCATCCATCGTCTTCCACTTATCCGGGGTCAGGTCGCAGGGGCAGCTTCAAGAGGGAGCCCCAGACCTTCCTCTCCCCAGCCACTTGGGCCACTTCCTCCGGGGGAATCCCAAAGCGTTCCCAGGCCAGCATAGTCTCTCCAGCGTGTCCTGGGTCTTCCTCTGGGCCTCCTCCCGGTGGGACGTGCCCAGAACACCTCATCAGGGAGGCGTCCAGGAGGCATCCTGACCAGATGCCCGAGTCACCTCAACTGGCTCCTCTCAATGTGGAGGAGCAGCGGCTCTACTCTGAGTCCTCCCCGGATGACTGAGCTCCTCACCCTATCTCTAAGGGAGAGCCCAGACACACCATGGAGAAAACTCATTTTGGCCGCTTGTATCCGGGATTTCGTTCTTTCGGTCACGACCCAAAGCTCGTGACCATAGATGAGGGTAGGAACGTAGATCGACTGGTAAATCGAGAGCTTGGCCTTTTGGCTCAGCTCTCTCTTCACCACAACGGATCGGTACAGCGCACGCTTCACAGCAGACGTTGCACCAATCCGCCTGTCGATCTCCCGCTCCATCTTCCCCTCATTCGTGAACAAGACCCCAAGATACTTGAACTCCTCCACTAGAAGCTGGCTCTTGGGACTTTCCTTTTTGACAAAGATTATAGTTAGAGTGGTTCATGTTACGCTGAGCTACCTCTATAGTTATGCTGCTATAGGCTTAGGCTGCTGGAGGACATCAGGGTCTATTGTTCTTCAATTTTGCATGACTGTTGTCATTTCAGCTTTTACCTTTTTGTTTTTTCTATTTTTTCTTCATAGTAGGTACACCTGGTCTGGCGTTCTGTTAGCTGTGACATCATTCAGGGAAGACAGATCACCTGCTATTACCATCTAATGTAAAACAGATTACTGGATCAATGTGTGCTTCTGTGCTTTTTTGTCTGTCTTGTTGTGTCTCTTCTCTCTCTTTTGTAACCCCCAGTCGGTCAAGGCAGATTACCGTTCATACTGAGCCCGGTTCGGCTGGAGGTTTTTCCTTCCTGTTAATGGGGAGTTTTTCCTTCTGCTGTCACTTCATGCTTGATCAGTATGAGGGATTGCTGCAAAGCCATGTACAATGCAAACGACTCTCCCTGTGGCTCTACGCTTCTTCAGGAGTCAATGCTGCTTGTTACGACTTTGATGAAATCAACTGGTTCCCTTATATAGGAATTTCTTTTACCAATCTGGATAATCTGACTTAATATGTATAATCTGATTGATTTTGACATTGTAAACTGCCTTTAGATGACATGCAGGCCGGCAGACCCGACATGTATATTAATAATATGTATTATTATTATTAATATTATTATTATTTTATATATCTGCCTCGTTATATTTGCATAATGCATGAAGAAAAATATCAGCAGCGCAAGAGTCTGTTCCGATCATCCAGCCCTTACCACAGGCTACTGCAGCCCATTGGTTATCATCCCTGACAGTCTAAAGGGCTAGGCCAATCATAAAGTAGAAAAACACCTTCACGCTCCATGTGGAACTTTGTGCAGCGGTGTTCACAGTAGTAATGGATAAGAAACGCAAGGGAGGCGCAGAGAAACTGCACGAAAAAAAGAAACGAGTTCTTCAAACGGATGCTGCGAAATGTGTCAAACTGACTGACATGTTCCCAACAGCAGGCCCTTCATCTGCTCCGGTGTCTGGTGTAAAATATGGTGGTGGTGGTTGTAGTCAGTGACGTGCGGTAGAGTTCATAGCTGGTGAGGCACTGACGTCATCAGAGTCAGATTTACAAATATATACACTCTACAGAGTAGACTCGTTGCAAAGTGCTGAAGGAGACTGATTGAGCCAAATAAATTCACCAAGATACATGGAAAAATATTGATTGTTTGATGAAAAAAATTGTCATTTGATTGGTAACAGTTTATGAGTTATGATGGATTTCTGCATTTGTAACACATTCTAAAACTATAACCCACATTATGCACATTTTATCACAAAAACAAAACATGAATAAGTATCGCTGTCTTACCTCTACTTATAATTTAAGTCCCTGTGGCGCTCTTTCAGAACAAAAATATCATCATTTTCCGGTAAAAGTTCTCTTTATCTTCTTCAGTTTTAAAAGTCTCTCAGTCTCAGTGGAGCTCACTGCCAGGGAGGAAAGCCTTCCCTGATCAGTCCTGTTCCAGCTGTATGTTTAGAGTCTTTTTAGTGCTTTACTTGTTTAGCAAAACTCGCTAATAAAACATCAATAACTTGTTTTGACTCTACTATTTGGGGATCACGAGCGGTGCCCCTTGAGCGCCCCCTGCCTAGTGGCCAAGGAACTGCTGGCCTCACCTACAACCAGTTCTTTGCTGTTTATGATCGGCCAGCACCACGAAAACATGTTATCTGCACACAGTTTGATGACCAAAACACAATTCGTAATCCACATATATTAAATTGTGGAAAATCAGTTCATAACTGTTTGAACAATTGAATTTATGATCTAGAGACAGGAAGATGCATTCACAGAATGGAAGTCAGCGCAGTTACCATGGGATTGCGCAATCCCAGGGGAGGCCAAGCTCGCTGCGGCCTCACCGGCTTCGCTATGAAGCGCCACCAAGGATTTACATGAAAAATAGCGAAAAGTCTGCGATTTTAAAGAAAATATGATCAAAAATTAGGAAATTAGATAAATAAAATACTTATTACAAATGACTAAGTAAATCAAAATTTATATTATGTTATTATATATTTTCTTTCTTTCCATGATGACAAGTGAGGCATTTCTCTGGTTCATTTTGTCATTGGCATCCTCTTTTACACAGTGAGTGCACATTAGTCCAATGTTACCCTACAGTATCTGGAAGACTGAATAGATCTGATGAGCAACTTACAATAACTTCTTATAATGATGTAACGTGATAATATGTGTGATTGACCGTGACACCTCTCTTTCTCTCTCTCTCTCTCTGATCTAAGAATAGTTGCTGTGCTGTGGTGGAGTTTACATTTTACAGTGTTAATAAATTAAGATTTTGGAAGTATTTTAAGTGTCCACTCACTAATTTCCATTATCCTGACTTCAAGGTATTGCACAGTTGGTATTGCACAGTTGGTATACACATTCAGTACACAAAAAAAATGTGGTGGGCCAGTCTAATCCAAAATGCCAGGGCCAATTTTTTGTCCCAATCCACCCCTGATGACATGTTTCATGATTTGGCGCTATATAAATAAAAACTGAAATGTATTGAACAAGAGTCTGTCAGTTTTCAAGCAGGATTTGTATATCTGTTCAACTTAAATATACAAGGAAACCAAAGAGTTAAGATCACTTACTTACCAAGAGAAATTCCTTTGGGGTTTATTTGTGGTCTCTTGCTGCCCCCTGCTGGACAAGTATGATCAAATACATATGCTTTACATGTCAACTTGGTATCAAAATTCAGATTTCAATCTAAAATGGCTTACTTCCTGTGATACTTGCAGTATGACATTAATTGTAAATTCTGAGCGTCTTGCTGAGATCTACAACTGTACAAAATTTCATTACTCTACGATGAAGTAAGTGAATACCAAAGGGTCCTTTGAAATTTGCTTGGTGGCGCTATAGAGAAACTAAGTCCTGCTCACTAAAGTTTGTTAAGGATTCCTGTTGGGGGGTGGATAAGGATGCATCCAAATGAGTTTTAAGCAGCTCGGCCCAAAACTGTGGAATTCAGAGCCAAACGTATGACAGCAGCGTTTGAGGTGAATATGCCACGCCGCCACGCCCCCCTGCTCCATCCAATCCAGTTGAGCCTGAAATCCACAACATACCAACATGTGTTCTGTCTGTGGACACAGTTTCATGTTGATTAGCTCAGAGGGGTAACATAGCGACCGCTTACAACAAAACATGACACTTCCTGTTGTCAGGGGGCGTGGCCTAAGCAATGTCATCATTTGACCATTGGATATTATAGGAGACCTGATGGTGATCAATCACTGAAAGTTTGATGCCTCTGTGTGTTTCTGTGTAGGAGATATAACAGTTTTATTTTTTGTGGCGAGTAGGTGAACTTTAACCCTTGCTAATGCCCCTTCAACAAGCTCAAAAACTCACCGTTTTGATAACTTTTAATTGGCCATGCCTTATGATCAGACTGCCCGAGTTTCAAGCCGCTCGCTAAAAATCTCTAGGAGGAGATCCATCAAATACCAATGCTATAAACGTCAAAAATGGGGTCAAAATCAGACATTCAATCTAAAATGGCCGACTTCCTGTGATATTTACACTATGACATTAATTGTAA